>OX375824.1:13452200-13828338 GCA_947359405.1 Antitype chi
TATACTATGTATAACAAACGCAAGCTACGAATCTTAATGTTCTTTTCTTTTTGTTTTCAGGTAAGCGTGATTTCTGATCAAGAATTAACCGTCACCCTACTTCATATCCGATGAGGGATCCTACGTGTAAATAGTACGCAGAAGGTAATTTAACTTTGTTTTCTTAAGAAGGAGAAGGTCAAAAAGTACGTAAATATGAAAACAAACATCTCCTAGAAATAAGCTTTGAAATAGCAACATTTACACAAACACGACACATGATTTATTTCATTACATTTTCTCAGAAAGGGACAAACAAACACGAGAGAAGTTAATTACATATCAAATATATTTTGATATATACCTATATTATGTTCAATGTTCAGTCTGTGTAAGCCTTAGGCAGCAACAGGTCAATTATACGGGAAGGTCACGGGGACATTGCTAAGTGAAATGTATTGAATTTGTCCCTAACTTAGACCATTAACTTACGATGTTTATCAACTAAACTGTCCCTTATTTGTCAAAAGTGGACGTTACACCAATGTAAATAACATTCAAATTAAGATATTAAGCCATTAAATTGTTAATTGACTAACGTTTACCTAAATTAAAGTGATCTATTTGATCATTCGCCGTATCTGCAACAACAACATGTCATAAATGAAATGGGTGTGTAATTAATGAGAATTTGTAATTTCTATGTGGGTTTAATGTCTTTTGTTATTACACTTATTAGTGTAATTGAGGCTTATGACCAAGTAATAATAGCCGTACGGTTCGATCGATCAGGTTAAGCTACGCTTGACGTGGTTGGTGCGTGGATGGGTCCATCATCTTTACATACCAAGACCCTCCGTGCTTCGAAAAGCACGTTAAGCCGTTGATTCCAGCTGTCATTCGTGGATCTATGATAGTCGTTACAGATCGTCAGAAATCCGAAAGTCTGACCAAGGGTTATCGTGTTACCCAGTAACTGAGTTGTGAAGGCCAGATAGGCAATGGCTCCATGTAAAATTCCTAGAAAAATTACTAGTGATCAGCTGCATCCAGACTGGAAGCCGAGCTCAACATACATAGTTGGGAAATGGCTAGGCAGATGACGCCTTATTAGTGTAAGTTTCAAGCACAAAAAACTGACAGCTCTAAATAATTGTTCACATAGCCATAATACCATCAAACATAAAATATCTACATACTTAAGTACATTATAATTACCGTGTAGGTGTGAAACATTGCAATAATAAGTACCTCGGTGGGTACTTAAAACCGATCATCAATTCCGTTGCCAAGTTTATGTCAAACGGACGTTGTACAGCATGTTCGGGTCGTCTGACATTCGACTCGGCAGTATTGGTTGAACAACAAAGCCGATCCAAAGCAATTACGGCTTGTTAGTCAATTCGCACGAATATACTCGCCAGAAACGGGCGAATCGACGCTTATCCCTACTAGTATTATAAATCCGAGAGTAATTTTGTCTTTCACGCCTAAACCGCTAAACCGATCGTCATGAAATTTGGCAGAGATATAGCCTGGGATATGGAGAAGGACATAGGCTACTGTTTTATGCAATAACCGACATATACGCGGGCAGAGCAGAGGGCAAAAGCTAGTATTTAATATATTATTTTAAATTGGCGATTCGCACGGCGTTATTTGTGTGTCATTTATTCGTGAATCCCAAGTTAATATTCTGAATCATCAGTTTAGGGAATGAACAATAATGTAAACGACGTTGAAACGAGTAGGTACGCGAGGCGCGAGCGCAAATCAATCAACTGACTGTGCATTGCGAGGGTGACTTGCCTTGATCCTCAATATCACAGTCCGCAGCCTTAAATTAATGCCGGTGTCGATGTGCTCTCTCTGCGATCTTATTTTGGCGGGCGGCCACTTCTTCAGTACCCGGGGTTACGTCAAGTTGACAGCTGTCAAAATCGTTCTAAATGATTTTAGAAGGATTGATTTTGCAAATTTGGATCGTTAAGCTTTTAGACGCCTAATCATACCTATATACCTAATGTGTAAAATAATTGACGTAGGACTCGATAAACCCCAATTAGATTATTGAGTTAAAAGCATAATACATACAATGACCAAAACTATTTTTTTGAAAGCTGATTGTTAATATTAAGAAAGTCGTGTTGACCCTAGATTTACTTTATGCATTTAAGATTGAGTCTTATCGCCTTGAAATAAGATTGAATGTTTTTTGGCTCAATTGGCGGTAGGCTCAGATTATAAAACAAAGGCAGATAGACCGCGCGGAACACCAGTGAGGTCAAAAAACCAAATACTAAAGCGTCGCATTGAATGTAACGTTCAATGGCGCCAACTTAAAATTACTTATGTATACTTACATTAGTTTAAGAACTTAGTTATTAAGGTTAAACAAAAAAGGTTTATAATTTTTTGCTTTTCAGTTTTTTCGGCGGTTATTTTTTTTAACCTTATATTATAAATCCCTTGAACCAGCTTGCACGACTTCCTTTGTGAAAAAGAAATGCATACCGTATTTGTTCCCATTTCTAAGAGAAATGTTGGAATAACAGAGTATTCCATGTTATTCAAGAACACTATTAAATTCAGGCAGAGACAAAGGAGCGGCAATAGGAAGGAACCATGAAACATTTCACTATTTGTCGGATCCGAAAATAGAGCTTGGGTGAATCGAATCAATTCGATCGGATTGGTCGTACGCGACACGATTACCATTCGACTGGATCGATTAAAGAGCAATCCACTAAATTGCTCCGAGTGATTCTTTTCTAATACTCGCTTGCCAGGTCTATAGAGGGATGTGGGTAGATAAACCGCATCATTTATGCGTGCCGATTTCCCTTTTCCATCTGTGCAAATGGAGTTTGAATGTTTTTCGAAGTTCATGGGTCTTTTGAGGTGTGTAGGATTGGTATTTTTCGAATTGTCGTTTTGACTTAGCACATTACCTATTCCTAACTGCATATCCTAACTGCGGGGTAATTGCGTTACACACTAACAGTAAGAATGGCTTTCGTTTTTAACAGCTCAATAACATTAATTGCGTTATTTACTTTGTTGATCAAAATTTTTTCAAACATAATGTCATGTAGGCTAAAAATAAAATCAAACATAAAATATGCAATGAATATCCTTGAAAATTATTTAGATTCTAATTAATAGTGTGTTACGCAAATAGGGTACACAAAAAGAGAGTAGGTATGTCCATTTGTTTGAGTAAAATATATACTTTACTTACGAGTATTCTTTACGTGAACTAATAAATAAAGAGTTCGTTTCTTTGAATCTCTAGAAATACTAGTCGTATTTGAATTTGATGTTTTTTTTTTGTATTTGATTGTTCAATTCTTGAAGAAGGTTATATGCTATTTAACATCAAGCTACCTTAGAGACAAGCGATAAAATAATAAAAAAACCCTAAGTGAAAACAAATTTAAATAGATCAAAGCA
This sequence comes from Antitype chi, assembly GCA_947359405.1. NCBI lineage: Eukaryota > Metazoa > Arthropoda > Insecta > Lepidoptera > Noctuidae > Antitype > Antitype chi. The sequence goes on from OX375824.1 coordinate 13,455,633, forward strand.
GTATAAAATATGGATATCGCAATCTACGATCAAATAATAATCGATGGTTTAATCTACTGTCCTAAAATCTACGGCCACAAGGGTCGTACTATCAATCGTAGTTAAAACCACGGAAGAGAGTTTAAACTCTGGACATCGATTATTTCATAAGATCAATGGCAGTTGGCAGATCGATTTATCGGCAGCTTAAACCATCGATTAGTTTAAACTTATCCACAGGAACGGTTAAATTGCTTTGTATGGATTAAAACTGACGGAAAACTGACCAGATGCCATAATTTGACGAGACGACCTTTAAAAATAACTACAAAAAATGCCTGCTTCAAACATTTCTACGTATCTATCTAACATTGACGCTTTGTTTTTTATGGTTAATAAAATTCAAAATTATATCAGTGATCCGGATTCAGGTATAGAAATAATACACGAGTTAAACGATATAAATGGTTATTATATAGACATGTATGTCACAAGATAAAGATGGAATCATTGCAGTAAATGGGATAATATATAATTTATACGTTGTTTTCATGTCTCCAAAGCTTAAGTAAGAGCTATCTCAAGCGCAAATTAAGTACCACGGGATGACATGAATAATAATAAAACGTCACAGACTCACGGACGTCGTATATTGTGTAGGTACCTTACGATTTCAAAGCGAACGAAGTCGCATGTAGAAACTAATGCTAGACGAGACAGTGTTTATAACGCGTATTCCACTAATTCCTCACAATTACCTCTTCCAGTTTAAGCGCATGCAGCTGCCTGTGAGCATACGCTTCGCGATGACTATCAACCAATCATAGGGACAGAGACTGAAGGCTGCGGGTGTCGACCTCAGGACAAGCTGCATCTCATACGTAGAACTGTACTGTTACCAAAACTACAAACGTGGTAAAATGTGGCTGTTATTATAGTACATTATGGTGTCTTACGACTTCTACGCGGACGAAGTCGCGGGCAGAAGCTAGTGATAGAATAAATCTCATTGTATGACCTTAGCCTGTAGAAATCTCATTGTATGACCTTAGCCTGTAGAAATCTCATTGTATGACCTTAGCCTGTAGAAATCTCATTGTATGACCTTAGCCTGTAGAAATCTCATTGTATGACCTTAGCCTATAGAAATCTCATTGTATGACCTTAGCCTTTAGAAATCTCATTGTATGACCTTAGCCTTTAGAAATCTCATTGTATGACCTTAGCCTGTAGAAATCTCATTGTATGACCTTAGCCTGTAGAAATCTCATTGTATGACCTTAGCCTGTAGAAATCTCATTGTATGACCTTAGCCTGTAGAAATCTCATTGTATGACCTTAGCCAGTAGAAATCTCATTGTATGACCTTAGCCTGTAGAAATCTCATTGTATGACCTTAGCCTGTAGAAGTCTCATTGTATGACCTTAGCCTGTAGAAATCTCATTGTATGACCTTGGCCTGTAGAAATCTCATTGTATGACCTTAGCCTGTAGAAATCTCATTGTATGACCTTAGCCTGTAGAAATCTCATTGTATGACCTTAGCCTGTAGAAATCTCATTGTATGACCTTAGCCTTTAGAAATCTCATTGTATGACCTTAGCCTGTAGAAATCTCATTGTATGACCTTAGCCTTTAGAAATCTCATTGTATGACCTTAGCCTGTAGAAATCTCATTGTATGACCTTAGCCTTTAGAAATCTCATTGTATGACCTTAGCCTGTAGAAATCTCATTGTATGACCTTAGCCTTTAGAAATCTCATTGTATGACCTTAGCCTTTAGAAATCTCATTGTATGACCTTAGCCTTTAGAAATCTCATTGTATGACCTTAGCCTGTAGAAATCTCATTGTATGACCTTAGCCTTTAGAAATCTCATTGTATGACCTTAGCCTTTAGAAATCTCATTGTATGACCTTAGCCTTTAGAAATCTCATTGTATGACCTTAGCCTTTAGAAATCTCATTGTATGACCTTAGCCTGTAGAAATCTCATTGTATGACCTTAGCCTGTAGTAATCTCATTGTATGACCTTAGCCTGTAGTAATCTCATTGTATGACCTTAGCCTGTAGAAATCTCATTGTATGACCTTAGCCTGAAATGTACATAGTTGTGAAAGTATAAAGAAAAACCGAGCATAGACGTGGAAAGCATAACAAAAGAACAAGTTTATAAACCATGAGAAACTTGAGATAACTAGTAAACGTCTCACAAATCGTCAAATTAATAACTCACATAAAGTCTTCAAACAATAGGACGTACATTCAATTGTACTTATAACACCACAGGTATTCATACATATTTGTAGGTGTATAGGTATATTCTCCCGCAGGACAATTCAATTATTACTACGTCAATTCCTCTCAGGTGTATCTTCTCCAATAATTATATATCTATGAACGTACTAACAACTACTGTTCGTATTTCCTTGAAGTTGGTTTATTTTGGGAAGTGGTCCAAGGTTCAAGCTTGTAAGTTTCTTAAATAGGAAACACTTTAATTAGGAACGTAGGGTTGTCAGAGAGTTAAAAACGTCTTACTTAACAAGGCTTTCTTTTATGAAGTACAGTGGAAAGATCATGAGGCTATGTTTTCCAATATTCATCCTGTAGGTACCTATTATAGTAAGAGGCTTTAGTAATACAAGCCGCATGGGTAGATGGATCAGGTTAAGCTACGCTTGGCACAGTTGTTCCGTAGATGGGTGGCCATCTTTACATACCAAGACCCCTCCGTGCTTCGGAAAGCACGTTATGCCGTTGGTCCCTGCTGTCATTCGTGGATCTTTGTGATAATTTATGAAAGTATTTAAGTAATTCTAGAACTATTTATTTAATAAAATACGCAAACTGAGCAATAATCCTTTTATTTTTAAAATCAGCCAAAAGGTAACAGATTAAATATACGAGTATATGCTAATAAACGTCACTAATAATGTCAAGTGTGAGTCGTTTAATAGTTCACTTAATTGAAGATAGGAGGCGTATTGAGTTCAGAGTATGCAATTAATTAATTTCAACATGTAGCGACACTACATATAAATACTTCTATACAATATGTAGAAATACAAAAAGAGAAGTGGCGCCATCTACAACTACGCAAAAACGCACGTTAGATCGCGCAGTTAAAGTTTACCGCGCGATTCGGATACGTACAACATCCCGACATCAACCGTCGGGCAGTTGCCCACCAGACACAACACCCGTCTGGTCGGAGGATCCTCCCTTTTCCGTAGAGTATGAGTGGACTATACACCCTGTTCCTCATACCTCTATAAACACTTTGACAGTTGTTACGGGTCGTCAGAAGCCCCAAAGTCTAGTAATAGTATTACCCAGCAACTGGGTTGTGGAGGTGAAATAGGCAGTCGCTCCATGTAAAATACTAGCATTCAGCTGCATCCGGTTAGACAGGAAGCCGACCCTAACATAGTTGGGGCAAGACTAGGCAGATAATGACCTATAGAAAGTAAATTAGATCAGCGTATCGGTAGTTGGTGTTACTGAAACATAATTTAATCGTTTATTTTTAGGTAGTTATTTTTACATATTAGACAAACTCGTATGTCAAGGATGTGGCATAGCTTATGAAAAAACCTTTTATTCGATTAAGCAGATGTTGGAAAGTTTTAAGTTTAAAAAAATAATTTTCAAAATCACAAAACCCGAAAAAGATGTAAACAAGAAACTTGTTTTAAAAGGATGACTATTAGACTAATTAATATTTTTGACGTTAATGAGACCTATTTATGAAACCCTTTATTTTGATACCCCACTCAATAGGTTTTGAGAAAAAAAAAAATTGTTGAAGAAACAATCCGGCGCCAAAAATCTGCCATTAAAAAAAAAAAAAATTATATTTATACCCAGTGTCACTCTCACAATTAAGACGAATCTAATGGCACGTCTCAAACTGGAGTCGACCAAGCCATTTAGGCTACAGAGCGTGCCAAAGAATTATACAAACATACATACACTCGAATAACATGTGAATGTGGGAAAATGCTTGGCTAAAAACGTTAGGGGCCACTCACAATATCTAACAGGCACTCCATTAGCGTGTAGCACTATTTTATCATCCTTTGCGTTGCTAGACACTGACGAGTCTGAGGTAGAAACGATAATTATGAGTTTGAAAGACGACTGTGCAGTTGGCTGGGATAACATTTCAAATAAAATTGTTAAAAAGTTTAGGCACATTTTGGTACCGCCACTAACATATATTTTCCAAAAATGTTTATCTACAGGTCTTTTTCCCGAATGCCTAAAAAAAGCTGTTGTTGTCCCAGTTTATAAGTCGGGCAGCAAAGATCAAGTAACAAATTATAGACCGATTTCCTTACTGCCTTCAATGTCTAAAATATTAGAAAAAATTATAAATAAAAGGCTTAACAAATACATGGAAGATAAATTAATTTTATCGAAGCGGCAGTTTGGATTTAGGCCTAAAATGTCAACGGACGATGCCGTACACCATCTGACTGACTTTTTGGCAAAAGAACTTGATAATGGTAACCACACAGTAGGAATCTTCTTGGACCTCGCCAAAGCTTTTGACACGGTTTCTATTCCTATTCTATTGCACAAGCTTGAAGCCATAGGTATCAGAGGCACCCAGCTGAAACTATTTAAGAGCTATTTAGAAGACCGTACCCAATGTGTAAGGATTGGTAATATCGTCAGCGATGATAAAAAGAACACGTCCTTCGGAATTCCACAAGGAAGTATTTTAGGGCCCACGCTATTTTTGATTTACATAAACGATCTTTGTAATCTAAACCTAGCTCACGGCCAAATTGTTTCTTATGCTGACGACACTGCCCTTCTATTTTCCGCTGACTCAGAAAACAATGTCTTCAAGCTTGCGCAAGACGGATTCAATGTTGTTAATAAATGGCTTCAAAATAATTCACTAACACTAAATGCAGATAAGACAAATTACATTAAGTTTTCAATGCGCAAGCAAACATCAACTGGCCCTATTTCGACATTATATGCTCATTATTGCACGATTCCCACAGATAACCAATGTGTTTGTCCTAAAATTAAAATGGTAAAAACAACAAAATACCTTGGTATTATAATGGATGAAACACTTTCGTTCAAACAACATATAGAAGCTTTAAATAGTAGAATTCGCAAGTTGATATTTGTTTTTAAAAAGATACGCTATATTGCTGATCCAAAAATTGTTAGACAAGTTTACTTTGCTCTATGTCAATCGATATTAACTTATGGTATTACCACATGGGGTGGTGCGGCTAAAACACTGTTACTAACCACCGAAAGAGCTCAGAGGGCGATTCTCAAAGTGTCTACTTCCCGCCCTTTCCTTTTTCCTACTAACCTACTATACAAATCATGTGAAGTTTTAACAGTTCGACAACTTTTTGTAATGGGCATTGTTTTAAAACAACACACAGCTCTATATTTCAGTACTGATTATACTAATAAAAGACGTAAAGATATCGTCTGTCCACAAAATATAACTAAGCATGCTTTTATATCCAAATTTTACCTGTACCTCGGTCCTCTCCTCTATAATAGACTAAACTCGAAAGCTAACATTTATTCCCTGAACTACACAAATTGTAAGAGAACTCTGAATGATGCTCTCCAAAGTATGTCTTACGAAGAAACAGAGAATTTACTAACTGTGTTAAAGTAAATATTTATGTTAAATATTTGTCAAATTTTGAAACTAAGTTAAGCGACTCAACATTTATAAAATTGTTTCTATTTTCAGCTTGTAATTATTTATTAAATTTTTAAGACTATTTTAGCTCTTTTTGCCTGAAATACAGGATTACCTAGTTCAGGCACGTAATTCTTAGAAATATTATTTGTTATATTTAAGCAAAACTGTACATATTTTTAAGCCTTGTAATTTTTGAATAAATTTTATTATTATTTTTTTTTTTTTTATTATTTTACATAACCCTCCTTCTGGCGCAGTCGTGTAAAAACTTGGGGAAGCAGGGCAGATCGCGAAATTCAATTATTGTTAAGTTCTTTGCAATTTGCAGGTCAGGCTGTATATTGAACAAAATATGATTCGCGTTTCATCAATCAACTGAAATTGTAAAGTAGAACATAGAAAAAAATAACTAAATCACATAATCATCAAGTCATAATAGAAAATGTTCTAATGAAATAGCAAATTAATGTCAAACTTGGGAACAAAATCTAGATACATATTTCACACAAGTCAAAATATTTTTTTATTCAGAAATTCGTCAGTGCTGTAATAATTATGCTTTCTGTAAAGCCATACACAAATTTTTCACAGACAATAGGTACTCGTACAAGACGGCGGCGTCGGTTCCAATTAAGCCTTACAGCTTGAAAGCCTTACAGCATACTGTGTAGCGTTGTACATCTATGCATCTTCTGAAAATTCGAAAATCGAATCTTGCTTATTTCAAAATCTCAACCCTCTGATCACTTGCACCATCCCCTTCCACAACAGCTTGTTATAGTAGTCCAAATCTACGAGGATTATTGTTTAGAGGTCCCTCTCGAACATTGTTCGTGGATCCATAAATTGCCAAACTACTGAGTGATACGAGTGGCTTATCAAGGATCTTCAATTAGAAGTCTGATGAGGATTTGGGTCTATTGTTTTGATTTATAGTTGTCAAGAGGATTAATGGCTTAGACAACATCAGTCTACGGTTTTGAAGGGAAGTGCTTGAAATCTTAAAAATATTTTCGACAGTCCTCTATTTACTGAAAAGGGCTTTACAATTTCCATTTCGTTCTTTCTCTTAGCGTGTCGATGGCAAAAATAAAACGAAAAATAGTATATTTTATAACGAGGGACTAAACGAAGTCATAATATACCAGAGGTGGTTTGACTCCCGAGCGTGCGAGAAAAGTCAATGAAACCGAGGGTATATTAAGTTGGCGTTTAGTCTCGAGGTGCAAACTGTACTTTTCACTTTGAGTGCGAGAAAATTAATTACAAAAACATGGACTTACCTAATAAATATTAGGTAGCTACATAATAAAATAAAAATCACAATATCTATTAGGTATGTCTTTTGCTCTTTGTTCGACGTCAAACTCTTCACCAAGGAACATAATATACCACAACTGTCACTGGACATTCTTAATAAATTTATTTAAAGCTGAATAAATTTACACTCGACAAATATTCTGAAATTTTCGCGGTCAGTTTTTTCTTCTAAACCAGTCACAGATTAACAATTTAAAACACATGGCGCCACCTTGGCAAAAACCATGGAACTAAAACTCTCAACATTTTCGCAATGAAGATGGTCCACACTCCACAGATAATAGTATATTTACTGGCTGTTTGAGTTTGTCTATGTCACATGAAGGAAATTAAAAAACGAATTACTTTTTACTCCCTAGTGACTAAAGTGGTCACTTTAGTCCCGCTTCGTAGGGCTATATTGGTGTCTTTTTAGAGCATGAGAAGTGAAAACGTACTTAATATTTACAGTTATTTAAATTTGTTTGGCCCAAAATTCAGCAACGCGAATACCGTTCGCTGATGCAGCCATTAGGTCCTCACGTGTGCAGGTAATAGGGCATGCGGTGCAAGATGGGAGGTGAGCCATTGTCTGTGGAGAGACGCCGCACACACACCGGAGATCTGAGCCGTCAATGAATCTCCACTTGTAGCGGTTGTCCTTGCTGCGACCTACTTGGGTTCGAAGTCTATTTCAGGTTTCCAAGTAGGTCACGGTAACTTGTGGCCGGGTGGGAGGCTCTCTGATGGTTCAATGAAGAAATCAGGACGCTCAAGTAGTTCTTGCCAAAGATCGCATCTTCCTCTGGAGGGGTTGCCATTGGCTGGACTCGCGCACCCAAGAAAATTTTGCGGCACTGGATATTTCTTTGGTTACCTATAAGTAAATGATGCGCTGTAATTCAATTTTAAGAATGTATTATGTCACTGTATTTAGCGTGAACAATTGTTAGTACAATCAGCGTCAATAATATCGGGACGAACAGATTGTTCAAAATGATCTTATCAACTATGAAAATTAAATATTAACTCAATGACACAAGGAATGTTTCAGAATGAAGACAGTACACGACAACTGTCATTCTGACAAGAACTTTATCCAATTGAGATAAAGTTTAATTTTCTTAGTTGATCATTTTGAACAGCCTGTTCGTCCCGATATTTTTGACGCTGACTGTACCTACATTTATTAAAAAATATATTCGTTTATTGACATACATGACTTAGATCGACTCTGCCGTCAGTGGGCACTTAGTAGTCGGCTACTGATTGCTTTTCTTTCTTGTTTTATAGTGAAGCCTGTCTTGTGCACTTACATCAGCAATTTACATCAATATAATTATACTTTTCGTACTTTCTGAACTTATATAAAGAGCCGAAAGTTCATTATTATACACCGAGAATTTTTTATGGTTGTTTTCCCGCAGCGAAATGGTTTTGTCTTGGTAATACAATAATTTTATAAACAAATAAAATATTAAAAACAAAAAATGGCAGATTAACAATTGTAAAAAATCACCACGTGCGAGAGTTTATTTTGCTTTGAACATTTATGGATCGCTGTTTTCTTTGTCGGCGGCGCGTGTGATTCGAGTAGTACCTACAAGTTACCTCTAGTGTTACTATTGATGCTCACGTTTTTGAGTTTATGAATTTACTCTATGCTTCGAATACTCCTTATGGCAAGTTGTTCTGCCGCGGGAAACAACCATTTAAATTTCACGGTGTATGGATTAATCAAAATAGACGGAGAACAGCAGCCTTCTCGGAAACAGTCACTGAAACTGAAATAATTGCTTAATTCAGCTTCAGTGACAGGTAATTAAGCAATCCTATATGTATTGACAGCTCTGCTTTTGTTGTTCAATTAACTGGAATTCATTTATTGACATACTAGCTTTTGCTCGTGGCTTCGCCCGCGTGGATGTCGGTTATCGCATAAAAAGTAACCTATGTCCTTCTTTATATCCCAGGCTATATCTCTACCAAATTTCATGATGATCGGTTCAGCAGGTTAGGCGTGAAAGCGTAAGGGTCAATTCTCACCGAGACGCGGCGCGACGCGCACTTTTTAAGATCACGATACAAAATAGATCTTATTTACTTCACAATAAGGTATACGGGCTGCACAACGCGGTGCACCTTAGCGTTCTTCGACACGCTTTCGCGCTCGTAGTGAAATTATATCTTTTCGTGTTGTAAATAAGTTAGATATTCTGTTGCTATCTTAAAAAGTGCGCGTCGCGCCGCGTCTCGGTGAGAATTGACCCTAATAGATAGACAGAGTTACTTTCGCATTTATAATATTAGTAGAGATGTTCGAAACCAAGCGTGGCGATTATGGAAAACCTCACCAAATTAGGGGAGGCCTATGTTCAGCATTGGACGTCTTTCTACTGAAATAGTGATGATGATGTTCGGAACCATAATTTTTTTTTAAAGAAAAAACATTTTAATTTTGCTTTGTTTTGAGCTGAGATGGGTCGTTGTGTTTGAACGTCAAAATAACCACGTTTTGGCACCTCTAGTCTAGCTAGCAGCTGTCAGGTGAGATAGTGGTTAATCGACAGCCTATCAATAATAGAAAAATTACCGAGGTAGAGAGTTTAGGTTGAGGAGATACATAATTTAATAGTTCAATCAAACTCCGTAATCACTCACACAGTGCAGTACTGGCCTAGCAGTAACCGCTCAGGAGTTGTACGTCGTGGGTTTAACCCCAATCACGCGGGTTTAATAAAGTCCTTAATATGTATTTAATAAGATTATTTTGTGTATTTTCTATAGGTAGGCCTTAGTTGCCTGACAATAAAATGATTATTATTATTATTTCATCATCACTGCTCTCAAAACGGTAAAAGAATTCATCGAGACGAAACCGGTATGTCCTAGAACCAAAACTTCAAAGACATGAGACGTCTACCTACCAACCCACTCTGGGCCTGCGTGGTGGATTACGGCCCACTCCCTCTCAAAAGAGAGGAGGCCTGTATCTCAGCAGTGGGAACATTAATAGCTGATTATGTAATCACAAACCTATTATCCTTTATCATCTGCCAACTACATATTGGTTGGCTCCCAGTCTAACCTGGTGATAGAAGTAGAACGAATTCCTTCCACTTATTTCTATCAATGAAACATTACCCGTATCATAGAAAAAAGATATAGTCTTCAGTGTATGTTTTCTTATGAGTGGAAGTCAACTTCGGGAAATGGATTAATATTGTGTTTGCCGACGATGGCTTACTGTATCACTAGTTACACAGTACGAATGTTTGTATTTTATACCTGGCTTCAGTTAGCTAGTAGCTTTTTTTTATTTGCGATAACATAGCAGATATTTTTTCAGGGTTTCATAAAATATTGTTGCTAAAAAAATAACAAGGGAAAGGATCTCTTTTTTCGCTCATTATTTTTTTAGTAATATTATTTATTTATTTTCTGCTGAACACGAGTGGGATCTATGAATAAAATGATGTGATGATACAAACGCTTGAAATACATAATCATAATATTTTTCGAGTATTGACAACTTAAAGCTACTCTGAAGCCTTATGAGGCATTTGCACAATTTGTTTGTGTACTAAATAATAATATGTTTCATCATCATCATCAGCTTACAGCAGTCCACTGATGGACATAGGCCTCTCCAATTTCACGCCATTCAGCTCGGCTCTCGGCAACTATCATCCAGTTGCTACCTAACCCTGCGAAGATCGTCACTCCACCTAGCTTGAGGGCGTCCTACCTTACGTTTTCCGATTCGCGGTCTCCACTCTAGAACACGTGTACCTCACCGGTCATCGGTTCTACGACTAATATGGCCGGCCCATTGCCACTTCAGCTTGCTAATTCTGTGAGCTATGTCGACAACTTTGGGTCTCTGCCGGATCACCTCATTCGGATTCTATCATAATATGTTTTTTTGCTTAAAAACACTGTCATTTTGTGTTTTTTTGTGTCTTAGGTCACATACAACATCACGCTGGATAAATACAAATGCTTTTATACAAAACGAGGCTCCTGTTTGAACGGTCTCAAGTATAAATACGTGACACAATAGCCAAACACCAACCACCAAAAAATAAGTAAAATATTGACTCCGACGTAAAATACTCAACAAATTGTTATTTCACGCTTATATTTATGTACTTCTTCCACCTTCCCTGTTCAATTTCCTTTGTGAGGGGGACTAAATTATTTACCCTCGGGGTATGATAAAAATGTCGAATAGGCGAAAATTACTGGAATATTGGCGCGAATCTTACGACACGTAATGTGGTTCCCCGATTTGAAGGGCTCCGTTTTTAAGTACCTTGGGGATGCTCTCTACAATAAAAAATCATTTTCTGTTGACAAGTTGATAAGTAAGTTGCTAAGTTTTTGTTGATATTGGAGGAATTTTGGATGGAAACCATAGATCAACTATCGTACAGCATGGCTATTCTACAGGATATCATATCGATAATGACACATTTCGATAACCATGGGGGCTACTCTCTAACTCCGTCAACGAAAATATGGGCCTGTCCGAAACTACGAAGTGACTCCTACAGCTGATTAATTAACTTTTTTGGACGGGTAAAACCATATAGGGAGTAGGGACAGCTGTCAAATTGTGTAGTAATTCATTCTTAGTTTGGGCCCCAAACAATCATAGCTCCGTTAGTGATACGGAGTAGGAAAAGCGCGTAACTTCGACCGAGATTACGGATTTCGTGCTTAGAGAGTAGGTCCCCTGATGTGCCTAGCCCCCGACAGAAAACAGCCGTTAAAAGAATCGCGGTCATCTTTTTGATTCAAACTGACGACATTTTCTGGTTTTTGATTTGTGTGAAAAAAAACACTCGCTTTGTTAGATTTTGGGCCAAACACGTTTGAACTTTTTGCCATCGATACGCTGAAAAGAAAAGGAAATAAAGAAAAATCATTTATTATGCACAAAAAAAACATATCTGCACACATACAAAGTAGCCAAAATCCTTGTATTTAATTCCTTTTTTTTACAATTTTGTCCAAGAAGATCATTCTTGGTAAAATCACGTATTCATTCACGGAACCTATTTATAATTGGACTTTACCGAGACTACTCGAATTCCCGATTCCAATCAATACCCATTAACCATTGTTCAGGCAACCTACTCAAGCTTAAATCGAAATCAATGCCCCTGATTGCCAATAACCGTCAATTAATCAAATTACATCCTCCCTTCAATGCAGAAAACTAAAGTGACTTGCGTAAGTGTATGAATAAATTGCATTGTTTGGGACCGAATGAATAATTTAAAAGCCTCTCTTATATTATGGCGTCGTGTGACGTGGTGTGACGTCATATGCACAAAGGGTGGATTTAAAAATAGTTGAAGGGTTCTTGCTGACGATGTGGAGGTGGGTGCGTGCTTGTATTAAGTGTTTTAAATTTATTTATTCACAAAACACTTACAACTATCATCACAGGCTTACCTAATACAATAGTGTAGTTATACATAGTTAAAGTTATAGTAATAATAGCTTTAAAAGGTGAGACTCAATTAAAATAACGATTTATTTATTCACAAAACACTTACAACTATCATCACAGGCTTACCTAATACAATAGTGTAGTTATACATAGTTAAAGTTATAGTAATAATAGCTTTAAAAGGTTAGACTCAATGATATTATTAAAAACAACCAAGAGCAATTTTACAAAATGTGGCCCGTGTGAATTCACTCAGACTACAATTGAAGCAGTCACTATGTTGTGACACCATATTATGTGTGTGTATGAGTGTTAAATAAATAAATAAGTAAAATTCATTTATTTGAGATAACTTAATCCATAAAGTCCGATTCAAACTTAAAATAATATCAAAATTAAAACCAAATTCAAGAATTAAAATCAAAAATTAAAATTAACATCAATTTAAAAATTACAATTACAATCAAAATTAAAATCAAAATTAACATTAAAATACAAAAATCAACATTATAATAGAACCAGAATTAACACAACTGGCGGACAAAACCGTTGGAAAAAGATAGTCAAATTTATAAAACCAGCTAAAGGCATGTTTGGTACAGCGAATATTAAAAGTCATTACAAGGTTTTTTCAAAAAAGCACCTTGTGTTTTTGCAGTCTACTGAATAAAACAAGCCTCAAAAACGCTTTCATAAGTATTCGCTAATTAATATTACCAAACAAATTAAGGGTAGTATCGTAGGTTCTCACATTTCCAACAGTATGTAACTATGTGTTGCTAATTGGTGAGTGAGGAAGCCTCGTCTAATGACTACAGCGTGGATATGAGTTTCAGTCATGTCAATGGCCTCATGTTGTAGTATGATATTATGTTGAAGTTTTAGTAAAATAAATGCTCTTCGAAAACGGTGCTCAGTGAGTTTTATAAAACGTACAGTAAAGTGTCCTCTTCGTCACTCATACGTCATAACTTGCGCAAGTCGTTTTCTTAAGGTGAATCTAGTTGACATTTTTTCCATACAAACTTCGGAAGTGTATTACTCCACTGTTCGACAATGTACAACAAAAATTAAACATGGTATGGTTTTGTCTAATTATTAATATTGCTGTACGGAAACAGAATACTAAAATAAAAAGCCATTAAAAAGTTATGAGCCAACAAATATTAGTTTTTCTTGCTAATTTAACCTAACTTGGCGTGTTTAAGTAATAAAAGAAGTGTAAAATCTCCAAAACCAAGTCGGTACCGACAAAGTCCAATCATTGAAAAGTTCAATAAACTTTATTGGTCATTGATTTATGCAGTGGTTTTTTCATGAAACCCGATCTTCCGAAGGACTTTTCTTAATTTTTTACGCGCCTGTTTTACTATAAATGATCCTGCATCTCACTCAATAATGTTTTGCGGGTAGACTAGCCTCTAACTGCTCATGACTGATACTACCTCTGTCGGACACGAAGCCTGGTGAGACAGCGTGCTTTTTAGCCAGGCCCACCAGTTAATTCGAGCCAGCAACTAGATTCCCCTTTTTTATTCTATTTTTTTGGGTGGGAAATTATCAAATAACTTCTCCCGCTCTGGGTGGAGCAGGAGGGCGTGTCAGACTTTTACTGACTAAAACCCACCCGTGTTCCCTCATTGCCTGTGTGCCAGGGGCCACGGTATCTCTTTCGAACAACCCGCACCTGCAATCTGCAAGCCCGCGCCTGTGGTGGCCGGAAATCAGCCTGGGATTCCCGACGCCCAGGGCGTATACACATATACTGCCTCTCCCTAACGTGTGCCGCCTCCCTCTTCGCGAGCATTTCTGCTTCGCAGAAGGAGGTGACGGCTAACCATGCACTCTCGCTCTGTACCATGGCCTGGACCAGGGCCGGATGTGAGAGATCGCCGCGGCACGGCGGTGTTCCGCCCAAGCTGGGCAGAAACGTAGGACACCGTCAAACGATTAGTTTTTTGTCGCACATTTAGGCGTATTGGTACATATTATAATTATAAGCCAAAATAAAAATTGTTCCACAGAACCGTGCATTTATTTTTTTAAAGGATTAGTAAAAGATATTTACAATGGAGATCTGAGTGGAAACGCCGGGAGGACATATAGTGACCTTATTGGTTATTCAGAAAGGCTAGATGCGTAATACTCGCAACTAGCGTGCGTATACAACGAGTAACATAATTAACGCAAGACCTCATACACCCCAATTAGAGTATTGACTTAAAAGCATAATACGATGACCAAAACTATTTTTTTTAAAGCTAACCGATGTTATTAAGAAAAACGTGTCGACCCAAGCATTACTTTATGCATTTAAAATTGAGTCTTATTTTTTCTGAAATAAGATTGAATTTTTTTTGGCTCAATCAGAGGTAGGTATGGCAAAATACATAATTTATAAAAAAAAAACTTATATCAAAAGTTACTGAAACCGATTCAGTAGTCAATTAGGAACAAACTACTTTCAGGTCTTGCGTCCATTCTGTTACACCTTGTATAAGAAACAAAAAAGTATGTAAGAATCGTATCAGGTGGCGTTCTGTAGTTCCTGCATACCTTCATGGAAAGAAGTTGTGAGTTTATGTATGTATGTAAATGTTCGAAAGATTTTCAAAATGATTGAATCACTTCCTATCTTCGTTTCGTTAGATATCTTTTGCCAGAACTCAAGATCGTAAATAGTCGTCCTAAGACCTAAACAAACTTCCACGAATCTATCTCTTTATTTTTATTCCGTCAGCGTACTCCCATATCGAGGCTAGACTAAGGAATATGACATTGTCAATAATAAATAAGATTTCCTATGATCCTGTGCCCCGGAGTGCAACGCTGCGCTCTGCGTATTACATTCGTGTCACGAACAGAACTATACGTGACTTGAGTTAGAAACGGAACTCATGATTTCGCTTTCCTCAAATAAATTGAACTTTGACGTCTGATATTATATTAAAAAGTGCAGTATAGAGCATCGTCAGAATATGATAATATTGTATGTAGGTAATGGTCTTTGTGTTATATAAATAAATAAATAAATCAATAAATAAATCTTTTGTTTAAGTTTGGGTCTCTACAATTATGCAGATTATTCTGTCTTTCAATCTATTTGTGAGAGAAAATGTTATATGTCATGACGAAGAGTAGATTTTGCAAGGCAACATTAAAAGCAATTTGACAAAAAATTATAAATTTGAAGCTTACACAAGAGTCGCGAGAAGCATTTTGAATAAATTCCCGAAATAATATGATGTGAACGAGACTGGGTTCCGTGTGATGCCGGACGTAAAAGAATAGCACCATCCCGTTTCTTCCCGTGGGTGTCGTAGAAGGCGACTAAGGGACTTACTAGAGAATGGGCAGCAGCGTCCTCTATGCATTTAACCACTATACTGCGATCGCCAACCCGCTTGCCAAGCGTGGCGATTATGGCGTATTCCCCCTTTTAGGGAAGGCTTATGTCCAGCAGTGGACGTCTTTCGGCTGATATGATGATGATGATGATGAACGAGACTAGATTTTACTAGCATAAGCATAAATAACGTTCTCACTCAGCTGGGACACAGGTCTCCTCTCGGTGAGAGGGAGTGGGCCGTAATCCACCACGCTGGCTCAGTCCGGGTTGGTACATGTCACATATCTTCGAATTATTGGTTCTAGGACATGCTGGTTTCCTCACAATGTTTTCCTTCCCCGTTTTGAGAGCAGTGGTGATGAAATAATTTGTACAAAGAAAAGCGCCTGTCTGGGTTTGAACCTACGACCTACAACTCGTTAGTCGCGGCCACTGGGCCACCACTGCTCTCTAGATTTAAATTTTGTCAGTAAATTAATATTAACATTAAATGCCTCGTCGTACTAGGTATATTATCGTATCTGATATGTTAGCTAATAAGCATTTTTATGATCATTTTAAAACGAAAGAAATCCTCCATGGAACTTGCAGAAAGGTATACATACTTACGTAGGTATAATGTTAGTGCTTTTAACTAAACGTTAAGGCAGTCAATTTAATTTACTTTCTGATATCTCTGCTTGTCAAGGTACAAAACAAAATAAAAGCTGTCGACTCAAATGAAAAAGTTACTGAAATGCAATAAGATATTTGTGACGTGGCACTGCAGTAATCTTTTACATCGCTATGACGTCACAGAATTAATTAAATGAGTGACTGGAAACAAAGGGTGCCATTTAAATTAAACTTAAACAATAATGGGCCGATTCTGTGAGGTGTGACCGTGTGACTTAATTTTAATTTGAAATAATTATCGTCCTTAAATGTTTACCTACTATCATACTAATATTATAAATAAAAAACATTGTATGTTTAGACGTTTGGATGTATGTTACACAAACACGCAAAAACGGCCAAACGGATTCGGATGAAATTTGGCACCCAGATAGTTTTTATTTATTTATTTATTACTTCACGCACAGAAATGTACAGAGGCGGACTTAATGCCAAAGGCATTTTCTACCTTTGGGTGATGCAGAGACAAACAGTGGTAGGTGGTGGTGGTGGTTACGTAAGTCGTGTTTTGAATATTTATTCAAATATAAGTAAATATAGGTACTAATATTATTAAACTTATACATATGATAAAAAATACTTAATTAAATATAACCAAAAATAAACATACTTATATACACATAAGTATAATAAAACAAATAAGACAAACAATGGGAAAACATTATCGTTGTGAAGTTACTGGACTGGATTATCTCATAGGATACTTTTTATCCCGGTAGTACGTTCCCGTGGGATAATTTCCGACCTCCACGTGAGCGAAGTTCTGGAAAAAGATATTTATTTTATAAATATTTAATTTTAATACTTTACTTTTTGCTTAAGGCGGTGATTTCTTGAAAACGCTCAAAAAGGTGATTTTTTAAACCAGTGTATCTCTTTAACCGTAAATAATTTTGAAAGCAAAAAAATATATGATATTTTCAAGTCTTTTTTGCATAGAGTGATGGAACTCAAAACATAATTAAACATACTTTAATGCATCAAAAAAATCATCAAAGTCACCTCTTAATCACACCAACAATTATAATTATAATTAAAATATAGGATTTCAAATGCCAAACTGCATCCAGTGATGGATTATTTATTATTAAATAATTAATATCTAATTTTATACGATTTTATTTGCATTTTTACGACAATGCTTGCTCATTTATTATTCGAATTTATTACAACAGATTTTAACCCGTATCGGATTGCAATAAGAACTATTATCGCTCATAACTACAGTATTTAAAGTTACCAGTTGGAACTAAATTATATTGAAATCTGTAAAATGAGTTGTATAGTTGAAATATTAAGATCCAACTTAGCATAGAACCTCAATATTCACTACATTGGAAAGTTTCGTCTGAATGTGTATACAATCTATTCCTGAAAGGCAATGACCTATTTCCATCTCTTTCATATTTTACTCCGGCAATATTGTCAATTAAATTATTACTCGATTCCTGACAGAATCGACCTCCAATCGATTATTCGTTTTCATAACACTCGGATACAACGCTTAATGGAGCCCTTTTATAATGATTGCTTTTGTCACCTCATTATATTAAGTAATATAGTGAAAGCTTTTAAATCATTTTAATTAATGGAATATGAAAGCTTTTGTGCAAAAATGTGGGTGTGTGCATGCTGTGTTGTGCTGTGGTTGAGTTCGTGTGTGTCCGTGAGCTTTTCATTTAACAAGACGTAGCTATTGATACTTACACAATAATTTTAATATACGTATAAAAAAACCATTGATGTACTCTGTAAAAAAAACAGGGTGAATGGTTGAAATGAGCATGACGTGAGCTGTCATTAGTGTCAATCTCTAGCATCCTAGCATCAGGTGGAATTACAGCTCACTTGTTACTCACGTCACCTAAGTTTTCACTGTGATATTTTTACAGAATAGTCCGGCCGTAGTCGTTGTGAAGTTTTATTGCAGTCCGAAATCGCAATAGTTTAGAGATTATATACTCAGTACTTACATTTTACAGATTGCTTCACAAGGGGCACATTTAGCCCTCGATATTGCAAATTACCAAGGAGGGTTGGTAATCAACCATGCCATATTGGAAGAGGGGAAGTGATTGCAACATGCAGAGGGGTCTTTTGAAAGCAAAGTACCAACTATTAAGCGGGGTAAAAGTTCTGGTTTTTTTTTTTTTGGGTGGGAAATCATCTAATAACTTCTCCCGCTCTGGGTGGAGTGGGAGAGCGTGTCAGACTTTTACTGACTAAAACCCATCCGTGTCCCCTCAGTTGCCTGTGTGCCAGGGGCCGCGGTATCTCTTTCAAAACTACAATATTTAATTCAGTGGTTCTAAATTGAACAGTTGATTTCAATAAGGCTATGGCCAGACCTGACTAGAGAGTTGTCTAAAAATTTATGAAAAATAATTGGCTCTGGTGATAGCCGTTCTGTACAAGTTTTATAGTCCAGCAAAATCCTTAAACATTTTAACAACCTTCTTAAACACTTTATTTCCCTTTTTAAAGAATAAAGACTCAACAAGATAAGCCAATTATGCTTGAAAAATGATTGTCGGGTCCCCGTAAAACAAATGAAAAATGACAGGTACAGACGACGGATGAACGGCACTTAAGCCGCGTCCTATTTTAAAGCGATCGGCCGCGAGAATAATCGATCGTCGCGTACATATGCTACATTTTGAAAACCAGAAAACGCCCTCTGTCGGCGCGACCACGCGTTCAGGTTCACCGAACCAAAATTGACGTACGACACGGGGCAAGGTTCTCGAATCTTCATGATTTGAACGAAATATTTAATTGAAATCGGAAGAATAAAAAAGATTATTAACTCTTAGATAGATTAACTCCTTAAATTATGAAATGCTGAAAGCAAATTATCGAGTCATTAGGTGTCAATTTAAATCGCAGTGTCAATCAAATTTTGTTGCTCAGCGTACAAGTTTATAAAAAGAAACATTTTCAGAGGATCATGAAAATCTTTTTCTTGTTCTTCTTATTCGTGGAGGTTGTAAATAAATGTCAGAGGGAGCCAGTGAGGGATGATACTCCTCTCATATTTAAGCGGGTATGAATGTAGTACAGTCGTAAAGACAAGGCTTTATTGTGGACAGAGCGAGAAATAATTTTAGATAAGTAGTATTTTATTATACTCGGGTTTTTTTGCTTGTTATATTAGTTGGTATGAAACTGTTGTTTCGAGACGCTCAGTACCTATTATAAAAAAAGCTATTCTTTGATATCTCATTGTTAGTGCGCTACACGTGTGCTACTTTACGAAACTCGGTTTCTGTATTGAGAATTTGAAGCTGAAAATTTGTCAAACTCTAGGATTGCTTACGCTGATTGCTTCAATGTTGCTTATATAGTCGTGAAAAAAAAAAGTTTTATTTTTGAGTTTCGCGGGCTACGCCGAGTGGCTCATTTTCATTTGTTTAGAATTAATTTAGAAACCCCGGTGAGTCTCGTTGTAACTTCGCTTGCATTGGCACTTTGCCCCATAACAGACTGTACACAACTTCATGGTATTGCAAACATAAATTATATTTTATTGTTAGCTGTGCATTTCGAGAGCAATAACCCTTTGTAGCACAGCAGACACTGTCTATGATCTTCTATGGAGCCAGTATGTCTCTGATTTAAAAATCTGTGAAAAAGTATTTTAGTTTTGTTTGAGCCCGGACATTTAATTTTCTATACGAGATTAGTTGCATTATAGGATTGAATTCAGCCACTGCTATCTCACTTGATGAAGAATAAAAGATAACTATGTAGCCAAGAAATAATCACTTTACCTATTTGATTAATTCATGCCTCAAATTTTGGCTTAATTAAGTCGATGTTCTGGTCAGAGTTTACCTAACTTAGGTATCTACAAGAGCTGACAGCTAGGTAGTAGATAGATGTTTCGGATCCCTCTGTTTATGAACGTGGGATTTGAGTCTGTCCGCACTCACGTAACTATGGGACGTGAGAAATGAAAGTGTAGGAAAGCGTTCAAAAATGGTTCAAGTAATTTAAACGATAAATTATTTTATTTCTGTAAGTAGGTTTGTACAAACACTTTTACACGTCAATCATATTTTTTTAAACTAGATGAGGTCTGCGTTTCCTATCTAACTACTCCGAGAAAAAGGCCGAAACAAACTCAGAGGTCACAGTCTCTGTTAAAGTCCAGACATAATCTTGGTCAGATCATGTGAAGACCATGTGGATTGGTGTCTGAAATGGTCTTTTGAGGAAAGAACCACACAGATTGAGTGGACCTGTCCAATCAGTGCATTTATTAGTAATCATGCAGCTAAATTCAACACTTGATGAGCTCAATGATCCGACAAAAAATTCCAAAGATATACTTATCATAACATCACGCCTGTAAGTTCCGAATCATTAGGCAGAGGTGAACCTATAGTAAACCAATATTTCGCCAATTATGTTAAGTCCCATGTAAATAAAACCAACATTTCGCCAATTATGTTAAGTCCCATGTAAATAAAACCAACATTTCGCCAATTATGTTAAGTCCCATGTAATAGGGGGCGAGCCTAATGCCATAAACCGGGAACAATTCCAGATCCCGGGATGTTACTGAAGCATTTCTGATGGAGAAATCCAATAACATTTTGCCCAACCTAGGAATCGAAGACAGGACCTCATGCTCAATACTAGCGCTTGTGACTACTAGACCAACGAGGATCTTTAGAAGATTTTTAAGATACAGAAATTAAGTTATAAGTACGTCAAGTCCGCACTACGGGCAACCCAATCAGTTCACAGTTTCGTGTCCAAGGAACAACGGGCTATATCTACATTTGGCCTGATTTTAGAAAATTACGGCGTATTTTCCTACCTTTTAAGCAAAAGAGGTTAATCGTTTTGTACTAATGCCACGTCGTCATCTTGTCAATTTTAAGTTACACCTATCTAAAAAAAAAAGAAGATTGTGTGCTATGTTTTTTACAACGTCTCATTACGTTTATGGTCGTATAATCATTAGAATAATTAGGAAGTTCAAGTCATAGATACTTAGTTTTCTCAAGCGATTTTTGAGTAGCATTTGGTTCTACCAATTGAACCAAGTTAAAAACGACGACAATTTTTTAAATTAAATGTTTGTTACTCGATCACGCAAAAACGGCTGAACGGATTTGGATGAAATTTGGCGGACAGGTAGTTTATAGCCTGGATTAACACTTAAGATACTTTTTATTATCAGCAGTACGTTCCCATGGGATAATTTCCGACCGCAACGCAGGCGAAGCCGCAAACACAAGTTTCTACTTATCTGCACCCGAAACCCCAGCTCGATAGTCCGATAACCTTAAAAATGTGGCCGAGGCAATACGTATGAGGAAGGTAGAGGAGATGGCAGGGTGTGGTGGGGGCTGCTTAGAAGAGTAGTCCCAGACTGCCCAGTCCAGCAGTGGATTGCGATAAGCTGAGCTGATTGTTAGCCCTACCTACTTGTCACGTCATGAGACTTTGCTGGATATTCCAATAAATACTTCTTCTAATATTTAAAACAAAATTGCCAGCAATTATGACGGTAAAATAATTCCTTATGTTTGCAGCTTTATATTCAATTCGAATTTATTTACCAAAACCACATTCTCTACCCTTGTTACGTTCCTCCAACATGTAACTCAAAGAAACATATTTTAATTAGACCCAAGCTTTTTCGACACAACTGTGGTAGAAATGAGAATATATTGTTTCATTTATTTTGAGTATGTTTCGAAGATTATATTTATTGACTTGATGTTACTTTCAAATTGAATCGTTTTCCCTTATGGGTTGTGAGTGAAAATGAAATAAATGCTTTGACTTTGACTTTACGCCGCTTGAGGGTTTCAGCAGCCCACCTGTAAAATAAATCACTTAACATATTTTTAAACACAATAAAAAAATCGTAACATTTTCTGCATATTAAATAAACATTCTCAACAGCCGCACTGCAGCTACTTACCGTTTCCTAAATCATTTTCGAACCTCAGAGACACATAAAAATAAAAACAAAATGAAATAAAGACGGCGTAATATTCATAATCCCATAGGAATCACTTGTTTGCCGTTCCGTATAACCATTAAGGATCGTTGCCCATGACTTCCCTATGTTCCAGCCAACCATGAACGGATAAACTTCGTGCTAGGTGTCAAAGGAAAATAAAATGTTATTTGTACAGGCCACCTCAGTAAATAACGGGTTCCTAAATAATTAAAAGATAGGTGTTGCTTACTTTCTGTTTTGTTTACTGTAAGTACAGAAAATGGGCTAAATTAAACTTTGATTTTTCAAATGCGATATCCTGCTGTCTCTTATAATGATACCTATTTATTTTTATTATATTATTTGCCTAACAAGCATAATGTGAATAATCACGCAAACTTACATGCATTACACACACACATACAAACACACACCACACACAAATACAAACACACACCACACACACATACAAACACACACCACACACACATACAAACACACACCACACGCGCATACAAATCCGGAACACCACAGTACCACGAGTAGGTTAGGTTAGTAGAGTAGATCTCTGCCTAGGGACTAGAGATTACAGAGTACCTAGTACCAGAGGACTAGAGAGTACCTAGTACCAGAGGACTAGAGAGTACCTAGTTTAGGGATTACAGAGGTGTCTCTAGTCCCTCAGGTCCCTCCGATTTACGGGCCCCAGACTAACTGTCTAATGTGGGGCTTATTAGCATCGAACGCTATTCATCATCTGCCTAGACTTTTCTTAACTGTGTCGGGGTTGGCTTCCAGTCTAACCGGATGCAGCTGAATACCTCTACTTTACATGGAGCCACTGCCTATCTGACCTCAACAACCCAGTAGCTGGGTAATACGATACCCCTTGTTACTGGTTGTCATAATTTGGGACTTGTATCGACTGTCAAAGATCCACGAATGACAGCCGGGACCAACGGCTTAACGTGTTCTCTTTTCAAAAAAATCGAAGACATGTGACGTCTACCAACCCGCACTGGACCCACTCCCTCCATGGAGATCCTCCTCCTGGCCTCCTCTCTATGGAGAGAGGAGGCCTGTGTCCCAGCAGTGGGAACATTGTAGGCTGAATATGAAATCAGATGCAAATGAGAAAAATGCAAAAATGACTAGAAAAACAACCGACTTCCGGAAAAACACTACATACTCTACATAGTGAAAAATAACATTAATTTCGGAAGTCGGTGACTTTGGTTATATATTTAAATTTTTTATGAGCGCCTTCCGAAATTAAAGTAATTTTTTTCACTGTATAGGTAGTGTTTTCCCGGAAGTTGTTTTTTTAAGTTTATATTTTACACCATTTACTTATAGTACCTACCACACACCAATTCGAAATGTCATCATTCTTGGGGTCAAAACAATGCACATTTATACGATAGCAGTGATCGCGGTTGATTTGCTGTCATTTTTTGAAGAATTTCCTTGTCTGTCTCCCGAAACGCATCATCAGATCAATATGAAATTTAAATGGGACCATTTCGGAATAAAAACCCCTTACAAACAAACAAAAAATGTTTGCCGTCGATACAGGAAAAGTTTTTATTCAGTGCGCATGAATTCAGCATACAGAAATTTTTCGTCAGTTTTACAAAAAAAAAACAGCTGTTCGATACATTTTGACTTTTCTATGAAACAGCTGATTTTTTTTTTGTAAAACCGACGAAAAATTTCTGCGCTGGGGGGTCTAGAATGATATGCTGAATTCATGGTTACAGTTTCCGCACTGGATAAAAACTTTTCCTGTATATGACGGAGTTATGCCCGGATGTATAAAATATATATAAACAGGTTGAATTGATAGCCTCTTTCTTTTAGAAGTCGGTTAAAAATACTAGATCAAACCAACATAGCGACAAGAATTAGCTCAGTAAAAAAAAAAATTGTTAAAACTCCTCGTAGAAGATCAAGATATGAAGCTAGTGTCCCATTAAAAAAGGTTTTTCATCGTAATATTTATTTTATATCCAGACCGTTTTTAAAGGAATCCGTACCTCATTGCTCGGGGGCAGTTGGTGTTCCCAGAAGAGCGGTCAGTTTCATCGGGCTCCGGGCGATATTACATAATCTTACAAATAAAATTGTTACGTCAATTATGTAAAAGATTTTTACTTTTCTTTGTGATGTTTTGGCCCTATTATGATGTTTTATTTCATTAAAAACTTTGGGACGAAATGTCGTGAACGAAGTTAGGAATAATCACGTGAAAATTTGTTTCAAAAGCGTTTCTTGTTAGCATTTTCTTTTCGTTGTATACACAGATAAGATACATAATTATTAGGTCCAATATTGTATACATTAATTACACTTACTGTAATACTTTGATGTCAAAAACGACATTTTAATACAGTTTCAAATTGTATCAGTCGATAATAGTAGTTTTGGTATTTATCTAACTGAAACGAATGATCGTTCATTCGTTTAGTGAACAAAAGTGATGAATAATAGTTATTAGAAACCATTGGAATAAGTAAATAATCAACGTGAATCCGTCAACTTAATATGAATTAGCTATAACACAAATAAACTTGCATTAACAGCCTATACTGTTCCCACTGCTGGAACACAGGCGTCCTCTTAATGAGACAAAAAAAAAACTCAAATGGCCGTAATTAAGGGCCTACGTCCCGTTTGGTACCGTAACACGGTCACTTTATGAACCGTACTGCTCATTAACGGCTTGTCTTGAAGATTTGAAAAATATATGATTTTGCTATAGATTCATATAGATCATTTTGCTCGAAGTACTTTTTTTGTATGGTTAATACTTTAGCTGTAAAAAATATTTTCCAACATGCAATATTTTGGCTTCTATTCCATACTCCTACTAAACGGCTTCGTTATTTGGAAAAAAAATACACTGAGAAATAGATAGTTAGAGGTAACACAGAATCGCCGAAGCACAATTTTATTGTGACACAATTCATTTTGAGATAAAGGCTCAGAGGTGCCCTGCGCGGGCGCGGGCGGCAGTCGTGCTTTAGCATACAAACGGGAGATGAGGATACTATGAGCCTTAATAAACAAACCACTCGAAACAAAGAACGCGAAACATAAGAAAGAACATGAAGTTATAATTAAAAAACTTGCTGCAACTTACCGTAAGTAGCCGTAAGCCGGGAAATTATTGAGACACTGATACAAAGACAAGTTTGTTATAGCATTATGTTTTATAGGAAAAGTTTCTTACTCCATGAAGAACATAATAAGGGTTTCTGAAGATGGAAGATATTTATTACTCTTTTTGTCGTTGTTTTAGGGCAAACACCCGAACCGTACTTCACATCTCATGTTCAGACATATACTTTTCAGGATTGCCAACAAAATATATGTCTCCCTTTTAACGCTCAAGGCGATACAATTTTCATTCGTAAGTACCTACGTATCTTTACACATAATGTTACTTTCTTCAAGCTCGTGTCAAGAGAATTGCCATACGAGTTTCAGAATCTGACAGATTCTGAAAACTGTGACTAAGTAATTTGTCTCAGAATCTAACTGAAGGATCCCGAAAACTGCACCAAAGTGTTATGCAGATGGAGTGCATTCAAATAGTCTTTACGAGCAAACATACCTACAAGATACCGAAGATGCTCAAAAATAAGTTAGCTAGATAGGTAGTAGTACTCTTGCCGCAGTTGGTCCAGTAATGGGTGACCATCTGTATATCACAAAACCCCTACGTCCCCTGGCAAAGCACGGTAAGCCGTAGTTCATTTGTGGATCTTTGACAGTCGTTACGGGTCGTCAGAAGTCCGAAAGTCTGACAACCAGTCTTACTAATAGGTATCGTATTACTCAGTAACTGGGTTGTGGAGGTCAGAAAGGCACTAGCTCCATGTGAAATACTGGTATTCAGCTGGAAGCCGACCCGAACATAGCTGGGAAAAGGCTAGGTATCTATATAATACCTTAAATACCAACTTATTTTTGAGCACGAGTTATTCTCAA
This sequence comes from Antitype chi, assembly GCA_947359405.1. NCBI lineage: Eukaryota > Metazoa > Arthropoda > Insecta > Lepidoptera > Noctuidae > Antitype > Antitype chi. The sequence goes on from OX375824.1 coordinate 13,482,050, forward strand.
TTTTATTTGTGTATAAAACAAAATTGGACCTTACTGCACAGTCTAAATCTATCCATCTCCTTGTTACAGATCAAACAATGGTATCAAAGTTCAGTGTGAGTGTTAGTGCCAAAGTGTAGTGCCAACATGGGGTGCACCCCAAGCATGTTGCTTGACCACAAGAGTCGTCGCCGCGACAGCACTGGGTCCCAGGAGGCGGCCCTGGCTAAAGTGGCCCCCACCCCGGTGTGCAACAAGGCCGTGCAGGCTGCCAAGGCTCCCAGGGCCTCGTTAGAGTCCGATGGCTTCAGCATCCAGCTGTCCAGCAAGAAGGACAGCTACGTGTCGCAAATGGGGAACAATTTTGCGACTCAGCTGCATATTAAGAGGATATCTGGTGAGTTTTGTTTGAATATGTTTAAGCTACTGTATTATGCAGGAAAATCGTATTTTTTTAGAGGCTGACCGAAGCTTTCGATTGGGCTACTTTTTAGTTTTCGGCCATTCACCAGCTGAAGCTTCGGCCATGCCGAAAATTAGGCGTTAGCGAAAAATACGAAAACAAACAAGATACAGCAGACAAGCAACAAGACAGTGTACAGCGGAAATATTTAGATTTTTTGATGTCTAAACCATTTTCGTTTTTCGTTCGTCAGCTAAAAATCAATTTTCGGCCAGACACATTTTTTTTTCTTTTTCTGAGACAAGAGTTTTCCATTGAACACGTAGTATTTATTTATAATTATGTCTCCTGTACCTAACCAAATATTTTTTATACTATATGGTCACCTAACCTTAAAATCCATTGCAGCGTCATTCAGAAGTGCCTTAGGTTTCAGGATTACTAATTAAAATCGTTAAAACTTGTACCTATAATTATTACTACGATCAGTGTGACCATATCAAAAGGCAAACCTGGGTACCCTAAATCTAGGATATAACATTTCATATTTTAACCTCATGCAGCGCATTAATTTAAAACTTAACTCCGAAAACCAGTTCGGTACTGGTGTTTGAACCAGGAAATGTTTGCCAGATAACTTTTCAGGGAGTTATGCTTGTTAAAAGTGTTCAGAACGAACTCAGAAAAACATACTGTGGGTATGTTTGTATTTGAATGTAATAAACAAACTATGTACACAGTTTCTGTAGTATTGAAACCCCATCTAGGTAGTAATCACGCTTTGTTTATTTATTTAGAGTAGGAAAGTTCTACCACATCATGCAGGTCCAGTGAAAACCAGCGTGACGCACTTGTTGTCTGGCATTTTTGCTGAACTGGGCCTTTTTGGCGCAGCCATCGCACTTTACTGTTTTTATTTGATTTTAATTTTTTTATCTACTGTTTCATGTGACTTTTAGTCTGTGCTAAATAAATTTATTTTCTTTCTTTCTTTCTTTGTTTCCATATACTTGTTCAAAGAATTGTTCCTTAAAAAGCATTTTGTTTAGAAAGAGGGGAATAAATCAAAGTAACTGTACGATTTAAATAGATTAAATTGTATTACGGAAAACACACATCATCATGGAAGGCAAAAAAAGAAAGCATTGACACAAGTCGTTACTGACACTTATTCTATTTGTGTTTGAGATATCAAATAGATATACAGGGTTTCCCAAAAGGTTACGTAGCTGGGAAGGGGGGTGATAGGGGTGGTCACAAGGGTCACCAGAAAAATAAAAAAATAAAGCCCCTCTGGGTATTTAAAAAAATAAATGGCATTTTTTTTTAAACTAATTTTTATTTTTTAAACTAACAAGAACTTAATTTTCTTTAAAATCTTGGTTAGATATGTATTGTTTTTTTTTTAAATTTCAATTTGATAAAGGGTTATTGACGATTACATAACAGCATTTTTTTTTAATACAGCAATATTTGTAGGTACAGTTAGCAAAATAGCCCCACAAGGTGTAAAATTTTTAGTTTAAAAAAAATGCCATTTTGTTTTTTAAATACCCAGAGGGGATTTATTTTTTTATTTTTCCGGTGACCCTTGTGACCACCCCTATCACACCCCTTCCAGCTACGTAACCTTTTGGGACATCCTGTATAGAAAATAACTTTTAAGTTTACAAGGAATGATTCAAGTAATTCCAACACATTTTATCTGATGTACATGACAATATCAGCTATTCATTAACTATGTGATACAAAAACTTAAGTTGTTTTTTTTTTCATTCGTATCAAAATGGTCTATGGAAAAATCCATAATGAGCACAGATGCTTTACACTAAACTTATCGACAGACAGCCCAAGTAACTACTTAGTCCAATCAAACTGAAAACAAATGTAAAACTGATATTTAATACACGTACCTACGAGTACCTAAGAACGATGACATTTGCGTAATGAAATAAAAAACAACGATATTTTTTGTTTTAAATCATATTAATTTAAATATTTTTGCCTTTTCCTTTAAAAAAACTTGGAGGTCGGAAGAGCATCATTTCTTTTGAATTATCCCGTTTCTTCTCGCTCTCATCTTTCTCTTTGACTGGATCGGAAGTGGTCTCTGGCTGAAGAATTCCTTTATTAAATAGGTAATTCTGTGTAATAAAGGAGAACATGGATTGTATTTCATCATCATGATAACGTCTCATTCTTGTACTTGTGTCTCCGTCTCCCTGTTTGTTGGCGCTTGTCAATTCCAATATGCAAAGGAGAATAAGCTGTAAGCAGAATAAAAAGAGGTGATTTTTGCTTAAGCCAAGCAGAACTTCCAACCTGATACTAATATTCCTGTCTCGTGTATCTCCTCCGTGACTCGGAAAGCACGATAAGCTGTTATTTGTACTTATATCTTTGACAGTCGTTACGGGTCGTCAGAAGCCCGAAAGTCTGACAACCAGTCTTACCAAGAGGTATCGTATTACCCAGTAACTGGGTTGTAAAAGTCAGATGTCGCTTCATGTAAAATACATACTGGTATTCAGCTGTATTCGGTGGACTAGTATTCCTGTCAAACAATGAAAGTCAAAAATTAACTCGGCCCATTGCAATTCACTGCTGAACATAGGCTCATCTTTCAAACTGCGCCTCAACACCCAGTTCTCCGCTCCGGACGTCCTGTCTGTCCTAGCAACCTCTTTATGAAAATAATTCTACTTATTTATTTTGGACTGGGAAAAAAAGAACGCACAATACCAAAATTGCGTTTATTGGTTCATCATCATCATCATTTCAGCCGAAAGACGTCCACTGCTGGACATAGGCTTCCCCTAAATGGCCCAATGGCAATTATGCCATTATCGCCACGTTTGGCAGGCGGGTTGGCGATCGCAGTATGGTGATAAAATGCATAGAGAACGCTGCTGCCCATTCTCTAGTAAGTCCCTTAGTCGCCTCCTACGACACCCACGGGAAAAATGGATTTATTGGTTCTTATCTCAAAATTATTTTGATCAAAAGCACTGAAAACAAATCAGAAATTCTGTGGCTCAGATAAAATACTTTTGAGAAAAAGTGAACTATCCACCACGCGGGCCCAGGGCGGGTTGGTAGATGTCACATTCACATTTTTTTTTAGCTTGTAACGTCCCATTGCTGGGCAAAGGCCTCCCTACTCTCTTTCCACCTCTCTCTATCCAAAGCTGACAGGGACCAATCTTTATTAAAAGAGTCCAGCTCATCCCGCCATCTCCGTCTGGGCCTGCCGCGATGTCGTTTGCTACTAAGCGGGACCCACTGGGTCGTAAGTTTGGCCCATTGATCATCTGACATACGGCAGATGTGTCCAGCCCAATTCCATTTGAGCGTGGCAGCTTTCCGAGTGACATCACATTCACATGTCTTAGGATTTTTGGTTCTAGGCCGGTTTCCTCACGATGTTGTCCTTCACCGTTTTAAGAGCCGTGGAGATGAAATAATTTACACAAAATAAAGCGCCTGGGTTCGAACCTACGACCAGGGGCCCTAGTCTGCTATTTTTATAAATTCGTCATTCCAACACGATCCCATAGTCATTCATTTGTCATTTTACTAAAAGTTCATAATCTGCTAAATTCATAATGGTCGATCATTGGTCGGTCAATGGTCTCGTAATAGATTGTGTCATAATGGCATTTTCGTATTGCCATTATTATAAAACTCGTTAGTAGAAGTGTTTTTCGAAAAACTGCTACTAAATTTGAACATTTATTAGTGTTATGAGCAATCTAAAGTAGTAGGAAGTTCGTAAATTGAATCAGTCATTCATTTGTCATGATGTCCGAGATTACCAATAAATGCCATTTCTTTCAAGGAAGTGTCAGTGGCTGACCATTGGAAAGTCATAATGACGCCATTTTATTAGTAGATTACCAAACTTGTCAAAATCAACAATTATGAAATCAATGATAGACCATCCTGACACTATTGTAATAGCAGACTTGAGGCCCTGCTCGTAAGCCACGGCCGCTTCCACTACGCTACGCCATCACAGCTCTTTCCACTTTCTAGTCACTTTAGCACTGAAATGCCTAAAAATTAATGAAAAATCACTCACGTATTTCCATTTTTTCATAGTTTTGATTCGAGAAGGTTTAAACGACGTTTAAAAATGTCAAAATTTCGTTGGCATTTAAATAGTCAGCTCTTGTCTCAATTAATTTTTGATTTTTCTCTTAATTAATCAATTGGATACGATTAAACTGATTACAAAACAATAATTACTATTGAAAGGTGTACGCATTTTCTGGTAATTAATTTTGAAAACCGTATGTTTTAAACAAATATTTTAATGAGCCGTGGAATTCGGAAATTCCAGAAAGATTTTATCTTATAATGTTATATAGGGGTTAGGTTAAATTAGCTAGCAAAACTCCGCAGACGTGAAGGGGAACTGATAGATAAACACGAAAAACTAGCTAATTTTATTTGACCCGGCAGAAACTTTAATTAAGATTCATTGATATCTTTGGTTTAATGTCCTCATACCAACTTGTGAGTGACTAGGAAAAATTTAAAAGTGCGGGTAGGAATCACGCTCCAAAGGTTCCGTACCACGGAAAGTTTTTTTTTGTATCGCATAACAAGTTTGTTTGGGATGAATGTTTGCTGATTTCCGAAAAAACTACGAGAAACGGAGAGAGACAATCTTTTATTTTTTATTCAACTTGTAAGTTATTAGGATTCTTAAAGTCTGACAACCAATATTACCAAGGGGTATCATGTTACCCAGTAGGTAACTGGGCTGTGGAGGTAAGTAGGCAGGATCTTCATGTAAAATCTTCATGTAAAATACTGGTGTTCATGCATGTTACTCTAGAAACTGACCCCGACATAGTTAGGAAAAGGATAAAGGCAATAAGCAGGATTTACCATACAGTTTTGAGTTAAAGGTATTATTCAGACAATTCTCATCATAAACCAAAAATACAGAAAAAAAAAATATTCAGTGCGCAAACTTTAACCATGAATTCAGCATACTATTCTAGTACTCTCACCGCCATGTGGTCCGCCTGCCGCCCACATAAATTTCGGTGCAGCAAGCCACTATAGATTCTTTAATTTTTACAGGCAGGCCATGTGGGCTGCCTGCGTACCACAACTAGCGCGCCAAATTCTATGACAATAGTACTTGTTGCAACCTGCACATATTTGTAAGGGCAGGCCATACGTGTAATTAGGTCAGTTGCTCGCGCGCCGCCCACATGGCCTGCCGTAAAAGTTTTTCGCGCCAATTTCATGTTATGAGAGGAACCGAGCTGCTGGACTATCTGCAAAGGACGCCAGAGACCGAACAAAAAAAGTGAATACCGTGTGTCTAAAAAAATGCCCGACTCAACCTAGTGTTTGTGGTCAATGTGGTCAAAAAATTACGGAGAAATTCACATTTTCGTAAAAAGAAATTAAACTTTAATTTTCTATGATTATATTTTCACTTTTTTTTATTTTGTATCAAAACAATTTCTTTTCTTTGATTTCATTTTTCTTTGTGACAACATAATCAATAAAAATGACTTAATAAACTATTTTTACTTACTCGACTTTGAACCTTATAAATCTATAAATATAGTCCGATTTTCATCGATTTTTTTTTCATTAGTAGCTCTTTCACTCACCAATTTAAAGCAGACGACACTGAATCCTTATCTAGCAAGCCAAGCTCTATAAAAATAAATGAATTTGTGGGATCACAGCGGACCACACGGCCTGCTGGTAAACTTAACGACGGGTCCCGCCGGCCGCCCACATGGCGTGCTGCAAAAGTTACACAAAATCTAGCGTGGCGTGGTTTATAAGACATTGCATGGCCCGCGCGCCGCCCACGTGGCCTGTTGTTCTAGAAAAACCTTAAATGTGAATGGTGGTGAGAGTGCGAGAACCCCCAGCGAAGACATTTTTCGCCAGTTTTACAAAAAAAAATCTGCTGTTTGGATGGATATTTTTTTTCCTGTATATATGTTACCGGCCAAACCCGATTTCAGGCCAAACTAGTTTGTCCTAGGCCAAACTGGTTTATTAAGCCGGGGCACGCCGATTAAATGGGTTAGGTTAGGTTAGGTTTGTCGGGAGGACACGGCGTGGCACACGCTTGCAGAGTGTGCTGCTTGGGAGGAGCCGCGCCGTGCCCTCATCTCAGGAGTAGGCAGTGACCTGTCGCTGCCGGCCGTTGTCGACTCGATGGTCGGCAGCGAGGAGTCCTGGGACGCGGTGGTATCCTTCTGCGGAATCGTACTTTCGCAGAAGGAGGCTGCGGAGAGGGAGCGGGAGATTTCTTCCGCTAACCCGATCCGCAGCAGACGCACCGGGCGTCGGCGGAGGGCGGACAACGCCCTCTTCCAGCCCCCCTAAATGGGTCCAGGGGCGACGGATCTGGGGAAATCCGTCGCCCCCTACTTCTTAGGACCCGAGATGGCGGCGCGTAGTGTTCCACGCGCGCCTCTATTTGATGTAAGGGGGGAGTTTAAACACCTCACTCCCCCCCTAACGCGAGGTGGCCCGCACAGGCGGGCCGGCACTAGCCGGGGATCGCGGAAGTCACTTTTGTTTCCGTGATCTCCGCTGCAAGTGTGAGGCGGAACACCGGGGTGGTTTTAGTCAGTAAGAGTCTGACAGACCCCTCCGCCCTCCCCAGGGCGGAGGACATCCATGAGGATTTCCTCCCGTAACCAAAAAAAAAAAAGGTTAGGTTAGGTTAGAACTGTGACCAAAAGCGCGCGAGCCGAGCGAGCGAAGCGAGCGGCGCCGCGGTAGCGGCCGGCGAGCGTTACTTCCAAAGGCTGTTAACGAAATGGCTAATTAAGCTAGAAACCAGTTTGGCCTAGGACAAACTAGTTTGGCCTGAAATCGGGTTTGGCCGGTAACATAATTATACAGGTTGAAATTGAAAACATGCGACAAACCGAAATGGGACATTGTACTCATCATTATGAACAACTTTTACTAAGGGACCAAAGATGCAATCGCGAAAAAAAAACATCTGTTCCCTACATTTATGTTCGCATGACTCGTCAAAATGTAGGGAACAGCTGTTTTTTTTTTGCGATTGCATGTTTGGTCCCTTAGTAAAAGTTGTTCATAATGATGAGTACAATCTCCCATTACGGTTTGTCGCATGTTTTCAATTTCAACCTGTATATGCCGAATAAATAGAAATAAAGATATTGTCTGTAAGTAATGTGCTAATGAAGCCTTTTCACTTAATAGCTAATACTAGAAAATTTTAATACCCTAAGGTGCAATTCTTTCACTTGCACTATGGTTGGGCTAGCATTATTTAAAACTATATTCCGGACAAGTTGTTGGCATCATTACCTGATTGCTGGATTGAGCTGTGACAAACAGGCGAAGTCGCACTACCTATGGATTTACTTTTTACGATTTTGCTACGGAACCCAACAATGGAAATTCCTGTTTTAAATATGACTTGTTTCTACTATGTGGAAATTATTCATACCTATTTACTAGTATTTAACTTTTACTTTTTTCCTATTGCTCTTTTTTCTATTTTTTTTTCCTACTATCTGAATGAAATGAAAACTAAAAACAAACTGTTAAAACTGATATTTATTCAAATAAAATAAAATAATTTTCATCCTAACCATTTTTTTTAATGAAAGGAGGTCTGAACAGCATCTTTTCTTTGGAATCATCTGTATCCGGTTTCTTCTCACGAAAGTCTTTCCGTAGGACTTTAGAGGAACTGCTTTTTGACCGGAAGGGCATATCTACTGTTAGAATACCTAGGTTTTCTAGGAATTTTTTGAAAAACTCGGCGAGTCCACCTTCCCAGCGAAAACGTTCGATGTTTGAGTTTCCCTCTTTATGTCTCCTCCGTGCTGAAGTGAAACTTGTCAATTCTAATATGCAAAGGAGGAGAAGCTGTGAGCAGAAGACAAATATTTGATTTTAGTAATGTGAAAATGACGATACGACTCATGATAAAAAATGACAATTAAAATGGCATTCCCCTTATTGCCGAACCATGTAAAGTGAAACTTTTGGAATAATTTAGAGTTTATGCAATTTATTATCTAAAAATAATATAATATCTTGAGAGACAAACTGTTTTAGCTAATCTTAAAAAACCATATGATAACTTCATGTATGGCGCGACTTACATAATTACATAACATCACGCCCAGTTTCTCCGAAGGGTAATGCAGGTATATCTATAGTACCTACACCAACATTTAGCCAGGTTTGTTTAAGTCCTATGCAATAGGGGGACGAGCCTATTTGCCTTAAGCCGGGCACGAATCCAAACTCCAAGCTGCTTCTATGAAATTCCAGATAGCAAAACCCAATAATACTCTGACGACCTGGGAATCCAACCTATGAATTCAGGCGAGCATCAGTTTGAAGTGTTTCAATTAATTTTTACCAAAGCCACTTAAAAAAAGATATTATTTATTACATTATTTTGTGGACTTGGATTTAAAAACAAAAAAAACTACTCACGTATTTCCATTTCTTCATGATTTTAATACGCGAATTACCTTTGTATGATCGGCAATTAAACATGTGAAAATTTTCCCGGCGTTTAAATAGTCAGAGCTTATCTCAATTTAAAGTAGTTATTTTCCATAATTTATAATTACAAAATTCTCGGTAAATTAATCAATTTGATAAGACGAAACTCATTACAAGAATATACCTATACCTAATTATAATAATTTAATGTTCTATGTTATTTTCTAGTAATTAATCTGAAAAGCATGTTTTATCCAATATTTTAATGAGCCGTGGAAATACCAAAAACCGAGGACAATTACATCGTCTTGTAATATTTTTAGTTCTTTAATGTAGCATGGATATACGCAATGATACACTTGTGAGTTTACATTTCGAGAAAACTTTATTAAAACAAAAAAATACAAACCACTTAAAAAAACACTACAAAGTGAAAAATTACTTTAATTTTGGAACCCGGTGGCAAAGAACTATAATATAACACCATAGACTTACTACCTACCTATAACTTTATAATGCTCACTGTTTTAGCTGTGGTAGGTACCCCACACAAATTCTTATGCTTGCTATTTAAATTTATTAAATTACCATCTATTGATCATGATAACTTCCTGTCACTGTACATACACTACAAGTAGAAAAAATACGTATTATTGAATCGAAACCTAAAACTACCCAAGAAATAGCAATTTTACTAAATTTTATGTATATGGGCCACCACTGACTCATACTCGTACACTATCCATTAAAAAAGAATTTTCGAAATCGATGTATAATTCCGTAACATATACAGGAAATGTATTCAGTGCGCAAATTTTAACCATGAATTGAACATACCATTCTAGACCCCAGACCCCAGCGAAGAAATTTTTCGTCGGTTTTACAAAAAAAACAGCTATTCCATACATTTTGACCGCATAGGTATTGCACTTTTCTTTGAAACAGCTGATTTTTGTTTGTAAAACCGACGAAAAATTTCTTCGCTGGGGGGTTTAGAATGGTATGCTGAATTCATGGTTACAGGATGCGGACTGGATAAAAACTTTTCCTGTACACAAAAAAATACAGTAGAATTGCAGCAAAATTGAAGCAAATTATAAGACTAAGACTGCGTCAGTGCACTCACTTACGCAGTATTACGGGCTAGAATAAATACGATGCATTCTCGAAAATATACCTAATTTGCTTAAAACGCTTCTAAAACCAACAGCTTGGTAATTGTGGTATGAATTGCATAAATGGACCAACCTACACCTCTCTCACTGCGATTCTAGTTAAGTCCATCCCAGTAATTTCCCCTCAAGATAGATTAAACAGTAGACGTTAAACTAATTAATGGGTCTATCCATAGATCAGCGCCTGATACGGACTGCAGGCAATTACTAAGACCAGCGAGTGTGAACGCACCGGAATTATCGCTCAAAGCAGAGAGTATTCTGTTACAAGAGCTATTGCGATTAGGAATGATTCCAGTGCAAAGAAAAAGTATTTAGAACTTCTGAAACTCACACAGGACATTATAAAACAAAATAAAATCGGCTAAGGATGAGTCTCGTAGGTACGCGCAATGAGGATTGTGTAGGCACCTTAAAAAGCAATTCAATTTATATTTTCTTAGCTCAAAAAGTTGTTTTTTGGGGATCGCATTAGTAACTCTATTCTACTGTATTTTTATTGTACATATGATACGGAATTATACATCGATTTCGAAAACTCTTTTTACACGCTTTATATTAGCTTCACTTGTATGTTTGTTTGTTTGTAACTCTAACGACTCCTTAGGGTGCGATTTTGATCCACTTTAAACGGTCAGATTTCATTGAAACTTTGTAAACTTGTCGAGGACCGATGACAATTCAATAATTTAAAAAAAAAATGAGAAAAAAAAACACGTTTTTGTAGTTAGCAGAACTAAAAAATAGAAAATAAATAATACTTTAAAAAACTAAAAAACACGCTTTAAAAACCAAACTAAAAAAGGAGATAATAATTTAATTCAATTAAAAAGCGTGGGGTGCTTGACAATTGATTATAAAAATACCTCAAAAAGCACCCCACGCTTTTTAATTGAATTAAATTATTTTCTCCTTTTTTAGTTTGTTTTTTAAAGCGTGTTTTTTAGTTTTTTAAACTATTTTTAATGGATAGTGTACGAGTATGAGTCAGGGGTGGCCCGTATACATAAATTTTAGTAACATTGCTATTGCTTGGGTAGTTTTAGATTTAGATTTAATGATACGTATTTTTCCTACTTTTATAGATGGTAAATTGATAAATTTAAATAGCAAGAAAGTATACGAAATTTTTGTGGGGTACCTACCACAGCTAAAATAGTGAGCATTCAAAAGTAGTAGGTATGTAGTAAGTAGGTCTTTGGTTTTATATTTTAGTTTTTTTGCCACCGGCTTCCGAAATTAAAGTAATTTTTCACTTTGTAGTGTTTTTTTTTAAGTGGTTTGTATGTTTTTGTTGTAATAAAGTTTTCTCGAAATGTAAACTCACAAGTGTATCACTGCGTATATCCATCCTACATTAAAGAACTAAAAATATTTCCATACGATGTAATTGTCCTTGATTTTTGGTATTTCCACGGCTCATTGAAATATTGGATAAACCATGCTTTTCAGATTAATTACCAGAAAATAACATACACCATTCAATTATTATAATTATAGGTACTGTTCTTGTAATGAGTTTCATCGTATCAAATTGATTAATATACAGAGAATTTTGTAATAATAAATTATGGAAAATAACTTCTTTAAATTGAGATAAGCTCTGACTATTTAAACGCCGGGAAAATTTTCACATGTTTATTTGCCGATCATACAAAGTTAATTCGCGAGTTAAAATCATGAAGAAATGGAAATGCGTGAGTAGTTTTTTGTTTTTAAATCCAAGTCCACAAAATAATGTAATAAATAATATCTTTTTTTAAGTGGCTTTGGTAAAAATTAATTGAAACACTTCAAACTCATGCTCGCCTGAATTCATAGGTTCGATTCCCAGGTCGTCAGAGTATTATTGGGTTTTGCTATCTAGAATTTCTCAGAAGCAGCTTGGAGTTTGAGTTCGTGCCCGGTTTAAGGCAAATAGGCTCGTCCCCCTATTGCATAGGACTTAAACAAACCTGTCGAAATGTTGGTGTAGGTACTAGATATACCTGCATTACCCTTCGGAGAAACTGGGCGTGATGTTATGTAATTATGTAATGCGCCATACATGAAGTTGACATATAGTTTTTTTAAGATTAGCTAAAACAGTTTGTCTGTCAAGATATTATATTATTTTTAGGTAAAAAATTACATAAACTTCTAACAACTCTAAATTAATCCAAATTTTTCACTTTGCATGCTTCGGCGGTAAGAGAATGGTATTCTACTAGACATTTTTAATAATCAGTTACTTTGTCGCGTACCTGGGCCATTCCGGGAAAAATTGAACATATGGAAAAAGTACTGTCACAAAAACTTACAAACAATTTACGAGACCATCTTATCCTCTATTGGTTGCAGTTTTTTTTTAATAAACAGTTTAGTTCATAAGCTTTAAAAATATTGTATAACGGAGTGAATTGCTGTGAGTTTAACTGATTAAAAAAAATATAATAAGTAGCACAAAAGGACATTTTTGCGTGTCACACCTCCTGTCGCTAACTTTAACTAACCAAAGTTCATGGTTTATTAAGACGCACCTCAGTGTTTTTTATGTCCTTTTAAAGAATACTGCTTTTATTTACATTATAACTTTAATTTTATAAACAAATCTTATTATTTTACGATAAAATTCTTGAATTATGTTAATCAAATTACCACCAAGATGGACATTCCACTTTAGTCACTACTGTTTTATTTGCTTTCAATAGAACATAACTACCAAAACAGGCTATTTTATTTTCATAGTAACAATATTATGGTAGATCAGCCATTTCGTTTTACCCATCGGGCAATCGTGACGCAGTGATCGGTGACGAAAGGCGTACGAACTACGAGTAATCAATTAAGAAGTCCGCTATAGTCGCACTTATAAAGTGATACCGGTAACTTTTTAAAACATTCATTCATTTGCGAATTATACTAAATGTATCTACGTATGTAATGAAATAATGATTACCACTTAGAACAAAGAATATTTGGTGCTATGCCATTTTTGTTAGTAAAGCAGGTAGTTCGTCACGTCCGTTTAGTGTCGTGACATATTAGTGGAACAATTTTGTGACGAAATGGACACACTAGGCTACGTTTACGTGGTGTAATTTTACCGACACCAACTAAGATGAAGTTATGTGTTTAGCTACTAAATGATTTGTTAAATTTTACAATTATAATAGATGGTTTATCGTTTCATTACCTTAATTAACGTTAAAGTTAATTGTCGTTTTATTTACGACGCGGATTGGCTTACATTATTGAAGGTATTATAACCATAATAGTAACAAATATTTAATTCAATAAATAAGTGTCAATATATTGCTGTAGCATAAATTTAACCATCCTGGCATGTCAAACTTGTTAAGTACCTCATTTTCTCCGTAAAATAATTTTCAAGTTTGCGCTAATCTCGCACTGTATGGAAATCCTATACAATGCGAGATCAGCTTATACTGGAAATGTATAGCTTGATGTGTAGCCGTGTGTACCTGTACTTGCTTATCTTAAAACTTGCTTATAAACTTGCTGCTGCTTACTGCCTGTTTTCAAACATTTTTGGTTTAGTCGGCAACTCAATCGGCCAATCTTGTCATCGACGCCTCCCCGTCTCAGCGCTCACATGTATACTTCAGGCTGTGACTAGCAATCGCGCGCGGACTAAATAAAAAAAGTGTGAAGACAAGCAGTAAGTAGCAGCAGGTTTCTAAGCAAGTATACTTATATCTGCTTATATTATACTAACTTATGCTCCAAGAACAAAGCTTTTATATCTACGTAGATACTAAGTTCCTATTTAATTAATTTATCTGTACATAGATAGAAGAGACAGATTTTTGCTATATAGATATGAACAATTTCAAGGAGCAAAATTGATTGTAAAAGAAAAGTGATTTGTGTCAGTACCAATTACATGTGAAAAAAAGATTTGATTTATATTTTTTGATTATTAAACTTACTATGAACACCGCTTATGTTTCCATTTAGTCACAATGACATTTCCTATTAAGTCACTGTCACAAATTTTTACTCCAATTTATCGTCTGTTAAATGGAAATTATTACTAGTAATAGTATCTAATTGGGATGAAATATAGTAGAATCTGATACACATTTTTATTTAAAATAGTTTGAGTTCATTTTTAAGGTGCTTATTAGCTACAAACTGAAAAATATGAGTCGGACTGACCTAAATCGTGACGAAAATATTTTCATATGTGATTTAAAGGTAGAAATATATTGCAGGCAGGGAAAACGAAATAGATTTTAAAAAGAGTATGTATATTTTAACAAAAAATTGTTAAAAATTTGTAATAAATAACTCATTTTGCTGATTAAATATTACGTTAGAGATCGTCACTAAATGGACAGTACTTGTCATGGATCATGTTCGAAATTTTGATTTTTGTTAAAGCTATTACTATTTAGTAATATACAATAAAGTTTTCTTAAACTCCGATAAATGCCGCGTCGAATCATAAAGAAACCTTAAAAATATTTTTTTTAAATTGTCCATTTTGTCCCACTTAGAAACGGTGCAATTTTTCGTAGAATGGCTCACCTATACAGGCTGATTTTTAAAAAAAATTTTTTTTTTTTTTTTTAAATATTCGGACCTCCCATACAAAATCGATCGGCTGACTATTGATTTTGTATGCGAGGTCCGAATTTTTTTTTCATATTTCGTCCCATGTTCCTTGGAGAAATTTGATCAATTTCACCGGTACTATCACCTTGAAAAATTTGGACGATGACTAAAAATTCACCCTGTATAGTATTTTTTTTTTGTGATTCGCGGATTATTTTAATCAAATGTTTGTCTTCTGCTCACAGCTTCTCCTGCTTTGCATAATAGAATTGACAAGTTTCACTTCAGCACGGAGAAGAGATGAAGACAGAAGCTCTAACATCGGACGTTTTCGCTGGGAAGATGGAGTCATCGCCGACATTATCAAAAGATTCCTAGAAAACCAACCTCTTCAACCAGTAGATCTACCCTTCCGGTCAGGAAGCAGTTCCTCTCAAGTCCTACGGAAAGACTCTCGTGAGAAGAAACCGGATACAGATGATTCCAAAGAAAAGATGCTGTTCAGACCTCCTTTCACTAAAAAAAACGGTTAGGATGAGAAGAATTTTACTATCTATACTATACCTATATAATATATTTGAATATTATAAAGCTGAAGAGTTTGTTTGTTTGGTTGAACGCGCTTATCTCAGGAACTACTTGTTTGAATTGAAAAAATATTTTTGTGTTGGATAGTTCATTTATCGAAGAACGCTTTAGGCTTTATAGCATCACGCTGCGAGCAATAGGAGCGAAGCATCAATGCAAAATGTTGCAAAAACGGGAAAAGATATTCCTTTTTGAAAGCTTCTGTTGCGTGCGCTGCCGAAACGGTTTAAGTTACGCAAAAATCATGTATGGCTGGAATTGTTCCTCTTTAAAAGTTCAAAAAAAAAGTCCGAGACAGCATGTCTATCTTTTAAGATTGACTCATTATGTATAACCTTTTTTTATGGTAATCAAATTTGTTCAAAGTTGATGCATTCTATATCCAAATAAATATGTTCAAGTAAATATTAATCACAAGTATGTAATTGTGAACAAAATTGTCTGTGGCATCACTTGATTTCAATCAACATCTTAGGAGATATCATAATTTTAAAATAACTCCGCAACAAAATAGGTAGGCATGTTCGGTTTCACGCGCGCAAGACGCGGAAGACGCTGGTAGCTCTGGGAGGTATACAGCGCGGCTCAGCCGCGTGGTCGGCTCTCTACGGAACGGTTGAACTAAGCAAACAGATTTTTTAAATTTGTTTTTGGGATTTCTCATCGTATAATAATACTTTTCACTTCTCATGGTCTAAAAGCGCCAATATAGCCCTACGAAGCGGGACTAAAGTGACCACTTTAGTCTCTAGGGAGTGAAAAGTAATTAGTTTTTTAATTTCCTTCATGTGACATAGACAAACTCAAACAGCCAGTAAATTTAATATTATCTGTGGAGTGTCTACAAATACAACAAGTATCTACGCGTGTGAATATTCCTGGGACGACAATTATTTACAATAATATTAGAAATACTGCGATCGCCAACCCGCCTGCCAAGCGTGGCGATTATGGCAAAACCCCCCTTTTGGGGGAGGCCTAAGTCCAGCACTGGACGTCTTTCGGCTGAAATGATGATGATGATGATTCCGCAATTTGACATCACTTGCATACTTTCAATAAAAATTGGCATTACCAAAATCTTTTCAAATCTCCTCTAACGGATAATAGGATTTATAGGCCCTATTAAAACAGTTTTATAGGCCTCATAATTTCAATAATATTAAACCGTTACGCCCTAATTTCGAAGAAAATATAACATTGAAGTTTATCGCTAATCATTAATTTTTGATAACTGGAGGCTGTTGAAATAAATACTCTCGGGAGATTTCCATTTTATTGTCCAAATAATTTGTTTGAATCTAAGGATGATCTTATTAAGCAAAGTTGTTATTTATGTGTTGCCCTGAGGCTGCGGAAAGGGATTTATTTTATCATGTGCGCGTGTACCTTTCATATTTTAGAGCACAATTTTGTTTATGGCTAAGTTAATTTTGAAATTGTTTGCGTAATAAAACGTTTCTTTCTTCATTTGTTTTTTTTTTTAATTACTATGATTACGCATTAGTATTTTATGTCGGGTTCACATTGGAATAAGTAACGTTACTTGAAATGTAACACAATATCAAACCAATTTGCCTAGTGGTGGTCTTACCAACGTCGTGTGTTTATTGGATCATTTGGTTCCCTACAAAATAGTTGAGCTGGATGGTGCGGATGCTCGCGTCATTTTCGTGAACGGGCGCCGTCGGTCGGTTGAGACTGGTCATCACCTAACTTCAAGGGCTTATTTTTAATCTTAGGTATATTTAGAATTGTTTCTTAATTTTTTACATTGTTCTCACATTTAGAAGCTACAAGAATTGATGTAGTGATGTATTTACACAGTACTGAAGATTCGTCATCACCTAATGTTACTATCTTTGTAAATATGTCGTTGGTGTGCCTTGCATAATAAATAAATAAATAAATGGCACTCGGAAATACTTGCTTTCCATTATTAAAATAATTTTAGTAATCAGATCAGGAGTTCTGAGACCTAATATTAGTATAGATGGGGTCACTGGTGAAAGAACTATTTGATAACATTCATCGGTACAACGGGACGGTCCATTATTGCTACTTTAGCCTGTTTATTCTGCCGGGACACCTAATTTCGGATTTAATCTCTCAGAAATACTACAATCACAGCTGTTTTGCAGAAATATTTATCGTCATCTTCAGGCGGCTCAGTGATAACCTGGTGAAGGCCGCAGAAATCCGCTGGATGCAAGAAGCATTGAACCGGTCAAAGTGGCGGCGCTTGGGGGAGGCCTATGTCCAGCAGTGAACGTCTGAACAGCGCCGGTGTGATAGTGACAGTTTATGGACAAAATGGAAACGTGTATTGTACCTACTGCCGGGACATTGGCAAGTCACAAATTCGGGCCGAGTTCTAGCGATCGCACCGAACTAGTTCAATCTTTGGCGACCGAGGATAATGGCTCTTGGATGACGGACGTGTGATGAAGATGCGGCTAAGTGTAGTAAATTGTATGTATTGCTATTTCGGCGCCGTCATTTCGGTGACGACGCGACGTCCCGCTGACGGATGCGGTGGACAAACGCACTTAAGGCGGTGATTTCTTAAAAACGCTCAAAAAGGTGGTTTATTATACCAGTGTATCTCTTTAACCGTAAATAATTTTGAAAGCAAAAAAATATATGATATTTTCGAGTCTTTTTAGCATAGAGTGATTGAACTCAAAACATAATTAAACATACTTTAATGCACCAAAAAAATCATTAGAGTCACCTCTTAATAATCTTTAAAACCAGTTTATCCCCTCAACAACTATTATAATCATAATTTAAAATATACCATAAAATTCCAAATTCCAAACTGTATCCAGTGATCGATTGTTTTTTATTAAATAGTTAATATCTAATGTTATACGATTTTATTTGAATTTTTATGGCAATGCTTTCTCATTTATTATTCAAATGTAGTAGAACAGATTTTAACCCGTATTGGATTGCAATAAGAACTATTATCGCTCATAACGACAATATTTAAAGTTACCAGGGCCTTAAGTAGAAACCAAAATTTATTCCTACGTAGCTTCTCGTTTCGCCTCTCTATTAGACAGTGTTTATATTCAATGTTGTTGTTCAATGTCGATCACGTCACTTTTGACGAAGCTTGGTAAGCTATCAAATACACAAAAATATGATTACGTAAAATAACAGTGAACAGGTTTAGAAGAGCCGATGCCAAAACAAACATTACGAGGAAATTATGAGGCCTTACGTCGAATACAATAATTCTTTGTTGTGTAAAGGAAATCTGTTTGAAAATGTTAGCTATGAATTCGTAACTTTCATACTAGTGTGTATTGTGTGAATTAAAGACGTGTCCATTGATACGTATTGTGGGTGGAGTATTAAGTATGTTTACTTTTGTTAAATAAAACACGGCCAGAAAAAACAGTGGAAGTGCAAAGTAGGCGTGGCACGCGTGCCACAAATATGCGTTGTTACACTTATTAATACTAGATCCCATTCGTGTCCCATCGCGTCGAGTTGCTAGTCTCGTGTTTCCGTAGCTATGCCGTATTGTTCCATTTTGGAGCGCAAAAATGATAGTAGGAGAATAAATCTTAAAAATTGAGGTGTTTTGTACCATCGATAAGTACGGTTTTAATTGTTTTCTAATAAAATCTTAGTTAATTTAAATTTACTAATAATTTTATAAAATCTCTAGTTAAAAACAAACCTCATGTGATTAAAATAAAGTTTATTTTCGATAGATTGTATTCACTATTTCGTTCTGGAAAGTACTTCGCTACTCAATTATATAATATTTATTGAAAAATAACATTACAATACAAATATAGTTTGCTTAAAATTCATACAAAAAATTTATTTTAAGAAGTGTATTAGGTTGCATAGATATTTTATAGCAAAAATGTAATCAAACTTTTACATAATAATTTAATTATCGTTACATAATAAATATGATTATCGATTTATTTGTGTGAGTTGGCGGCTACGGTTCCTGTAGTCATTTTGTTGCATTGCACTTCCAATGTTTTTTCTTTTCCGTGGCCTTTGGTAACAAGTTGTTTATTTGCACGCAGCTGCAGGTCGCACATCTATATCTATAGCTATCTAGGTACACACGGCTGCACATCAAGCTATACATTTCCAGTTTACGCTGGTCTTGCACTGTACGGAAATCCTATACAATGCGAGATCAACTTATAATGGAAATGTGTAGCTTGATGTGAAGCCGTGTGTACTAACTAACCTAACATCCCTCCTCCCTCCATATATTCAAAACGAAGGTTTGCTCGAGCAATATTCCAAAATTCTTTATCCAATCGGAGATCAATCTTAGGATCAGCTGCCACAGGTACTAGCTCAGCTGCTGGCTCAGCTACTGTTACAGCTGCTGGCTCCTTGATTAATCTACCAGAGCATACGGAAGAAAATTTTGTTTTAACAACACGCAACACCTAAATGTAATGCCTAAATATTACTGCACTGTCTGATTTTCCTCTCACACCGCTGAGCCAATTATTGAAAATCCAATTGTGCCATTTTAGTTAGTTATAACCTACATTTAGGTGTCGCTTAGTATTAGTGAAAACGTTTATCAGCTTGACTTAATAGACTCCGAATTTGTTTATTGAGTTTAGAAACAAACGAATTCAGAGAAAATTAACTTTATTAGATTAATAACTTAGATTTTTGGAAGCAATGCCATACCAATTATAAAGTTCTAAGGATAAAAGTTTATACCAATCTTGGTATTTTACAAAGGGGCGAAATTAAGATTTCTAGATAGTTAGCTACTCACCTAAACTAATTCTATAAAGAGTAAATCTTAACCAGAATTTAAACGAGAATTCTTTTGATAAATTTATTTGTTACGCTTTCACGCTAAAACGGCTGAACGGGTTTTTATGAAATTTAGCACATGGGTAGACTATGACCTGGATTAGGATATAAGATACGTTTTTACCCGATATTCCCAAGGAATCGAGACTTATGCGGCTGAGACCGAGGTGCGCTGCTCGTACCTATGTAATAAAAAATATTTTTTTTATATCGCTTTTTTAAAATAACTCACATAAAATCAAGTCGCCTGAATTTATCGTCTGTATCAATTAACTTTTAAATTGTGTGAATGATTGAGGATCAATTTAATTGTTTACCCCTTAGCAAAAGTGTGGCATGAAGCGATATCACCGCCCCAGGAGAGAGAAATCTATTGAATGGGACATAAAGTCAAAAGTTGATTAAATATTTAATTAATCTGTAAAATATGCCTTAATACTCCGTGGTTTGTTTGTGAAAGTTCTTGATTATTATTTACAAACGTGCAAGCGATTTTCATGGTTATTGCAAACACTCTGTTTATTATTGCTTTTTATTTTAATAATAATAATTATTATTATTTAATAATAATTTAGTACACGCGTTATAAACTGACAAAAAGAATAGATCAGAGAAAATCGTAAAACGGTGATGATGCTGGTAGTGTGTATTTAGTTAGACACAATCAATTTTCAAAGAACAAAAGAATAACCGAAAAATTAATCAATTAAAGCATAATAGGTGCGTAGATTACAATTTCGGCATTTAAAAAGTGCTTACAAAAAGTTAGTACATTTGCAAAGTCCGGAAAGTTAACTTTTTCATAAATTTTGTAACAATGATTTTTTTTTTTTTAAACCCCTACAGAAGAAAAGTCTAGGCAAATGACAAGGCCGGTAAAAGTCCGGACGCGGTTCCAAAAAGCCGGACGCTTCCGGACAAATTCAGACGGATGGTAATCCTATGCTATATTACAAATTCAGTGCAACTTTCATTATTTCAGCAATTTTTTTACGTGCAACAGACAAATTGCTCTATATCATCAATATCTGTCTAGCTTTTTACCAACTATGTTTGGGTCGGTTTCCAGTCTAACCGTATGCAGCTGAATACCAGTATTTCACATGGAGCGACTGCCTATCTGACTTCCACAGCCCAGTTACTGTGTAATAAGATAAGCTCTTGGTAAGACTGGTTGTCAGATTATCGGGCTTCTGACGACCCGTAGCGACTGTCAAAGATTCACGAATGACAGCCGGGATCAACGGCTTACCGAGGTAAAAGCGGTCTCGGTATGTAAAGATGGTCAACCATCCACGGACCAACCGCAGCAAGCGTAGCTTAACCTAATCGATCGATCCATGCGACTGTTATTACTTAGCTGCAAATCCTATTCAAATTGCTTCTTCACCCATTCACCTACCTTCGGCGGCGATCTCTCGCGTCCGGTTCTGGTTCAGGCCATGGTACGGAGCGAGAGTGCATGGGTAGCCATCACCTCCTTCTGCGAAGCAGTAATGCTCGCGAAGAGGGAGGTAGTGCACGTAAGGGAGAGGCAGTATATACGACCTCGTGGCCCGAGTCGCCGCAGGAGACGCTCTGGACGTCGGGAATCCTAGGCTGATTCCCGGCCACCGTAGGCGCGGGCTTGCCGATGGCAAGTAATGGGTAGCTGTCCGATAATGACCAGGCCCGGGGCAACGGCGCGTTGTATTCCACGCGCCACAAAGAGACGTTAGCATTAACTGGTGGGGACCGCAAGGGCCGATGCCTGCCAGGGGTGCAGGTTGCTCGAAAGAGATACCGTGGGCCCTGGCACACAGGCCACTGAAGGAACACGGGTGGGTTTTAGTCAGCAAAAGTCTGACACGCTCCTCCCGCTCCACCCAGAGCAGGAGAAGTTATTTGATGATTTCCCACCCAAAAAAAAAACCATTTACCTTCACAATTTGCTCTAAGTACATGCATGTAAGTTTATGCATGAACTAAACACAAAGTAAACATTAATTATTTCTTCTAACTTTAAAAACAGACAGACAGCCAAACGCTAATAACAAGGCATACAATATTCCACTACATGAACAACTTAGCAACTACAACTAACTTAAGTGAGAGCGAATACATGCTACAAAGTTGTACTAAGTTGGGTTCAAGCACTTTAAATTGCTTGCAAGACACCTATTTGTATGTAGATTCTATATAACCACATTATGCTAGTACTTCAGTTTGACGGTTAAGTATAAATATGCAGTTTTTAAAAGTTACTTAGTTAAGTGCAATATTAGTTCAACGATCTAAGTTAACAGAGTCTCCTGTGTAACGTAAAAGGTAATTTGGTTAGCGTTTAAGTGCAAAAGATATTTAAAATGTAACATACACCATGTATCTACTTAATATGTCTGCCCCGTTGGTGTCGTGGACGCAAGCGCGACTGCTGACCGTGAGGTACTGGGTTCGATGCCTGGGTCAGGAAAAGTGATATTAGGTTATTCCATTAGGAATTTCTTAGTAACAGCCCGGAGTTTGGAAGTTAGCGGTGTGATACCCCCGTACCTCGGAAAGCACGTAGCTGTTGGTCCTACGCCTGATCTCTGTCCGGTCGTGTCGGATTGCCGTCCCATCCGACTATGAGAGTGAGGGAAAAGAGAGTGCACTTCTGTCTTCGCACATACTTGTGCACTATAATATTGTTACGCGCTAAAGCTAAAGTAATTAGTTACCACTAGCGCCATCTAGTATCGAGTAGCAGAATTAATTGAGTCAAGATCTATCTAGCAATTTCGATACCAGAAACTTCTAGAATTATCAACATCTGTTCAGTCGGGGCCGGTATGTACTCGAAGATTCTAGATGCTTCGTTTCTCGAATGTTCTTAGGGCCCTTTAAAAGGCCGGAACAGAGCAAGACCGAGTAGTATTGATCAAGCGATACAGGCGAGAACATCTGAAGCGTTAAGTGCGATTTAGAGTGATCAGTAGTGAAATTGTGTTTTGTAATTTGTGTGTTTAATTATAGTGTCATTTTTGGTAATTTATATTAGCAGTTTTTAATTGTCACGAACCCGAAGCTCGTAAAAATATCTCCCGCGCCGGAGGCTAGTCTCTGTTGAGAATCGCCATGACCGAGATACGGTCTGGAGGAACCTACGAAATTCAAATCATTGACTTTATAAAGACATGCTTTAGGTATATTATAAAGTAGGTACTAGCTTTTTCCAGCGGCTTCGCCCGCGTTGAGCTCAGAAATTATCCCACGGGAGCGGTAGTAACCGGGATAAAACTACGTAGGTACCCTATGTGTTAATCATGGTTATAAAGCCAATTTTCATCAAAATCCGTTCAGCCGTTTTTGCGTGATTGAGTAACATACATCCAAACATCTTTCACATTGTATAGTATCAGTAGGACTACTCTCTATGCGTCATTGCACGATACTTATGACGTAATAATCGGTGGGACTCAGAACACAGACATACCTAAGGCCCAGCACATATTATTGTACCTACCTACTTTAAGCATCAGCAATAACTTGAGATATCTGAAATAGTTTCTGAATTTTAAGCTGTTGTCTATGTAAATGTTCATTCGACGGTAGGTAAAATGACGGTCTGACTGGCCATTTCCAGCCAGTCATTTAGTTCAGCCACCCGTTGAACTGATTTTATGCGTCATGTTAGACGTAAGTTTCTTTCTTTTTGATTAAAAGATGATTAGGAATTCAAATTTTTGAAAGCCTTTCGTTTTTCATATCAATTCCATTGGTTCTATTTTTGTGCTTGATTTTCACCATTGTTTTAATGGGAACACTAATATCTGACAACTCAATTGGATGTAGCATGCACCCTTTTTTTTTCTGGGTGGGAAATCATCAAATAACTTCTCCCGCTCTCGGTGGAGCGAGAGGGCGTGTCAGACTTTTATTGACTCAAACCCACCCGTGTTCTTTCTGTTGCCTGTATAACAGGGGCCACGGTATCTCTTTCGAACAACCCGCACCCCTGCCTGCACCCTTATTGTGTAATATACAATCACAATCTGAATCATCAAGAAAATTCCTAAACCATTGCATCATATGTTCGAAAAATGTATCTGCTCGACAACGTAAATAACGCTATGAATGTTGTTGAACTGTCAAAATGAAAGCCATTGCTAGACAAAGTGACATTTTATCAGCCAAAACAGATTTTAAAGAGCAATGAAAGTGTAGGAGCTGAAGAACCGTGTTTCAGGAGGTCTACTGCAAGCACAAAATCCGTAGTTTCTGCCGTATTGACGGGAGATTCGTACTCCGTATCAACTACGGATATAAGATTAGTTTGGGGCCCGACCGCTATCTAAGAATGAATTACACCACGATTTGACAGTTGTCTCTCTGCCAGGGGTGCGGGTTGTTCGAAAGAGATACCGCGGCCCCTGGCACACAGGCAACTGAGGGAACACGGGTGGGTTTTAGTCAGTAAAAGTCTGACACGCCCTCCCGCTCCACCCAGAGCGGGAGAAGTTATTTGATGATTTCCCAACCAAAAAAAAAAAACAGTTATCTCTACTCCCGATGTGATTTTTCTCGTTCGAAAAAAATGATTAATTGGGTGTAGGATTCATTTTCGAACTACTTTCGGACGGGCCCGTATCTTCGTTGACGGACTTAGAGAGTGGGTCCCCAGCCTCGGTATTGCCGCAAAATTGCTAGTCACCGTTGCCCGACGATGTTCAAAGTGTCGTGTGTGCCTGACGTTACTGTAGTCAGTATAGTGACGTAGATATTGCACGTAAACGGTTTAAATACTTCTTTGAAACACGCACAAAATGCTCACACCTACGTATATTGCTATGCTATGGGAAGGTACTGAGTTTTGCAGCTATACCGAGAACGTTTTGTAAAATGGAATTGTATTGCGCATTATAAACGTATGCGAGTGTGTGTTGGCAGGTATAACTATTATTTCCGTGGATTCAATTTGGTCACGCTTAGATTTGCTATTCTACTAATCTGTGGTTCTACTAGAGGTTCGTAGGAAAACGCAAAGTATCCTGGATATCTGTGAAGTTATACCGCTTCATATCTCAATGATCTGGGACTTATAAATTTCGTAGAAAATTTATCCAGAATGAGACTGTGTGAATTGGTTTTCACAGAAAATCACATAAACACAACTATACTTGTAGTTGTCGCGTTTCATCACGGCAATAGCGGTCATTGCGATTTCCCTAATATCTCTCCATAGGAACCCAAATAATACACTATACAGGATAAGTTTTTAACCAGTGCGCAAATTGTAACCATGAATTCAGCATATCTTTTTAGATCCCCCCCGCACAGAAATTTTTGGTCAGTTCTCCGAAAAAAATATCAGCTGTTCTGTACATTTTGACCGCGCAGGTATTGATTGCACTTTTCTATGAAAGTGCTGATTTTTTTTGTAAAACCGACGAAAAATTTCTACGCTGGGGGGTCTAGAATGATATTATGCTGAAATCATAGTTAAAGTTTGCGCACTGAATAAAAACTTTTCCTATATATCGTTTTTCGTTATTAGAACATGTTGAAGATCACGATAATATTGATTCAGGTCGTTAACCGACCTTATTTCATTTTTTTTGAATAAAAATGCATAAACATTTTTAGGGTTGGGTCAATGACCGCTATTGCTATGTTATAACGCAGTAACTTTATGTACTACTTCTATAAGTTTAGCAGTGCAGATGACGCGTCGACGGCGCATAATAAAATTATTGTAGTGTGCATGGACTCTTCCATCAAATACGATTCTAGGTATTTTTAATACTCCGCAGACTGGCTATATCAGTGAGTAATTCCAGTGTTGGAGTCTAGAATACTGATAAAAAGTCTTTGAGAGATGAGCCCTATTTCGCACAACGTTGAGTGGTGAATTAAAAGAAAGATTGAACTCTCACCTCAGCAGACTTAGCACGAGAACCATAGACAATAAGTGTTTTGTCATCGGAAGAGTAGACAAAAATGACGTTTCCGTTTAGACAGTTAACAGTTTTTCACCGAAAAATGTAGACAAGCGGTTTCTATTCTACAGTAGAATAGAAATAAAAAGCGTCATGCTAAGCCTGCAGGTAATCCTTACTTTTGAGACTTAAAAAGCTTTTTTTGATAGTGAAGTTACGTTTTTAAGTCGTATCTAATTGATGTAACATTTTTGTTACTATTATTTTAATTAAAAACCATCTTTGTTTTCCTAATTATGGCTTTATAAAGGCACTAGCTTCTGCCCGTGAGTTTTTACGCGTATTTGAAAAAAATATAGTACCTACAATATCTTATGATACGGGGCAATAGGCGTAGCTTTCTATCAGTGAAAATTTTTTTGTAATCCGATCAACGGGGTTATTGCGTAACACACTAACAGTAGCAATGGCTTTCATTTTGACAGTTCAACAACTTTCATTGGGTTATTTACGTTGTTGAGCAGACGAATTTTTCGAACTTAAGAAGCAATGGATTAGCAATGTCCTTCAAAATGATTCAGATTGAGATTGATAGTGTGTTTTCCAATTACCCATCCATTACACTAAACAATTTCACGTCTTTATAATATTAGTTTAGATATACCTTCGCTTAGTTTCGTCATTATTCTTATTTACAACTAGCTTTTGCCCGCGACTTCATACGCGTGGACTTTAGAATCAAGTAGATAATAATTTTTTTTGATAATATATAGCCTATTTTTTAAGTTAGACCTCTCGGAATACATCATTGAAAACTGCATTCAATTCGATGCAGTGGTTTTTGCGTGATGCGGTAACAAACATACAGACAGACAAAAATTCTAAAAACCGTTTGTTTGGCTTCTGTTGCTCTAATAAAGACCCCCCATACTATTTTTTCTTCAATATCTTTAATGTCCAGACATCGGCCTGTTACAATTTTATTATATGTATAGATAAGAAAAGCCTTCATTTTTACTTACAATAAGTATCTAATCCTAACCATAACTCAAACCTCCCACAGCCTTGAAAATTCTAAGACAAACCACATACCCTCCATATTTTAGGTTGGTTTGTGGCACACCAAAGTTATTGTCGCCTAACTTAGAAGATTAAAACAGTCTTCAACTTCGCTTTTCACCTATTGTGCTTCGCTTTTCGCCATATACATATATATACTTTAGTATTATTTTAACAACCCCACTTGTATCAAATCCTCTTTCAAAGAGCTATAGAGTGTCCTCGTGTGAGGACATAAAGAGGGATTCTACTAGAGTCATTTTACGTTGAGTAAGTATAAACTTGTTTACTCCCTTATTTTCTAGAATTGAATTGTGGGTTTTAAGTCTTTATTTTTCAGTGTTAGAATTTTTAAAGATTGTGAAAGCTCGTTTAAAATACTTAATTTGGTACAGAATACTAGGATAAACTGAACATTTAAAAGGGATTCTTAAGTAAATTAAAAAAGTAAATTTGGACATAAGCGCCACAATTATGAGCTGAAACACTATCACAGTAGGTAATGGAGTTTTCAAAGTTCCGGACTTGAAAAATATAAACGGAACGTTTAGGTCTACTGCCAGGGGTCCAGGTTGTTCGAAAGAGATTCTGCGGCCCCTGGCACACAGGCAACTGAGAGAACACGGGTGGGTTTTAGTCAGTAAAAGTCTTACACGCCCTCCTGCTCCACCCAGAGCGGCAGAAGTTATTTGATGATTTCCCACCCTAAAAAAAAAATGTTTAGGTCTAAACTCAGATTTTAAGTGGCTGGAATAAAATGACAGTTGCGGTCGACCGTTTTGTATCAACATGACAGTTATGCTATAGTAATGGCTGTCATTTTGCTCCAGCTAATAAAAAATCAGAGTATAGGTGAATTGCACACAGTTCGTTAGTCAGACTTATTTTTTTCGTATACAGGGTGGACAGCGACGCGCAAACTAAAACCGTGAATTCAGCATATAAATAAGCCTTAAGGCTTACGTGCCTACGTAGAAATTTTTCAACAATTTTTCATTCAGTATCTCCATCAGTTTTATTATGTCTCAGTTTGTTATTGTAGTTTATTTTTATTTTCTTTCTCTGCGACGCGACGCCTACACTGTTAATACGTTATTCTTTGTTTATTGTTTACATTATTTTTCAATAATAGATTGCCAATTAAGAAGCTGATTGTTTTGATTTCTTTGATAAATAGATATGGCGTAGTAAGAAAAATGGTAGTCTCAGGAAAAACGAACATTGTAAGTTGATCTGATAAGACGTACCTAGATAACTGGGCATTTATCTTGATGTTAGAAGTCTATTCGTGTTTTAGATATATCTTATCGATGTAGTATTTATACGTTTCAATTCAGCCATACATTATACCTACTTAGGTGAATATGCATCCGAATATCCGATCTCTGCTAATAACACAACCGGTAACACACACCTACAAGCTATAAACTCGCAAACCAAAATGATTACAACAACAATAAGAATCCCAGTAGACATTTTATATCTGCAACAGAATATTAATATTTTGGTTGCCAACAAAACTATTTCTGTCCATTCGTATACGATGCTTTGACGCAATCCACGGGCTATTTACCTACTGCCTGACGTTGATGTTCAGCCTCATTAGATGATAGCGCGATAGTCAGTGCAGTTTTGTACGCAGACATGTGTGTTGTATTTAGATTGATCAATCAAAGTAGCTATGAATGAAGGTGACATGGGTAAGACCGTTGATTGTTTGCCAAAAGTTAAATAATATATCAATCTCTCTCTATACCCGTAGGGCATGTACTATGCAAAATCGCGCGAATACGCGATCTTCGCGTTCATACGTCACTTTTTGTTCGGTGAACATGAATACATGGTCGCGCCAACAGATGGCGCTTTCCGGTTTTCCAAACAAAAACTGACATAATATGAATCGACAATTGCTTCTGAATAGGACGCGGGGATTGGTACCCACCTAATTATTATTTATTTAAACTTCGTGTACAAAGCATTCTGTGCAAGTGCAAATAAACGAAATCCAAAATTTATTAGAATTTATTAAATTACTAAGGTACCAACTATAAAGGTTTCCTAAAGTTTTATAAATTCTCTGACCAGCTCTAATGTTCGTAACATCTTTTTTATTTTTTTATTAGTAATTAATGTCCCGTTTCTGGGCAAAAGCCTTCATACTGTCTTTCCACCTTTCTCTCTGTTAATATCAGCTGCAAATGACCCTATATTCGTCATCTCCGTCTGGACCCGCCGCAATGCCGTTTGCCATTTTTTTACCACTGGGTCGTTAGTTTGGCTCATTGATCGTCTGACATGCGTAAAGACTCCCTCAGACAGGCGTGATGGGTCTGCCACGCTTAAATCGAATTGTGCTGGACACATCTGCCGCAAGTCAAACGTTAAATATTTACGACAAAATTATCTGCAGTGACGTGCTGCAGACCAAAATAAACCAAACAAATCATAAGTTTTACAAAAGATGGCAGGTTAAATTAAATAGCCTTTGAAAGAATTATTCCGATCTGTCACCCTGCTTTGTCGTTATGGGGACAGATCGGAAGAATTATATTAAGTTCTTTAAAGTAATGCCACACATTAGAAGCAACATTACATGAAATAAAAGACTAGTGATTTGGGTTTTTTCATCAGGTCAATCATCTGTCTCCTATCTGTTCCCGTCAAGGGGACAAAGCAGGGTGACAGAGCGGAATAATTCCTTTGAAAGTCAGAAGTAAATTTCTTTGCATTTAGCGCATCAAACATTCAAAATTCGTAACAGAAATATCGATGACACAGTATTAAACCAAATGAGGCCTATGGTAAATAGGTGCATGTAAATTAGTATCTACTGCTGTCACCCGTGCGTCATAGCCGTGATAACGATAACAGCTGATAAGGCCGTTTGAAGGATCAAGGAATCAACTCTCTTCCAATTTGAACTTTATCTCTACAAAATAGAGTTGATAGTCCTTTGGGTTGGAGTAACTAAGTTTTTTAACAACTTTTCGAGTAACCAAAAGTAACGTTTAGATGTGTTTGTAATCAAATGTTTCAATTAGTTGTTATTTTTTTGAGTTTTGTTTATCAAACTATTTATCTATGTAGGTTATCTCATAGGTGATTTATCCGTGACTTGATAGAGTTTATTTATAGAAAAATCGAGGTTAATTTCGCAGCATTAAGTGTTACCTAGGTCCCAAAAACCCTAGCTTTTGTATTATGAATGAAAGAATTGAATGCACCGATCCCAGCGTGGTTTAATTAACCAGACGTGATTAATTGAATGAACCCCAAAATTTGCACTAGCCCCTGAGAGGCTTCAAATTAATTTCATGGTGCTCAGGGCCATTGCAAAGATGGCGGGGCGAGTTTGCCTCCTACCGAAAAGCACTAGTAAAAGACAGAATTATATGAAAACGGGAGAGGGAGTGCCCTGCAGAGGGAATATACAGACTAAGTAGATCACGAATATTTCAGCCCTAAAATGACTGCCTATTTAACATCTAAGGACTTATCCACTTCCAATTCCAGCTATAGCAGGATTACTTGTGTTCAGAATGCATATTATGATGCTCATTATCTAATTTCAAAAGTTGGGAGGATGGAATTGCGAAAATAACTGACAAATTTTGGGCAAGAACCACCAGACTACGGGACGAATGGAAACATTTGCAGGAGGGTTTTACCGCCTCAGGCAGTCCTTACTTAGAGGAAATATATACACATTGAAGATACAAACACACAATAGGTACCATCAAATATAAAATTGAAAAATGATTTAATTACTATTAAGATTTTTTCATATACCTATATATGTATAAAAACGTCATAGTTGTAACTGTAAGAAATTAATAAAAGCTATTTATTTTGATTTATTTTATATCTTTTTTTTATTAATATTTTTTTTTCAAAGATCACTCTTGATAAGACAATCTCGAAAATCGTAATTATTATGGTCATTTTAAAATATTTTCGTTGAAAAGTTTATCCTTGAAAAAAAACCCTCAACCAGTAATCGACTGTTTCAGGACACAAGCTTTTTTGTAAAAGTTAACCATCGCTAAGTCCCTCTAGAATACATAATACCATAAATTCTGCTTATATTCCACCTGACCTCGCCATATTTTCCATAATTCCCGGATCTTTATGGAGATTCGTGTTCATATCCATTTTTCTGCGAACCCAACGGCAATTAGGTTTAATTTCAACGACCATTGTTATTTGTAGCTAAAATGCTGACCGCATACGTGTAAGTAATTATAATCACAGAACCAAGCCGGATTTGAGAGCTTGGAAAAATATACTGCCAGGAAAAGGCGATCTTAACACTAATATTAACTAGGAAAAACTAAAAGTTCACCTGCCTAGAGTAAGTTATAAACAGTAGATAAGTGAGCTTCGGTGTAGGATTTATGAAAAGTGTCTGTTCTGTTTTGGGTAAGAAAAGGAAGCCTCTTCGCCTCTCTAGGGCCATACTCTAAAGAACCAAAGAGTTTTCACAAATTCCAAGGGTACTTGGGTCCTGTACACACAGCGTTTTGTACACGACGCGTAAAACTTTCGATTATAAACGGTATAATGATGTGTATTCGTATTGAGTTGTTAAAAAAATTGAAGAAGGATTTACACATTCTATACGCGTTATTTTTTACTTAGCGTATTTATTCCGAAACTTTTTCGATACAGTGACATCATAATATGATCATCACAATTACATAATCCGTCGTGCTCTTGCCTTCTAGAACCCAATGGCTTGGCACGTGACGATGGGAAGAGACCAGACGGAACGACCATAATGCCTTGGAAGTTAGGTCGGCCTTTGATGTGGGATGCAACATGTGTCGACACCCTTGCGCCATCCCGTCTTTCTAGAACGGCGGGTTGTGCTGGGGCGGCTGCTGCAGATGTGGAAAACCTCAAACGGCGCAAATATTCCAATCTTATTAGAACCTAAATGTTCGAGCCGTTTGGGGTTGAAACTCTAGAGCCATGGGGTCCGAGTGCCCACTTAGTTTTCCGAGACCTTTCCAAGCGGTTAGTCGACTCTTCACGTAACCAAAGAGCTGACCTATTTTTCGGCCAAAGAATCAGCATTGCCATACAACGTGGCAATGCTGCCAGCCTTTTGGGCACTTTTCCCATTGACAACGATGCGGACGTATTATTTGATTCCTTATGATTATATTATTTTTCATTTATATACCTATACATATTATTATTTTAAGACCAGTAGTTTTTAAATTATGAAAATAAATGAAGTAATTAAGATACAGTTGGTAATTTCCGAATGGCATATCGAACACAATCAATGTCTGTTATTACCGCGATCGCATATTTCAGTATTCTCCGAATTGTTTTAAACATCGTTTATTCTACCCTTTTCCCTTTTTCCATAGAAAAATATTGCGCAAAAATACAATATACATATTCGCCCGTTAAAAACATCCCCTCGGTTAGCGCTCATGACGTGCCTTGTACATCGAGGTGACCCATTTTCGATGTAAAATTGATACGATAGGTTAGCAACCTCTGGGTATCTAAATACAGTTGTTATCTTAATCCCGGCTTACGCTAATCGTGGCTTTGTGTGGCGCCAACACATTTAGGGCACCTCCACATGCTGACCTTTTCGGCAACAAGTGGTGGGTCGGTCATACATACAAACAGTAAGTGTTTTTATGTAAACAGATGCATATTGAGTTTTCGAATCGCGTCGTATTTTTCAAAAGATATACGTAATAACAGAGATTGAAATCTGAAATCCCGCAATGCGGGTCTTTCTATACATTTTGCCCCTGATGTAAATAATGTTATAAACATGTTTCTTGCAATATTCCGTGTAATAAGCAAAATCTATACGTTGGTCCCGGATACCGTAAACAAATGGAGGATCTCGAAATGCCATATAAAATAACAGGGGTGGTTGGATTGCCATCCATAGTGCGCAAAAGCGAAGCAGCTAGCAGATATTTAAAACAAAACACTATTTGCTTAAAACACTATTGTTAGCAACTTAAACTAAAGACGAATTAAGGAGAAGACCACCCAACGACTAGACACACCTACGAATGGCAAATAGGGTATAAGTCTTCTCATAAATTGCCTTGTGGAAGAAGTATCTGTCACCACAGTCTTCAGGATGTTATTAGTGACTGCCTCTTATTCTGCTCTGCTGAGACCGTTTATTCGCGAATGATGGCATGAAATCTTGAGATTTTATTGTTTACAGAACTGTAAGTTCACTGACTCTTATTTTCACTGTAATTGTATTGTAATTTAGTCACATTGTGCACGTACCGTAAGTGTTGATACTTCGGCAAGATTTAAAAGCCGATAAAAAAATAATAAAAGCAAAATGAAAACACCGCTCATCGTCATCACTATCGAAAGTAAGTACCTATACAATAAGCTTATAGATCATAAGTGTAATGAAAATTCCCTCATTATTCGTGAGATGGGAAGCCCTCACATAAAATTTATGGGCATCGATTACTGATATGTTTAATAAAATGCTTGTGTGTGTGTTGAATGAGTGTAATACATTATACTCCCTGTATCTAATCGACTAACGTGTAAACATTCGAGGTGGCTTTTGCTCGTTTACACTCTTTGATCGGAAAATATCGGCTTAATAGTCGACTCGCACAAATTAATTCATCTGAATCGGGCGAATCGACACTTTTAAATAATATATTATTTTCTATAAGCGAATCGCACGATGGTAATTTAGTCGTGGGCTCGATTCGCCCACAAATAAAATAACTTCAGAGTCAATCATTTACGGTCTTATTCATACAAAAAGCTTTTCGAAGCTCAATAAGCCTATAAATAGGTACTCGTATAAAACCTTTGATAACATTTTGTATTCATAAACGTTCTTTATCTAATATGTCGTTTATAAATCAAAATGGTGCCATTTTAATGAAGTCATCCAACAAATTGACCAACACATCAAATCGGCAAACGAGAATGTCTGCCTACACACCGAATAATTGTGACCATAGACATTATTACGTACTGGCAACTATTTAATTGTCTACAGTTTAGACACTTCTGACGCGGTGGTGGTGTTGGAGGGTAGTGTAACTGTCAACTGATTGCTTAAAAATTTACACAATATTTGTACCTACGTCAAATGGTCAAATGTCATTTTCTTTGTAATGAATCAGCTGCTTTAGAGAGGCCATTTTTTCCTTAAAACACTGTTAATGTAGGCTTCTGGCTTCTATAACTTAATGGTAGGGTTATAGAACGTTTTTGTGCTAAAATGCGCTTTTTGACAACCAGACTTTAGCAAGGTTTTAGATGTTCGATAACTTTTATGAATAACGCTGTAAGATTTAAACAGAGGTACAAATGGGAACAGAAAAATAAATTGGTGACAGTGACGTTAAACGAACTTCTATATCCCTACTTCCCTACCTAATATTATAAATGCGAAAGTAACTCTGTCTGTCTGTATGTTACGCTTTCACGCCTAAACCGCTGAACCGATCGTCATGAAATTTGGCAGAGATATAGCCTGGGATATGGAGAAGGACATAGGCTACTTTTCTATGCGATAACCGATATACACGTGGGCGGAGCCGTGGGCAAAAGCTACTACCTAATAAATTCAACCAAGATATTATTTGATACGATAAAAGTATGTATGCTGGTGGCTGTACACTTGTACAGTGTATATAATGAACAACAACTAGGAAGAGACCTTCCTTGTTGTCATACACTCGATTGAATTATCTAATTGATTAAACACTTATCGATTACGTTACAACTGACGTAATTTGCAAAATAAAACTCTTTGCGGTTTTAACTTTATTAACATTTCCATCAATCATCATCTGCCTTTTCCCAACTATGTTGTGGTAGGCGTCCAGTCTAACCGGATGCAGCTGAATACCAGTATTTTACATGGAGCGACTGCCTATCTGACCTCCACAACCCAGTTACTGGGTAATATGATTTTCCATCAATATCGGTGCTAAATTCTAACGAAGTTGTCCGGATTAAAAAATTATGAAAAAAAAATAGCAAAAACACCGACCATGTGAGTGTCATGTCGAGCCGCGCACAATGTCGGGTTCAGTAGATTGGATCAATTTATCTCAAGAACTAACTTAACTTTGTAGTTGAAAAACACGTTCTACCATACTTCGATATACGTCACGGTCAATTCTCAAACTGCAAATATAAGTTTGTAATCGCAAAAATAC
Organism: Antitype chi; assembly: GCA_947359405.1. Lineage (NCBI taxonomy): Eukaryota > Metazoa > Arthropoda > Insecta > Lepidoptera > Noctuidae > Antitype > Antitype chi. Next base: position 13,517,220 of record OX375824.1, read on the forward strand.
CTATAATTATTTTAAAGAAATATACTTTTGCGATTACTAACTTAATTTAACTGCTGACAAATCTGCAAGTAGGGTGTTTTACTCTAGAAGAGAAAAAATCTAAAAATACATTATTGAGATAGCTTAGGCAAAAAGCAGTCGGAAAATGATAGTTTTAGTTCATGACATAAAAAAAAACAATTCAAAGATTTGTTTATTAATCTGTTTTTGTACACCATGAAATAGTAGCCAGCATGTTATTACGTCATACCGCTGTATAAACTAATCAACTAAACAACTTTGTACTTTTATTATTTTCGTAACCAAAGTAACTTTTATTGAAATAATATCTTACAATCAGGAACAGCAAACCAACGATAAGTAGAATAATAACTATTTTTTTTATTATAAACAATTATCATACAAAATATCAGCGCATTTGTTTACACAGCAAACTGACGTCGTACCCACAGAGCAATATGGCGTCGACTGCGTCCAGCGTTTTCGTCAAATTACACGCGAAATATGAAAATGTATTTAAAATTTTAAAAATGCATTTTAATGGCACTAATCGATTAAAAAAAAAGTATTTTTTTTATTGTTTTATTAGCATTTTCGAATCTAATTAAGACACTTTTCAGAAATGGGTGTAACATGTTTCTGGGTAAACGGGAAGTACCCGATTGATTTATTTGCAAGTATCAAAATTTATACATATATGTCACTTTTAAAAGGACCGTATTTTTATTGCGTTTAAGTAGAAACTTTATTTTTTTTTGAGCTCCAAGGGACCGTAGGCCTACTTATTTGGCATTGATTTCAACAGGATACCTCCACGCGTTCATGAGAAAAAGGGTCATAACAGACTGACAGAGAACGGACTTTCAACAAAGTGACCTTGTAAGTGTTTCGGGCCTACTCTCTAACTCCGTCAACGACGAACCGGGCGCGTCCGAAAGTAGTTCGAATCTTTGAAGTGAATCCTACAACCGATTAATTAACTTTTTTGGACGAAAAAAAATACAACGGGAATAGGAGCAGCTGTCAAATTGTGTTGTCATTAATTCTTAGTTCGGGCTCCAAACTAATCTTATATCCATCAGTGATACGGAGTTTGAAACGCCCGTAACTTAGGCCGAAACTACAAACTTCGAGCTAAGAGAGTAGGCCTCCAGGCACAGAACCCTAAAAAAAATATTATTTTTTAAACAAGATTTTTGCGCGTAAAAACAATGCATCAAAGGCTTATCTACTCAACGGGGCGGGAAAATGGAAAACGCATTAAGTACGTACTGAATTGAAAATGTTAGCAAAACACGGACTGTTTTCCCTCTCATCAAAATATCTTTCGATGCTTGTACACACGGCTACACATCACGATATTTTTGTCGATGGTCAGATGTAGATAAAACTGTTAAGTAATGAGATTGGTTTTACACATTAAGATAATAATGATTAAATGAATGTGACGACATCAAATTGCACGTATTGTACTAGTTATTCAACTTTAAGGGGAAGCTAGTCGCGGGCTCAAACTCATTGGCGGGCCTGGCTAAAAATCACGCTGTCGCACCAGGCATCGCAAAATTTCAGCTTTCTAGGTCTGGGCGTTGATGAGTCAGTCAGTCAGTCAGGACTTTTCTTTTTATTTATATAGATGAGTCTAAACCATACCATGCTTAATTTTTGATGTACATACATTGTCCAACAGTGGAGTAATACACTCCCGAAGTTTGTATCGAAAAAATGTTGACAAGATTCACCTTAAGGTGCTGTTACGTTACAACCTGAATAACAAAGACACAGAACAAAGATGATGTTATTTTGGAAAACGGTTTTTTAAAATAAACTTTTTTTTACATGTTTTAGTTGTGCTACGTAGCCCACACAAATTAATATTCCTTCACTTGCTAAAAAAAATATACAGACATTCAATGCTTATTACATCATCAACATAAACTAAGTAGAAAAAAAACGTATTATTGCAGCTAACTCAAAAATCCATAATCAAAAACTTGACCAAAATCATATGGGACCACTCGGTAAGTACCTATACCTTTTCAATCCTAAGACGATTATTTCACATCGGTTTATAAATGACTGAGTTTAATAAAATAAAAACCGAATGAGAACCTCCTCCTTTTTTTGAAGTCGGTTAAAAGAAAAAAGTGACTGTAAAATCACCGACAGAACAATAATTTTATCGCTGTATTTAGCAAAGGATATTAATTTTATAAATCTACAGCTTCCGACACGTGCTACGGTATTTTTTGCATCAATTAGTCAAATCCTCGCCAGATTTATGTTCACACTCACGTGTGACGTCACAGCCGTGCAGTGAAGCCGTACCTTTATGAAAAATGTTCAACGTTCGATAAGAATCGATGAGAACAAATTTATTGAAGAGTAATTGTTACGTCACCTTGATTATCTGCCAAGATTATCACGTTGTTTTTATAATTAGCGGTCAAACGTATAAAAAATATGATTTTATATTATTCGTGTGTAAATAATGTAATTAATAAGAACATTTGGGTTTAAAATCTATATTAATGAAATTCTATATTAAGGGTTGAAATTCTAATATACGTGCTCTATTCTGTTCATTACAGGACAAAACTATCGACCCTTTTTCGCCAAAGTTCCGAATATAACTCCAAACTACGTCACAAAACATTTTTAGTCAGTAAAAGTGGCTTGACGTCACACGACGTAACGTAATCTACGTTTACCTGAACTTTTTCAAACAATAGAACAAATGGTTAATCTTAGAGAGGCGATTACAATAATCGCTAGATAAGGCTAATTGGCAATCGATGTCAGAAGCGGTCTCGTCGACCTTCGCTCACGTGGACCGCGCAAATATACCAATGTTTTTATCTCCTCGCTAACTCGACTCTAACACGATGCTGTAATATTAAAAATGGTGTGTAGACACGTAGAATATCTTGTAGTTCATGACTGTGTGCCGCGGGCTGCGCCGGCGCTTATCAGTCGACCTCCAGTTACGTGCAACGACGCTCTATTAATTAGATAAAAAATAAATTAAATAGTCTACCGTTGCTAAATATTTGTGGACACACTTCACACCTATACAGTGTTAAATATCGTAACGTGAACCACGTGGGAAACGTGATGCAGTTTGTGACAACCGTGTGATTTTACTTAGAATGAATTTATATTGTGGTTTAATTAGCAATTTATTATGATAGGCCAGTCGCAGGCGCAGGGACTGACCAGTCAGTGATATTGAAATCAAAGTAAATGGCGAATTATATTTCTAACGCTGTGGGATACGGTTGAGAACGGTAGCAAAGGACAATATTAATTATTAAAAATGCTGCGTTCCAAAATAAAAATAATGTGTAGTAAAAAATCAGTGTTATCCAGTGCGCAGGCGTTTCATGAGCACAGACTGCCGCTTTGTTTACGGCCGTGTATCGTGTTACTGTAGACGATAACGTATTGCCTAGTCAGTGATATTCAACGCGTTTGACGCTCGATAAACTGCTCTATGTAGCTACTAGAGCGTGCGACTTCCTTGCTACGAAATATTTGTTTAAAAAATTATATCGATATGCTGAGTGCACGTCACTAGTGCCGGGATTTGTGTCTTTACTTGACATAAGCCTTTGACGCGGTGAACGTCTTGAAATAAATCTGCTTGATTTATTAACTTATAAAATTTACAGAAAATGTGGCAAAATTATGGACTTTTAGTGAAGAACGTTATGTGTTTGTGCTAGTTTTGATTTAAAAGGATTTGTTTACATTATGGAAGTGGACAACGAAGAAAACACAGGTAAAGTTTTTATTTAAACTGTTAAGTTAGACGTAACATTATTAACTAAGGAAAAATCCTTACAATCTGTCACGCTTAAGAACCAAAGTCCGTGATTTGACCTCTCTGTAAGTTATAAGCATTTTGACCTAGCAACACTGCCACTCGAATACCTAAGTTTAAAAAACAATATATTTATAATTCTATTATATTTAATTTGCGATAGAACCCCTTTATTAGCGGTTAAATAATACAGTCCTATGACATAACAAATTATATTTATTTACGATATTATTGATATATCTGTGACGTAATTATTAATACCTACATAAATGATTTATCTGTGGCCATAAACATGAGCATGTGGTCACAGAGACTACATTAGTAGGCAATTCATTAGAAGGAAAAGTTAATAACCTATTATTTTCCGGTTATATTTAGGTACTTAGTAAACACAAGACGGACAATTTGTTTTATTTATGTTTGTTTGTTTTGAGAGACTATTATCATTTTGTTAGGAGTTATTTTTCGGAAACTTACGGTTTTTTTTTTCAAATTATTTAAACTGTTTTTTAAACTCTTTCACCGTCTTCGGGGTGGAATTAAAAATATAAAAAAACAACCAGCCTTTTAATGCGCATCACTAGTGTTTTAAATATTTCAGATTAACTCACTTAATTAAATTGGCGTTGGCGCCAAACTTTTCCCGCTAAAACAGCATTCTGTTTCTTCCATCTTCAAACGATTTACAGAAATAGAAATAAGTTTCATGTGTATAGAACTAACGTGTTTGGCGTGTTGTTATGCCAGCTGACATAACATGTGAGTCAGCGTAGTCCTAGTTTAAAAAAAAAAAGTAAAGTCAGTGAAATTGTTAAGCAAATATACTACCAACTTAAATTGTCTGAATATTCGAATCACGACATGTTTTTACGCATGTCATCTTTTGACAGTTGTAAGAAATGGCTTTAACTCGGCAATTTGACGTAGGTTATCAATCCTGGCTTTACGTGGGTGGCAAATAGCAAACAAGCAGATGGTCACCGTCACCTTAGTCATGAGCTAGGGGCATTGCCGTTTCCGAGTCAAAGCTAAAATATTTCATGTGCTTAATTAACTACACCACATTGCCATTGTAACATTGACTGAAATATAACTATAACGACAGTAATGTCCAAGTATTATGTAGCAGAAGTGGTGTCTTCATTAGGTATACACCTGACACCGTCCTTCTTGTTGGAATTACGAAAATAATGACACATTAAGTAGAATTACGAGCGAAATATGAAACTTAATTAAATTCTTGTTAGTGCGGTGAGCAGTTACTTACATATTTTATTTTACTAACTAAAGTGTGACCACGTGGAAATTTCTTTGAGAAACGAATGTTAACATTGTAATTTGTATGATAAGTTCATTAGCTCGATCTGTTTTACATTTGCAATTAAACCACAATAAGGACAATAAAGAGAAAATGAGCAAACGTTGCTCTTTTTGAGTATATAAAACTTAGGTCAATGTTAGGACTTTAACCCAAGTTTTACATTTCATTTAGAAAGACGAGCAGCGTTTACTCATTTTTTGGAGAATTAACCATTTTTCTTTAATTATTGTTATAGTACGTGAGAAAAGATTTTCATTGTAACGTTATCTCTAAAGCGCCAATAAAAGAGACGAAAAAAAAGAAAATTGGCTAATTCTGCACAAATAACAATTACAAAAAAAAAACATGAAATACACAGTAATTAGAACCAAGTAACCAAAAGCCTCGTATTCAACACATTAAAGCTTTAGATTACATATCTATTTCATATGCATTCGAAAACGAATCTTTGAAAAACAAACCACACCACAAAGAATGCACCTGAAATTATACAAACTAGCCAAAGGGCTCGAATTCAAAGCATAAAAGCTGTATGCAAAGTACATAATGCATTTGAATTACGAACCTTTGTTAAACAAACCACACCACAAAAAAATGCACCTGAAATCAGACTCAATTTCAATCAACCGAATAAAAACAAAGTTCCCACCGACACGAAACTTGTTACGATTGAATTTCCAAAGTTTGGAAACCGTTCATTTCCCAATATTCGCCCGATGGCCTGAGGCTATTATTTACCCAGTTCGGCCAAAAAATAGCCTATCGTATGACGTGAAAACTCTCCGTGATCCATAAAACATGGCCGAATAATAGCCAGATTTCCTCCGTCAAAATATTTAATGAACTTCCTTCGTTATTATTTTGTAAACATTTTTTTTTCCGTTCCCGGTCGCGGTCAGCTGTAAAACATTGCGCGTCAATAATTTTTGAACGTCGATAGTTGAAGAAAACGGGTCTTGAGTGGATGTATGACGTAAATGGCGAAAAGCGTATGATGCGAATCGGTCAGCGTTCAGGAAAAATAAATATAAATACGAGACCAAGGCGCAAATGTTATGGATTGAATTGAACTGTGTAGCATAATTTGCCAATGTATAATGTTCCCACGGCTGGGACACATGCCTCCTCTCGTTGAGAGGGGGGGGGGCCGTAAACCACCACGCGGGCCCAGTGCGGGTTGGTAGATGTCACATGTCTTCGAATTTTTGGTTCCAGGACTTGCTGGTTTCCTCACTATATTTTGCCTTCAGCGTTTAGGGAGCAGTGGTGATGAAATAATTTACACAGAGTATAGCGCCTGTCGGGATTCGAACCTACTATCAAATCGTGGGTTCACTGCTGTTGTAAGCTGCTAGCTTTAGTTTGCTGAAAATTGGAGTACTTTTAGAAAGATAAAGAAACTAAATACAATAATTATGTTTGCGGTAAAACATGACGCAAAGAAAAAACAAGAAATAGAACAAGAGGGAAAATATACGTCACATCCACACAAAACTGCCGTCGCTCAGCATAATGCTGTGACTGACTGTGTGGTTGGCTTGTATCTGTTACCTTCTCTTTCTGGTTTGGAAGGATGAGTAACCCATCCGGAGAACACTTCACATGCATATTTTTGTACAGTCTGCTATATTTTAGGGCTTCGGTTTCTCTAGGGATCTACTTACAATTTATGTTTTTGATTGCTGTCGTTGTTTATGGTTGTTGTTGTGGTATTGTTTGTTGCTCAAAAACAGATCGTCTAACATTCAACACACGTTATGCGTACTACGTCGTATGTACGTATATCTAATCGATTTTTTCTTCCGTAAACATTTCAACTAGTCAACAGCTCTCACGTGTGATAATCTAGACACCTGTTAATCTGTATAACAGGCGCCATCTGGACCTTGAACTCTTTGAACGTTACACATGTGTCTGTAATGAGATTACAAAACTGCAAGCGCGGTTTAGTTTAATGCCGAGGATGAAAGAAAACGTTTAAATTGACCAGTTCTTTTGAATCCAAAAGAAGTATAACCTGCCCATCCTTAGAGCTAGACTTACGTATTTCTACAACGCTTTTTAACACAATTACCTACCAACAGATTTTTGGCTTTCTTTATACTTACACTTTTGACTTTTCTAGGATCGTTATCGTAAATTTGACTGACTTTGTCATTTAAGGTGAATCTCTTCGACATTTTCTCCATACAAACTTCGGGAGTGTATAACTCCACAGTTCGTCAATTTACATCAAAAATTAAACATGGCATGGTTTTGTCTCATTATTAATATTGTCGGTGTGGAAACAGAATACTAAAATAAAAAGCCATTTAAAAGATATGGGCCAACAAAGATTCGTTTTTCTTGCTCTAATTTAACCTAACTTTGGGCGTGTTTAAATATAAAATCTCCAAAACCAAGTCAATACCGACAAAGCTCAAATATCTAAATGTTCAATAAACTTCTTTGGTCATTGATTTATGCAGTGCTTTTTTCATAAAACCCGATCTTCCACAGGACTTTTCTTAATTTTTTCGCGAATTTTTTACTATAAATGATCCTGCATCTCACTCAATAACGTTGTGCGTGTAGACTAGCGTCTAACTGCTCATCACGGGTACTACCTCTGTCGGACATGATGCCTGGGGCCTTAGTCTGCTATTTTTATAAATTCGTCATTCCAACACGATCCCATTGTCATTCATTTGTCATTTTGCTAAAAGTTCGTAATCTGCTAAATTCATAATGGTCGATCATTGGTCAGTCAATGGTCTCGTAATGGAATTGTGTCTTAATGGCATTTTCGTATTGCCATTATTATAAAACTCGTTAGTAGAAATGTTTTTCGAAAAACGACTACTAAATTTGAACATTTATTCATGCCAGATTTCATTTATATATATTTTTACATACTATTTATTAGTATTTTATGCAATCTAAAGTAGTAGGAAGTTCGTAAATTAAGTCAGTCATTCATTTGCCATGATGTACGAGATTACCAATAAATGCCATTTCTTTCAATAGAGTATCAGTGGCTGACCATTGGAAAGTCATAATGACGCCATTTTATTAGTAGATTACCAAACTTGTCAAAATCAACAATTATGAAATCAATGATAGACCATTCTGACACTATTGTAATAGCAGACTAGAGGCCCTGGTGAGACAGCGTGCTTTTTAGCCACGCCAGCCAGTGAGTTTGAGTCCGCGACCAGATTCCCCTTAAGTCTCTTCAAACCCGCGGGCTAATTGCGTAACAATAGGAATGGATTTCATTTTGACAATTCAACAACGTTCATTGCGTTTTTATTTTAAACTATGTCTGCTCAACAGCTGTATGTTGAACAGGCAAAGTTTTCTATGAAGCAATGGATTAGCAATAATGATTCAGACTCGTGTGTTTCGATAACAATGTTACCTGCCGTGTAATATAAAAAATCAGACGCAAAATATAATTTTATTTCTGTCTATTTTTCCATACTCCTTCCTATAGAAACAAAAATATACCTCATTCTCTCTTTAAAAAAAATGTGTATAGTAATTCCTCAGCTAAATATACTGACGTATTAAGTATACCGATATTACATTCAGCCACATGTGTTTTCTGTAACATTTCCCTTTATCAGTATTAAACTCGACGGTTTATGGGCAAAAATCAATAATACATGTTTACCCGAATACGTAGATAACGACATAGGATATACTATTTATGTACCTGTAGGTATGTGTGTTATACATAACTGCTACCGTATGGTGTTATCTTTACATACCTAATGAAACTATGTAATGGACTGTGGACTGAACTAGGAAATAAGTACTAATAGAAATAAGTCACGAGGGTGAACATCGATGTTTTCCTGTCATCAAAAAAAGTTTATAAAAAAAAAAAACAGAAATCGGTTTCTTTGGTTTTGTATTATCGTTATTTTTTTCACCGACTTCCGAATCCAAGTCATTTTATTACTTTGAAGTGTTTTTTTTTAAATCGGTTGTGTTTATTTTTGAAAAAGGTAAGTTAAGTTATTTAAAGTTATAAAGGTACTTTTTATAAGTATAAAAAGTACAAAAAAGTACCCCTCACAACTTCGCAAACCTTCACTTACTAAGTAAAAAACAGTGACAGAAAGTTATTATAACATCATCAACATACACAACTAGTGGAAAAAATACGTGTTGTTGAAGCTAACATGAAAACCACTAATTAAAACTTGACAAAATTTATATGGGACCTCCTATAATATTAGGTTCTCTTCAAACAAAAGATTTTTTACAAAACGGTTTATAAATGACGGAGTTCTGAAGTAACAAACCTCCTTTGTTCAAAACAAAATACCCTAGATGCGATATCCAATTGTAGTAATTTCCTTCATCCATTTTCCCCAAATATTGCAAATGGGTACCGAATTCAGTAAAATCTCGTCCTTATTCTTCCGTATTCCAGAGTTTGGAAAAGATCCAATTTCCGACTTTATCGACGTTCTGTCCGAATCTGAAAAAGCAAATAAAGACCGTTATATAGTACCTAGACGTCTAGCTTTTATGTACTTTAGTAGTGCATCCAATTCGTACAACATCAATTTCATTAAAGGTTTTCCGCTGACTTTTCTTAGACTCCCATTGAGTGCAGTGCACATACTGAGTCCGTCGTTATTACGATTAACTACTTTTATGTGTAAACATGTACCTAAAGGTCTGATATAAGGGTCAACAAATGGATCAGACAACTTAGGTACCTACCTGTGGGTGCCAATTTGTTGTATTTATCACTTACAAATTGAGTGCTAAAATTTGATTTATTGAATATTTAAAACCCGAAGTTCTTATTTTAAATACTTACTACGCTGTTATTTTATGTAAATAATAATGTAGTATTTAAAAAAAGAAGCAAGCAAGGAGGTACCACTACTAAAAAGTGAAAAAAAAAACCTTAACAAGAATTTTCAGTGGCAAAAAAACTAAAATACAAAACTAAGTCAAAGTCAAAGCATTTATTTCAAATAGGCACTTAAAAGGCACTTTTGAACGTCAACATTTACATTAAAATAGAATTGATTCTAGTCGCCCCTTCCAAAATGTAGACGCGGCGCGGTTTCAAGACTTCCGAAATTAAAGTTATTTTACACTTAGTAGTGTTTTTTGGAAGTCGGATGTTCCTTTTTAATATTTATTTATTTATTTGATAATTGAAGATAAACAAAATCTCAAATTTTCGTCTTTTATATTACAATTAATTAATTTGACAAATTGCGTCAGAATTTAACCTGAACAGGAATAGTTACACTTTACATCTTTCAGGACTGATATACATGTCTGAAAATAGACATTTAAATGAAAATTACAGCTGTAACTTAAAATTGTATCTATACAACGAGTAACGGAAAGGGTATATACATACCAAGGGCACGGCTTCTTTGGATGATATCAAACGATATTGGAAGCTTTTTTAATCCTACCTACCTCTACATGTTCGGAAGTTATGAGAATTTTTAATACGAACCTTTCAAATTGAAATAAACACATCACTCGGAAGAGATTTATCGTGATACTGGCAAGTAACGTGGAAAGTTATTGACCTACGTAGTGCGGTGACATGTTTTTTATGATTTGAATTTAAGAAACATATGAAACCGAAAATTTTGTATCAACTCTTAGAGTATTTTATTTTGAAGTGAAACTATGTATAGTGATTCTAGTATACCAACGGTAATTTTTAGTGCTTAAGGATAGCAATAGGGTTTCGGTTACACTCTTTACTACCTAAAACTACTACTACGTAAAAAAACCGGATCAGAAACACGTCGTTCCCCAGTTTGCGTCAAAATAGTATTTTGCCAAACGACATAGCAAGTTTCCGACAATTCGTGACAAGTCTGGCAAATAAACTTTCTAATATTACCGTCACATTTTGCCACTTAACCGCAACTGGCAGATGTCGGCTCGAATCTGCCAACTAATTGCCAGTTGAGTGGCAACTACTGGCAAGACAGTTGTTGACGATCGCACTTTGTTTTTTGCATCAATTTACACTATTGAGGCATTATTGAGGCGTTCATGTAGATGGAAATTGTCAATACGAATAGATGGTTACGCAGATCTTTATATCTAAATGATAGATCGAATACCTACTCTTTATTATGTCCCTGAGAGCATTGCTGGCCCAGTGTGTCGTGGGCAGGCAGGTTCTTTAGTTTGTGTATTTATTTACCATTGCTCTCTTAATGATCATCGTGAGGAAACGCCCATGTCTTAGAACCAAAAATTCGAAGACATGTGACATCCACCAACCGGCACTGGGCCCGCGTGGTGGATTACGGGCCGCGTGGTGGATTATGGCCCACTCCCTCTCATAGAGAGAAGGCTTGTGTCCCAGCAAAACATTATAGGCTCATTATGCTATGTACACTACAAAAATTACAAAAACTAATAAGAAAAGAAAAACATAGAAAAATTTGATTACGATTTCCGCAAATAAAAATTACAGAAAACTGGTAAAAAAAAACAAACTTAAATAAAAAATAAAGACACCATGATTTCGTTACAAAAAAAAATCAGAAAGTCTTCGAAATCAGTTCAGTAGTTTTCGAGTTCAGGACAAATATGCAGACAGGCAAACATAAATACTTTTTGTTGGTACAGTGATAACAGTGATTGTTGGAAAATAAGGCGTTTGGGAGGTCGTTTGTTTAAATGAACGTCAATGTAAACATTTAAGATTCATAATTTACGAGGAAAGATAGACTTTTAATCATACTTCTACCTCATTATGTGATGTAGATCGGCACTAATTACCTTTTTACCGGACTGCTCCAGAAGGAGGGTTTTTGGAATTAGTCTATGTTTAGCAATAGACTACCTACATTAGGCTGAGCACTTAGATATCCCAGATAAAGAGATTTGTAGGTGAACATGAGAACCAAGTCGATCGATGTAAAAGCGGTTATACCAAAAGTTTCAAATCAGAGGCGTAACGTAAGTAAACGTAACGTAAATTTTAATGGTTTTGAATCTTACTAATATTATAAACGCGAAAGTTTGTGAGTAAGGATGGATAGATGGATGTTTGTTACTCTTTCACGCAAAAACGGTTGAACGGATTTGGATGAAATTTGGCACACAGATAGATTATAACCTAGATTAACACATAGGATACTTTTTATCCCAGTAGTACCTACGTTCCCGCGGGATAATTTCCGACCTCCACGCGGGCGAAGCCGCGGGCGGAATTTAGTCGTAAATATGTAAATATCTTATACCATTTATGTTTCTTTTTTTAAGATAAGCACAAATTCACTCATACATAGGAATAAAGTCAAAAAATTACCTAAGTAAATATTTTGTGTAAAACTACTGTTTTCAATCAAATTTAATGTTTAATCTTTCGTTTACTTCGCGCGTTAGTGCTAGACCCACAGTCTGATAAAACATTAAAACACTTAGGTGCTATCTTTTTCAATTTAATATAGGGATGGCATTTTAACATCGGTCTTTTAAAAGTGCTTCAAAAAGCTTGCGAAAGGGCACTACCCTTTCATGTCGAGGGAAGTTGACACACTCACTTCGACCCAAAAGTTTTGATGGCACTTTAGACCTTCGAAGCCTGGCCATTAATAAGTTTTAGTTTATAAATTACCATATACTTCATTGAATATAACGGCAATGTGTTGACAATGGTTAAACAGTACTAAGCTATTGACATTGTGACCAGTATGAAGATATTACGACGAAAGAGGTGGCGCTTGGGAGGCTTATGTCCACGAGGCCTCGTTGGTGAAACAGTAGGTACATAGTGGTTACTAGGATCATCAATGGCATTTTACTAAAGGTCTTAGAGCGAGGATATTTATATGCTCAGCTAGGAGTATCATAAATCCTTCATTTCCTCAAACTGTAGATTCGTAGACTATTTTCTATTTTATTGAGTACCTGGGGCTTGTTGACAGGCATACACTGTTCTCCCATACCTCTTCTTCTTCGTCGTCACACTCTTGGCAGAGTTGGCGTAGTCGTCACATCAGGGGTGGTGGCAAGCTTCACAATCCGTCGCCATTCCTCCTGGACTGAGGCTTTTCTTGAACATTCGTGGAGTGGACCACAGAGTACATTATATATGAGTGGACCATTGAGTGCAGTTTTGACTTGGTCGGTCCAGCGCACTGGAGACATGCCGCGTGTTCTTGTACCTTCAACCTTTCCCTGTACTACAAGTCGTTTCACAGGTGTGTCTTCTTGACGTGTGATATGTCCAAAGAAAGTGAGAATACGACATTGGACGATGGAAGAAAGACGCTGTTTGACACGAAGCTCTTAGAGGATTGAGACGTAGGTTTTTTTTTTTTTTTTCAGGGTGGGAAATCATCAAATGACTTCTCCCGCTCTGGGTGGAGCAGGAGGGCGTGTCAGACTTTTACTGACTAAAACCCACCCGTGATCCCTCAGTTGCCTGTGTGCCAGGGGCGACGGTATCTCTTTCGAACAACCCGCACCCCTGGCAGGCATCGGCCCTTGCGGACCCCACCAGTCCGGCGCACCAGGACACAAGGCACGCCGTGACCACCCCAGGAACCAAGTAGCACTAGGTCCCCAGACTACCCTGGCACCCTTGGCTTCCTTGGCCCCCTGCGACGGGTCAGCGCAGTGGCCCCGCCGCCTACCACTTCTCGGCCGCAGGGGATAGGGAGAGCGGCCAACGCTATACCGACACTCCTCTTCCCCTGCGGCCCCACCGTGTCCGCCATCAAACGGTGGCGGCCACGTCCAGGCCACGGAAGGGAAGAGCGCTACTCAAAAGTACCGGCACTCCTCCTCCGCCGCAGCCTGTAACCCTCAGCCGCGATGCCTCCCATTCGAAATCGCGGCTCGCCTCAGTTGCGGTGCACCTCACCGCAACCTACTTTTTGGCCGCTACGTCGTTGGCTTGGAGACCAAAGCCCTGACGAGCGGCCCCACCTTTGGGTTCCTCTTCGCTTCACCGTGGGAGCGGACCACGGCTACTGAGCCCCCCCGCAACGACAACGTGGGAACCCACTGGGGGGGTTGAGACGTAGGTTCGAAACTGATCCCATATAACACTGTAATTTGAAAACATTGGAATCGCCAATTATTTTTAAAAGAGTAACCATTGGAGTTTCTTGCTGCCTTTTCTCCATAAGAAACGACCAATTGGAACCATGCACTTAGCTTCTGAAGTTTCATAAGTGCTCATGTAGGTTTAAATGTGAAATATAATATGTTGAGTTTGAAGAAGGAAAGATTTACAAAGATATATACCTGAAAAAAAATCTTTTAGAATTTTACGTAACGTATTAACGTTTGTACGCACGTCAGGAAAACCCGTCACCACCCAACCAATTTAGAATAAGTAGAAAAACAAATAGTACATATATAAAAACAACTGATAACGGCCACAATAAAATATCCGCGATACAGGAATGCCTGATAGAAATAGAGACGTTACGTCGGCGACATGATGGAAGCGAGCCAAATGTCACACAACAAACCGACTGATAGGGGTGTGCTATTTCCATATTGAATGACCTTTAAATTACGTGGCGTTTTTGAATATTTTTTTGCGAGATTTTTTTTACCTAAAATCCGTGCGCCTGATGGGACTCATATGATGAAAAATGATGAACTACCATATCAATTTTCACCCCCTATTTACCCCTTTAAAGGGAAGAATTTTCAAAACATCCATTCTTTGTACTCACTTTCAATAGATAAAGAACTGTTGTGGGGCTAACAGGTAATAACAAACTCACGGGTCGATTGATGAGATTAAGCTACGCTTGCCGCGGTTGTTTCGTGGATGGGTGACTATCTTTACATACCAAGACCTTTCAAAAATTACGTCTCCGTTGGTCCCGGTTGTCATTCGTGGCTCTTTGACAGACGTTATGGATCGTCAGAAGGCCGAAAGTCTGACAACCAATCTTACCAATGGGTATTGTCTTACCCAGTAACTGGGTGATGTAGATCAGATAAGCAGTCTGTCTATGTAAAATACTGGTATTCAGCTGCATCTGGTAAGACTAACCCGAACATAGGAAAACGCTCGGCAGATGATGACTAGGTATATCATTGCGTAGAAATATGCTACTTATGTAGAGTATGTATTATATTTATATTATTTTTCATTTTTATTTTTTAGTTAGAATTACAAAATGAGTGAGACACTTCTGAGAATATGTTTTTAATATTAGGCTTTTTTATAAAAACAATGGATGATTGAAATAAAAAATACAGAAGAAACCATCTCAGGGTGCTTGATAAAAAAAATATTTGTAATCGTATACGTACTCCTAAATGATCGTAGCAACAGTTGTATAATTAAACAAAATAACGGTATCTTAATCCTTTTATCACAAGAGACAATACTCAGAACTGTGATAAAACAGAACAAAAATATTTAGATGGAATATAAAAAATAAATTATAATCTGGTATTTGTCAGTAGCCGCCCGGTGTCTGGAATTATGCCCAGTTGATAGCAATAGGTTCTCCACCCTACTACATGGGACTTAAATATAACTGACTAAATGTGGATATATACCCAGGTCAGGAACATATACCTACACGGCTAAATTTTAATGGTTGTTTTCCCGCGGCAGAACAACTTTCGATAAGGAGTACTTTCGAAGCATAGAGTAAAAGTAATAAAATTAAGTTTTTTTTTTGTTTTAAAATAATAAAAAAAAAAATCATCAAATCGGAAACGTGATAATCAATAGTAACACTAGAGGTAACTTGTAGGTACTTCTCGAATCGCACGCGCTGTCGACAAAGGCAACAGCGATGCATAAATGTTCAAAGCAAAATAAACTCCGCACGTGGTGATTTTTCTCAATGGTTAATCTGCCATTTTTATTTTTTAATATTTTATTTGTTTATAAAACGATTCTATTACCAAGCCGAAACTATTTCGCTGCGGGAAAATAACCATTAAAATTTCTCAGTGTATATAGTATATAGGTACCTACAACTCTGCCTAACCCTTCCGGAATATAGGTACTTCAGGGATATGTTAATTTTATAACTTGTTTTTATAATATGTGGAAAATTTCGTAGTTTATACATTAGTCACCCTGTAGCTCAATTCTTTTTTGTAATATTGAAATGTGTAACTGTTTATTTTCCCTAATATATAAAATAAAATATACAAGCGGGATGTTAGGTTACAAATATAAATTACCAGTATTTCAGAAATAAATCTAAATTAAACCAGCTCAAGGTATTTCTAATATTCTTTTTACGAGGTGGTATTTTCAAATAAGTCTGCCTTTGTGGTATGCCTACAAATTCAGTATTGAGACCAAGTGCCTATTATATCTAGATGTTTCAGCAGCTCACGGCTTTATTCTTTGAATTCATTTACATATTCAAAGAGATTATTTTGGGAAAAAAGAAAGAATAGCAGCTAACTAGACAAGTTTAATTTATTCTAGAAAAATAAGAAACGAACATTGAACCCTAGTTAGTTGAATGTTCGTTTGAGGTTATAGAGCACGAGTCATATTAAATTATTAGGTTGCAATATCAGGTACTAATGAGTTAATGACTAATACTATCATTAACAATTTTTCTGCCCCTTAGGACTTTGGTCTCACTGAAGCGAAACTGTGATACGGGACGAAATTTACTCGCTCCGATTCTATAAACTGACTTTTTGGAGTTTGTCAAACTTACGCCAATAGTCGCATGGCTTCCTATAAAAGACGTCCGTAAAAGGGCGCGACGCGACAGCGCGACGCGACTCTAGTAGAACAATTTCTATGAAAACTTCATGTAAATTGTTCTAAAAGACATCGCGTCGCGTCGCCTGTCTGCGTGGCCCTGTAGGCTAAATTTTATGCTCGGTCAGCGCTGATATTATAATTTTTCGTGTTAAAGGGCATTGTCCAAACATGGCCATTTTTAAACACGATGCTATACAAAAAACATATTTACCAATATTTTAAATTCTATTTTAGTAAATATCTGATGCAAATAACTTTGTATCAATTAGCACTGTAAGAAAACATATTTTTTTTAGTATCTGATTTGATGCTACACATGAACCGGCTTTGGATTTGGTTTCAGTGTTGCCAAACCCAACCCCCATAAAACAACAAATTCGAATCGATTTAAAATACAGTGCAATTTCTCCAGTGTATTTACTATATTTTTCTTTAATCACATAATTAAAAATGCTAATGACATAAAAAATCATAAACTGACGTTTTATACATTATTTCTGGAGAATTATAACATTTTGAATGATTTCAAAAGGATCGATATGGAATTGTTTTTATTATAATGGCAACACAATGCTTAAAAAATGTTGTGTCAATTTGTCAAAATGAGAGCTAACATCCACTTTGTTTCTTTGCATCGTGAGTGTTGTATTTTAGAGTTTAATAGCGACTAATTTGTTTTATTTAAAATGGATTCCGATTCTTCCCTTCTTGGCGACCCCGGCACTTCTATGGACCCCGAACCTTGTATTTATGTTGAACCTGGCACAACTATGGACATCGCCCTAACGATTACAATTATTGTACCCCGGTTTGAATGCTGACATGGATCCCGTGTTACCTCACATTGATCTGATGACGAATGAAGTGACAACACAGCGATGTGTGAATTGTGGAAGCAATTTATTCCAAAGTAGGAGACACAGTTTCATTCTAATGGATGTGCGGTCAATTGTACAACATTTCAAAAAATGTTTAAAAAATATCGAAATATACATCTTGATACAAAACTAGGTTTATAACCTCATTCTAACTAATATGAGCTATTAAATCAATCACATATTATTAGCTGAACTGTTTGTTTACCAGTGGCCAAAGTCCTATACAAATTGGACAATCCCCTTTATGTATTTAAATCACGCTAAGAAGATGAATCAATTAAAATTTTAGATCTGGCAACCCTACACACACTGTAGCATGTTATTTGTTGACGACAGGCATGTCACGGTCGCATTGATAGCGGGGATGCTAAGTATTCGCCTGTGGTTTGATTGCAACAACATCTAAACGTTCTTGCATTAGGATATACATATATCTAATGACTATCTTTTGCCCGCGGCTCCACCCGCGTGGATTTCAGTTATCGCGTAAAAAAGTAGCCCATGTCCTTTTACATGTCCCAGGCTATATCTCTGCCAAATTTCATGACGATCGGTTCAGCGGTTTAGGCGTAAAAGCGTAACGACGGACAGAGTTACTTTCGCATTTATAATATTAAGTAGGGATAGAGTTTAGTATTACAACTTACTGCAAAGACCATAAAAGTTATCACTGTTCTAAAAATAAACGACAGTTTCCAGTCCCAGAACTAGTATATGTAAGTATTCGAAGACATGTGACATCGACTAGCCCGCACTGGGCCCCCGTAGTGGATGCACACTCCCTCTCACTGAGAGAATGACTGTCCCAGCATTGGGAACATTATAGGCTGATTCTGCTGCAACCGAAACCACATAATTATACTATTCACATTTCATTGCATAATCGCGACCCAATTTAATTATTTGCACAAAATTCCAACTATTCCAAGCGTGTTTTTTTTAGGTGGGAAATCATCAAATGACTTCTCCCGTTCTGGGTGGAGCGGGAGGGCTGTCAGACTTTTACTGACTAAAACCCACTCGTGTTCCTACAGTTGTCTGTTTGCCAGGGGCCACGGTATCTTTTTCGAACAACCCGCACCCCTGGCAGGCATCAGCCCTTGCTGACCCCACCAGTTGGTGCTGACATCTCTTTGAGGCGCGCGTGGAACACAACGCGACATCGACGCGGGCTTAGTCCTTACCGGGCCGCTGAGCTACCCATTACTCGCCGTCCGCAAGCGCGCGCCTACGGTGGCCGGGAATCAGCCTGAGATTCCCGACGCCCAGGGCGTCTCCTGCGGTGGCTAGGGCCGTGAGAGTGCATATACTGCCTGTCCCTCACGTGCGCCGTATTTCAAGCAAGTTTTGATTCATAAATGATTGCTCTTTGACCTTCAATATTCACTTATAACCACATTTGCCAGTAAATATCTATAGAAATTGAAATACCTTTGACAGAGGCGTGTCAATGTAGGATATTATTTTCCAGCTATTTGTAATTGAGGCTGGTCATCGGATTATGTTTTCATGCAATATGTATTTGTAATTTAACAGTATTGTGGGTTGGGGCGAGCAGTTGTGGCCCTGTGGTATCCTGTGGCTTACGAGTTGCAAGTCGTGTGTTGTAACCCAGGCAGCCATAGAACTTGTGTAAATAACTTCATCACCACTGCTAACAAAATGGTGACGTAAAATATCGGAAGGACACCGGCATGTCCTAGAACCAAAAATAAAGACAAATGTGACATCTACCAACCCGCACTGGGCCCGCGTGGTGGATTCTGTCTCCCAAGTTAAATAACTCCTAAACAATTTAATAGATACCATTTAATGTATATGTTACCGGCCAAACCCGATTTCAGGCCAAACTAGTTTGTCCTAGGCCAAACTGGTTTATTAAGCCGGGGCACGCCGATTAAATGGGTAAGGTTAGGTTAGGTTAGAACTGTGACCAAAAGCGCGCGAGCCGAGCGAGTGAAGCGAGCGGCGCCGCGGCAGCGGCCGGCGAGCGTTACTTCCAAAGGCTGTTAACGAAATGGCTAATTAAGCTAGTTGGCTGCGACATATCACGCGTAGGATAAGTCTGTTTGGCCTAGGACAAACTAGTTTGGCCTGAAATTGGGTTTGGCCGGTAACATATATACCACCCACATATCAAAAGATACACCCCCCTTTTCACTCACCACTCAAAACTTGAGACCTTCTCCACACTTTTACGAAGATACTCCAAAGTTTAAGATACTCCACAGTTCTAACCTTTGTACAAGCCAAACTTTGTCTAGAAACTTCAAAAATGCACAGTTTATAGGTAAACTACGTATGCAGTGTTGCCAGACTCCACAAAATTCACTTACGAGCGGCACTGAGTAAATTTAAAATGTTGCCCGCTTCAAAAATTGCATTTGCATGCGAAGTTGGCTAGGAATATTCAGCCCCATATGTGAAACTGATTCTATGTACAGGATGTTGATATTGTTAAGACTCTGTTGCTTTCCGTATTTGAATGATGCTACTAGTTTATTCTGTATTTACTCATTCTAATTCTTACCTTTACATACTATGTAACTATCAAATTCCTGTATTTTTTTAAGGGTTAGGCAGTGGTGTCTAGCAGTACATGCTCATTTCACCAGAAATGATTAGGTCCCATGTAATAGAGGGCAAGGGTATTACCATCAACCGAGCAAATATTCAGATTCCGGGCTGATACTGAGAAATTCCATATGGGAAACCCCAATAACACTGCCCGACCCGGGATCGGAGGAAATTCTTACCCTTTTTTATATTAGTCAGGTATATGAGTACTTGTACTTACTATGTAAGTACATTTAACACGCGACGACTATTGCCTAATACGTATTTCTGGATGTGTCGATTCGCCTACAAATAAATTAAATTCGTGCGAATCGCCCACAGAAAATAATACATTATTAAAAAGTGTCGATTCATCCGTTTCAGGGCGAGTTAATTCTTGCGCATCGACTAATGAGCCTTAAAATTTTATCCTGTTCCGTACCAAGATAATTGTTATTATTAGGTACTGTGTTCTTTATAACCATGCTTTAGGATATTATGGCTTCTTGTAGAAAATCATTATGGTAGGTACTCTAAAGGTTTCGAATTCACCACGTATACAGAATAATTAAACACAGCCAGACAATGCTAATGGATGGCAGTTTACAAATTCACTTTGACAGTTTAAAGTCGGAGCTTTTAATTTCATATATTTTTATTATCTTCTTTCTTTTCCACACTGTTCTACTTTTAATTAAGTAAGAAAAAAGCACCTACGTTACATTTACCCTCAGCCTGTACATTCGTTACTCCATTCAACTATGTCACGGCAGGTATCGCAAACATTTTCAAGTGCCACCGCGAAGGTAACGCACACACGAGATTCTATTCAATTTGCCGTGACTACTTGGTACACAAACTTTTTCCACAACTCCGCATTTCTTGGTAGAAGTGAACGATATTCTAAATGTATACACTGCCCTAATGATCTTTTGCGATCGAATGACATTGACAAGGGACAAGGGGGCGCTGTTGGTAAACATTTGTGCTATTGTTTTGTAAATGTAGCATTTATGGTAGTTGTTTTTGTTTTTTTCATAAACTTTTTTATTTTTCACTTATTAGTTTGTAGTAGCAGCTACCGCACGCAAATTCGTACACCTTCACATGGTAAGTAAATAAAAGGAAGATATTATAACATCATCAACATACACTTAGTGGAAATAAAAAACGAATTATTACAGGTTACTCAAAAACCACAAATCAGAACTTGATCAAATTTATATGGAACCATTCTATACGTATACAAAACTTATTTTTTTTTTAAATCGGTTTATAAATGACGGAGTTCTGCGGTATGAAACACAAATTAAAATACGTAGCTAATTAAGAACCAAAACAAGATGGCGGCTTTAGTTCCATTTTCCGCCACGCGCTATACAGGTTACATGTTGTTGGGAGTCAACAAATTGTAATGGCAATTTTAGTGGGTAGTAAATGGAAATTAGTAGAATCCGGAGCGACGCGAATCGATAATGTCCGCATCGATAAAGTCACGGTGCTAAATTGGTTTCATAACAAACTCGGGGACACCGCGGTTGATATCAGTATTCTAAAAATGTTAAATGCGAATCAATTCACATGTAATGGTCCTCGCAATTCCATCGGAATTCAGTTGCTTTTTGTGGTTACAAAAAACGAATGGAATAAATTAGTGCACGCAGACGTTGCCTTACAACCTGACGAACATCATCATCATCGGCCTAGCCTTTTCCCAACTATGTTGGGTCGGCTTCCAGTCTAACCAGATGCAGCTGAATACCAGTATTTTACATGGAGCGACGGCCTATCTGACCTCCACAACCCAGTTACTGGGTAAAACGATACTCCTTGGTAAGACTGGTTGTCAGACTTTCGGGTTTCTGAAAACTCTTAACGACTGTCAAAGATCCACGAATAACAGCCGGGACCAACGATTTAGCGTGCTTTCCGAGGCACGGAGGAGTCTTGGTATGTAAAGATCCCATCTACGGACTAACCGCGGTAAGCGTAGCTTAACCTGATCGATCGATCCGTGCGGCTGGTATTACTTAGTCACAAGCCCCTGACATTAACATTATTTACTTTCTCTTTATTTAATAACGATACTTATTTACTTTAAAACATGACTGCTTACAAAATAAACAGTTGGCATTTTGTTTTTCAGGCGGATTTATAAAAATATCGCGGCTTTTGCTTTAATCCCGTTTTATAAATATATCTTGTTTTTTGTTAAAAAAATAAGATAAAAATACGCATCCTGATTAAAATGGATTACGTAGCTATGTTGAGAAAATAGAAAACAAACAAAAAAGGTTGGCGACATCACTCCCGTGCTAATCCAAAAGACTGTCACTCAACTTTTAATGTTTTAGCTTAACTACGCCCAATCAGTTTCTTTATGTCTGTTAGTCCCCTGAGGAAACATTTTTTCATTCAATGTATATTGTGCAAGATATGGCAAACTAAAAACACTGTTTAACGTTCAAATTAAGGTTTAGACATGCTGAAAAACTAACAAAGCTTACAGTATCTCACATGTACTTTTCAAAAGTTACAGTGTATTGGATTGGCACGGGAGATCATTAAGTAGGGAGTCGCTGAACAAAAATAATCCTAATTTACTCGCAAGGTACCTATAAAAAGAAATATTTATTTTACAAGCTTCATGGTTTATGGCTCCAGCTTTAATAAGACGTAAAGTCGACCGTACATCAGTGGTAAATGAGAAAATCGCCCTTATACTACTTTGACATAAAGTCGCTGTCAGTATCAAATTGTCATCACTGATGTGCTGTTGACTACACATATAAGTAAACCTATAGAAAAACATATTAAATAAAATTATAATTTCCGATCTGCCTAACCATTTCCAAACTATGTTAGGGTTGGCTTCCAGTCTTACTGGATGCAGCTGAATACCAGTATTGTACATGGAGCGATTGCCTATCCATCCTCCGCAACACAGTTACTGGGTAACACGATATCTCTTACATTTTATTCATTTCACGATACCATCACTTTTTACTTTTCAATTATTATAACTCGCCTAAATCAAAACGGACTCTACACTTTATGCAATACAACAGACATTCATTTGTTTGCATAAATGTACAATCACCAACATAACTCTTAAGGCACTGAACCACCTTAATAGTTGCACACATAGTTAATACCTCATTCCACATGTTACCTACACACAGTACAAAGGATTAATTTAGTACCATCAAGGCACGTTTGTTTGCTATTCTCGAACGTAGAAAATAAACACAGGAGCGTTTCCTGCAAGCCATTTGTAATGTAAATGTAGCTCATCGAGGTACAATTTGAACTGCCGTGATGGCCGCCCTGATTTGAATATTAAATCCTGCAGAAATTTTCTTTACCATAAACGTGTCGTTATTCAGACGGGCTGGTTAAAGGAATTTAAATTGCTCGTAGTTAAATAAGCAGAATTGTTGGAACGAGACTAGGTTGTATAATAATGAAGTTTGCTGCAGCTTTTTCTTAGTACCTAGCTGTTAAAGATATTACTGCAAAGTAGTACTGAAAAAGAGTGTTATTTGATTTTTCTGTGTAGGAATTCTCAGTAACAGCCCGGAGTCTGTATTTGCGCTCGGTTGATGGCAAGGCTCACCCCTCTGTTACATGGGACGGAAATATAACTGGCAAATTGGGTGTGCACCTCAGCCCAACTCTTCGGGGAAACAAGGCGTGAAGTTTTGTGTTTTGTAAACTAATTGTAAGTCATATTTTTACAACCTTTTTTGCTTTGTGTGTTTTTGATTCCGACTCTGTTTACCCGGTTTTTATACTGTCTCTGCGTAAGCAGTTAGGGGCCTATTCATAGGTCAGATCTTTAGATAAGCCCTGCAAAAATATTTTAGTTTCAGAACTGCTAGATTCTCAGATCAGTAGCTTATAAACGTGACAACTTCACGCAACATAATCGTCCAGAACGACTTGAACTATCTACAAAACAAATTTCCATGTTAACATGTTCCAGGCAATTGAACAACAACATTAACTAGAGAAACAAACATGTGTAGACAGGTACCTGACGTGTGTAATCTATTCACAAATCCGCGGATTATTAGCATGTCGTTCATATCCCCGTGTTTATGCACTAATACCACAGAATAATATTGGTACAGAAGGCCGACTCTATACAACGAGCGAAATGGCCCGCACACATAGATTTTACACGTACAGTGAGTACAAGCGCACTCACTACTGGCATTTGTTTAATATAGTTTGAAACTGGTATGTAGTTTGTACGCCTGTTTTCGCTCGTTATGCTGCCGGTAAACAGGTTCAAATTAAATTATTGGGCAATAGTTTACCCACGTTTTGGGTATTGATATCAAAAACTAGTGAAACAAAAAGAATAGATTATCATTCCAACTTAGTTCAAAACTTTAAATGAAACTGTGACATGTACAGACCAAGAAATGTTCCCAATTGAACGGGATCTTTATACATACTTATGTAATAAAAATGAAAATCTATCAAAGAAATTTGACAGATTGGGGTAACTTGATGTGCTGGCGTCTGTACATAAAGGCAACAAAACGACTGTTATGCTATGATTTTTGAAAATTCGTAAAAAAATATCTAAGTTCCATCAAAAATTACTGACTGATTACAGGCATTGACTTTCGCTCATTGAATGATGTTTTTTATCTTTTTGAATATTTTTGCTTCATTGGTTTTCGATTTCGACACCCAACACGTAGGTAAAGTATTGCCAGCTAATTTAATTCTGACTCTGTATTCTGTGAAAATTTTAACGTGAATACTTAGGTGAAGTGAGCTGTCATTCCGCATAAAGCAAGGGACCAACACTATTGGCAGCTGATAATGTATGTAATGCTGTAATGCCTTGCTTTATGCACTTCACGTTAGTTTTTACAGAGTAGGTCTGGGATCTGACCTTCTGTATCTATATCTATTTTATGCTAATACTATGACCATTTGGCAGGCCGCCATGCCTCCATTCACCTCCCACAGAAATAATATTGCTCTAAATAATCGAACGCGTGGAACACTTCTGTATGCGATTGTATTTATATTGAATGAATCATTGAAACGAAATATAAACATGTTAACACTGATTTCGATTGTGATTTACTAGTTTAATGAAAATACTGATGGCGTGTTAGGTTTTCAGTAAGTAGATCAGTAATCACTAATTTATTAGATACCACTAGACGAGTAGGTAGTGTGATATGATGCATCGTGATTGAATTTACATTGCATTAAATAGAACTGTAGACCCATCAATAAATTCCGTCGGCACTAAAATCTAACTGTAAATTGTAATAAACTTACGTTAGTACTTATTAGTTCGCGTAGTGGATTGTGACCCAGTCCTTACAACAGAGAACATGCTTGTGCTCCACCCCAGCAGTGGGAACGCTGAAGGCTGATTACGATTCTGCTATGCTTTACTCCCAGTCTGTTGGCAGAAACCCATTTTCATCCCCTTTGAACATTTGTCCCCGTGTCATCGGCGTCAGTTCATTTAGCTGATAGTGGGCGACGCTACTATTCCAATTTCCTCCAAGGGCTCGCCAGCTCGACTACATAACAACATAATCCCACAATGTTCCCTCACTGCTGAGACACGGAACTCCTCTCAGTGAGAGGGAGTAGGCAGTAATCCACCGCGCGGGCCTAGGGGTCTACTCTCTAAGCACTAAGTCCGTAGTTACGGCCGAAATTAGGGGCGTTTCGTACTCCGTATCACCTGCGGACATAAGATTACTTTGGGGTCCGGTCTAAGAATGAATGACACCACTCCGCGTCCGAAAAAGCACACTTTAATTCCGCATCCGAAAAACTTATTAAATCGCGAGTAAAGTTCATTTCAAAGTTACGAACTTCTTTTTGACGGGCCCGTATCTTCGTTTACGGACTTATAGAGTAGGCCCCCTGATCGGGTAGATGACATATATATATATGTCATCGAATTTTTGGTTCAGTACTACACAAAATAGATAATGTGCCAACCTATAGTTTTTCCGGTCGATAAATCATTCCAGCCCGCCATCGGAAAATTTAATCGTTATATAGACCATCAAATTATTTTTATAGCCTTACCTAATAAATTATAAGACAACATCTAAGAAAATCAATTTCCATACTACGTTTTTCCTATACGTACATTTATTATGTGTTCAGCTAATGTTGTAATGTAAAACGGATGGCGTCGCCCACGTGTGGGATGCGTTGACTACAAGGCCGCTATAAAAAAGATGGCTGTTTCAGACTGTCATAGCTGTTTTTATACAATATATACTAGCTTTTGCCAGCGGCTTCTCCCGCGTAGTACTGGGAAATTATTCCGAGGAGCGTACTGCCGCCTGCCGAGATAAAAAGTAAAAATGTCATTGGTTCTAAGCTATCTGTTTGCCAAATATCATCTAAATACGTTGGCCGTTTTCACGTGATTGAGTAACAAACATCACTACGTATATACACACAAATTTTCATATTTATATTATTAGTAGGATTCGTAGGACAGTAGGACTAACTTTCGCCGCGGCAGTGCACGCATTTGTCAATTTATCGTACATCTCAAGTCAGAACTTGAGGAGCTCAACGATAAGACGAGAAAAAAACAACACCGAAACGAACGAATGAACGATTATACTGAAATTAATTTACTTAAGGGCCTAAGTCCCGTTTGGTAGCGTAACACGGTCACTTTATGAACCGTACTGCTCATTAACGGCTTGTCTTGAAGATTTTAAAAATATAAGATTTTGCTATAGATTCATATAGATTATTTTGCCGAGGATACTTTTTTGTATAGTTAATACTTTTGCTGTAAAAAAAAAATTCTAACACGCAATATTTTGGCTTCTATTCCATACTCCTACTAAACGGCTTCGTTATTTGGAAAAAAAAATACACTGAAAAATAGATAGTTAGAGGTACCACAGAATCGCTAGAGCACAATTGTAAATTAATCAACATTTGCCAAGGAATATCCCCATTTTGAGATAAAGGCTCAGAGGTGCCCTGCGCGGGCGCGGGCGGCAGTCGTGCTTTAGCATTCAGACGGGAGATGAGGATACTATGGGCCTTAATTGGCAAAATCTTACCATAATTGTATATTTGTACGCCAAATGGCAAAACATAGAGAAAATGCAATTTATAATTATACCATCTTGCATACTGTTGTAACCTATGTTTACAAATAAAGACTGTTGATTGATTGATTGAAAGGACATAAGTTTTACCCAGTAACTGGGTTGTGGAGGTCAGATATTCAGCTGCATCCAGTTAGATGGAAACCGACTCCAATATAGTTTCTTGTGGTTCTTTTGGACAGACGAAGAAATAAGAAACACTATCGTGTACGTATTTGTTTATATTTTTACTTAAAATAAAAAGATATATTATGAATTTGCGCGTGTGACGTATCCCTTATCGTTGCGCGCTTGTAATCAGCAACATATGTGGGAAATACAGTATCAAAAAACGTAGCTACGTACCTACGCTACTGTATGTTCCAAAGTACATTGAGTATTTTGTTTAAATAGTATGTGATGGATATCTCGACGGTCCTCGACCGTCCCTTGCTCGTTGAACCACCAGCCCGCGCCGCAGCTGAGCCAGTAGAGTTAAATTCCCCTATTAATAATAATAATGCCAATATTTTGATCCAGCCTGTCCCCACTCGCTGTCCCCCTATCAGTGACGCCCTGAGCCGAGATTCGTACCCCACAGGGGGTGCCCTCAGCGTGCAGTCGCTTAGTATGTAATTTTAGTTTTTAAGCCCTGGCTGGAGGCGTTAACTCTTAATGGCAGCCCCAGGAAAGCCCGGTTAAGTAGTCACGGCCTCTCAAGGTCAACTACGAGATGCCCAAAAAAAAAAATCTCGACTGTCAGTCGTGGGGCAACAACTTTTAGCGATAGGTGGCCGCGGTTGGTCCGTGGATGGGTGACCATCTGTACATGATATGTTTTTACATGGTATGTAAAGATGGTCACCCATCTACGGACCAACTGCGGCAATATGATAATGTGATGGTTGGCAGGAGAGAACGGAAGAGAAACAGTGAGAGAGAATTCCCTTTTACAAGTTTTATCTTAATTTTTTTTTGGAAACTAAAACGCTTGGGCTTGTGGCTAAGTTATAACAGCCTCACGGGCTGAAGGATCAGATTAAGCCACGCTTGCCGCGGTCGGTCCGTGGATGAGTGACCATCTATACACGTTATGTAAAACTTGTAAAAAGGATTTCTCTCTCACTCTCTCTCTTCCGTTCTCTCCTGTTAACATTATCTCCTATAACGATAGTGATTTTGTTTAAAACGTTTTCAAACAATGTGAAGATTATTCAATTAAAATAATGCTACACTGATTGATACGGTATTTATTCAATGGCAGAATCCATTGTCATTAAATGCAATAATAAAAAGGAACAAGTGATGCATCAGCAATCAACCATCATTATTGTTTCCTTAATTGCAGTTATTTCAAAAGCAATCAAAATAATAACAATAAATTAATTACTACAGTCTCGATACTAACAACTAACTCATAAACGTTGCTTGAAGTTAAGTAATGATTTGCGTCTGTTTAACCATACATTTTTGACTTTTATACATCATTTAACTTTAATCATCGTTTATAAATATACCTCTAAGTAAACAGTATATTTTCTGGTACGTTTTATTTATAAACATTTTAAACACTGGAATTTGTTTTTGATTTTCTAAAAGAAAATAAGTGCTTTGACCTTTAGCTCGCATCAACAGGAATAAAACTAAATATTTATGAATGCAAAGTCGTTAAATATTATATGCAAAATAAAAGTCTTGAAAAGACCAAAATATTTTACTGAAAATGTCAAACGAAATGAAAATTATGGACAATGTTTTGTCATCTGAACGCATCAAAAATTCATATTTATCGTTTAAAAACTTGAAGCCGACCAATTCAGAAGACGTTAATGCTTCTTTATGACGGCATATCGGACATAACCACAGAGTTAATAAGTTTATTGTACTCTTCTAAAGTCATATAATGACATGTGATTGGAGAGGTGCAATAAAATCCAAAAATACACTGGTTTATTCGCCTATTTTTAACGAAGTCTAATCTTGGCGTACACAAACATAATTAATGGCTAACAAAAATTCCTTGCAATTTATTTTTGCGACATCTCATGAAAAATGAATGAAGGAATGAATATATTTTTGAATGACTTACAAACAACACGGCATGGCAAATTTTACATTTCACACAAACATCTACTTAATTATAAGTCCCCTTAAGGTGAATCTAGTCGACATTTTTTTCATACAAACTTCGGGAGTGTATTACTCCACTGTTCGACAATGTACATCAAAAATTAAACACGGCATGGTTTTGTTTCATTATTAATATTGTCTGTACGGAATCAGAATACTAAAATAAAAAGCCATTAAAAAGTTAGGAGCCAACAAAGATTCGTTTTTCTTGCTAACTAAACCTAACTAATAAAAAATAAAAAAAACATCTCCAAAACCAAGCCGGTATCGACAAAGCTCAATTATCGAAAAATTCAATAAACTTTATTGGTTATTGATTTATGTATCTAGTGGTTTTTTCATAAAACCCGATCTTCCAAAGGACTTTTCTTATTTTTTTAAGCGCCTGTTTTACTATAAATGATCCTGCATGTTACTCAATAACGTTGTGCGTGTAGACTAACGTCTAATTGCTCATCACTGATACTACCTCTGTCGGACACGAAGCCTGGTGAGACAGCGTGCTTTTTAGACAGGCCCACCAGTGAGCCCGCGACTAGATTCCTCTTAAGCAGAGAGCAGTGGTGGCCCGGTGGTAACGGTGCGACTTGGAAGTTAAAGATTCAAACCCAGACAGGTACTTTACATTATGTATATTATTTCATGACCACTGCTCTCAAAATGGTGAAGGAAAACATCATGAGGAAACCGGCATCTCCTAGAACCAAAAATCTAAGACATGTGATATCTACCAATCCTCACTACTCCCGCGTGGTGTATTTTAGCCCACTCCCTCTCGCAGAGAGGAGGCCAGTGTCCCAGCAGTGGGAACGTTATGGGCTGATTATTCTTTAATCTTATCTCGCTGTCATATTGTTACCTACTTTCTTTACTACTGGTCTATAGTTACTCTAGAATTGCAAGAGACTTAAAAATGCGTTTAAGAAATACGGGATTCATTTCTAAAAAATATATTTAAACAAAACTGAGTAAGTCTTTCAATAAGCTTCTTAAATCATAATAATTATCTTGGTACAATATAAAACCATGATACTGAAAAATGACAACTACTCGTGACGTTTGCCGTAAACCCTGCGCCGGCGCGTCACACATTTGCCCATAGCCAACAATAATTGACAACAATTGCAGCTATGGAGACGTCCTATCGCGACTCGCGTTATCAAGTGTTTACGTCAGATCGCATGATAACAGTCTGTCAAGAACACCACTAAGATATTTTTTGTTAGTTTTT
The DNA here is from genome assembly GCA_947359405.1 of Antitype chi. Classification (NCBI taxonomy): domain Eukaryota; kingdom Metazoa; phylum Arthropoda; class Insecta; order Lepidoptera; family Noctuidae; genus Antitype; species Antitype chi. Next base: position 13,547,987 of record OX375824.1, read on the forward strand.
GTATTGAAGCGAGACAATTGTGGTGGCTTTTTGCTTTGCCGTGAGAAATGAATCTGTGACGTCGGTTTGTAAGGCCATCATGCACAGACATAACAAGGTTCGCAGGGGTGAGTGACTTGTGTGTTATTATTTATTAATATTTAATATAGGGACATATTCTTACTGTAACATGTGAGTCTCGGATGTAGGAATTTTCTTAATTTTTTTGCAAAAAAAGCAAAAGAGAAAATAGTGTTTCTAGTAGTTCTATTGTTTGTAACCTATGATGTGTAATTTTAGTTATTTTTACCATAAGATGTGTGTCACATGTCTCAGTTGTTGTAGGAATGTTGTATTCTTCACGACGTAAGGACGACAACGGTTTTTCTAGTCGTTCCATTGTTTTTAACCTTTGATGTTATTTTTAGCTTCCTATCTGGCTAAAACTGTTGTTGTGATACATTATTTTAGTGAGACTGATAAATACATTGATAATAAAAATTCTGCTATATGTTTAAAAAAATAGTTTTTTCTGGTTTTGGCTTCGCACGGTTTGTGATTTTTCTTTTTGAACAAGTAAATGGCCGGCTATCGGGCATGAAGTAACAAAACAGTCATAGTCGTCTTTAGTCAGTCAAGTCAAGGTTATTGTACAGGGGTAGCAACTTTACAACAACATAATATGAGTTTTTGGGGAAACACGAAAAGTCACTTACTTAGTTAGTTAGTAAACTATTTTCACCTTCACTACACTTATGCACTCACATGTAACTAAATTGAATAATTCACTACCAAAATTATACTTACAATTTAATTCGCTAATTCACTAAATTTCATGAAAATTAAAATTCGTGCGACATGTTCCAACCCGATCCCGCCAAAAACCCCTTCCTTGTCATTGAAACACCACAAACGAAAAACCCGTTTCTACTATCGTAGGAACAAGGAACAAACACATTCAGCCTCGTTGCGCTCATTTTCACCGCAAGAAGGTTCCACACAATAAAACTCCTTGCATCATTCCTCCTCCATTCTCAACAAAGTTTACAGCAAACATACTCACTTTAATTACCCTAATATATTCTACATTTAAACGACACACGTAGACACACTATTTCGCAGATTTATACCCCCCCAAGTGGAGTGAACCGGCTCGTAAATCCCTTTAGAACCTGTGGCCACTGGAGGCACGGCACGGCAAGGGAATTTTACCAGAAACATAGTCCTACTAAATATTATAAACTGCTGTTGCATCTGCGATCCGGGACGAAAAGAAGCCTATGTCCCTACCCAGGTCATGGTTTATATGTGTGCCGAATTTCATTCAAATTCATTTAACCGTTGTAGCGTGAAAGTGTAACAGAGTTACTTGCGCATTTCTCATATTAGATTATGAAGATAGTTAGGATAGGACCAAGGGGTATCGTGTTACCCAGTAACTGGGTTGTGGAGGTCAGATAGGCAGTCATTCCATGTAAAATACTGGTATTCTATTGCATCCGGTTAGACTGGAAGCCGACTCCAACTTAGTTGGCTGGTTACATACATGTTGAGGTGTTTTTTTCTCAATCACGCAAAAACGGTTGAACGGATACAATTGGGCACACAGATAGTTTCTAACTAAATGTCCTTTCTTTGATATTGTTCGTCAGAGCATTGAGCTCATCAAGTTCTGGGTTGAGCGGCATGATTACTAATAAATGCATGCACTGATTGGACAGGTCCACTCAATCTGTGTGGTTCTTTCCTCAAAAGACCATTTCAGACACCAATCCACATGGTCTTCACATGACATGACCAATATTATGTCTGGACTTTAGAAGAGACTGTGACCACGAGTTTGTTTCGGCCTTTCTTCTCAGAGTAGTCAGATAGGAAACGCAGACCTCATCTAGTTAAAAAAAATATGATTGACGTGTAAAAGTGTTTGTACAAACCTACTTACAGAAATAAAATCATTTATCATTTATCAGTCTTGATTAACACATAGGGTATATTTTATCCTGGAAGGACGTTCCCGTGTGATATTTTCCGACATCCGCGCAGGCGCAGCCGCGAGCTAAAGCATTCTCCTGCCTTTATCCCCATTTATTTGGGGCCGGCGCAACTTGCTTTTTTCTTCCACACATATCTATTAGCCTTCATCTCGGTAGTCACCCCCTTTCTACCCATATCATCATTCACACAGTCCAACCATCATTTCTAAAGCTAGTATCACAATAAAATTGAAATTTCAATGACACGATCATTGAAATTTCAAATCGAGGGTACAAAAATAATGTTAAGTCATGCCGTGTCATTGAAATTTCAATTGCATTATCTTGTCACTTTTAAGTTATATTCCCTATTTGTCGTACAAACATCCCCTGCCGTACCGCGCTGTCAGTGGACACAAGCTCTTAACAGTTCGCCTACAAACGACGCAGTAAAAATATTCATTAAATGTGGTTTTACACAAGAGGCGTTAAGATGGCTACTCTTGGTTTATGTTGGCCCATGTGTTATGTTGCTTGTGGTATTGGTTAAAAAGTACTGGGACGAACAGAGTACTTGTTATACTTCGGTGTCTAATATATAGCTTGTTTTTTAAAGCAATTTACCACACTTATTTCAATCTTCGTATTGAGCAGTCGGTCACTTAGTCTTAAATCATGAATGATTTTATTTCTTTAAGCTTTCTTTTTTTCGTTAATACAAACATTTTTACACGTCAAACATATATTTTAAAACAAGATGTCGTCGGCGTTTCCTATCTGACTACTCTGAGATGAAAGGCCAAAACAAATCTCAATCTCTCAAAACAAGGCTCAATGAGACCTCGTAAGAGAGACTGAGATAGTCTCAATCTCTTTTAAAATCCAGACATAGGTACCTAATCTTGGGCAGTTCATGTGAAGACCATGTAGATTAGTGTCTGAAATGGTCTTTGTGGGTAGAGTGCATAAAGTAATAAAACTGCCAGATTATCATTTAAACTAACTGAGAATGAGACAAAAAAGGTAGGTACTACTAGTTAAAGGTAGGTAAGGCTGAATGCTATTGCGGATAGGTGGGACAGCCCCATACTGGGACATTGGATACGCCTACATGCAACTGTGGCGTAATAATAATATAGTTATTGTTTTTTCTCCAGTAGATGTAAATACTAACACTAGTTTCTAAGTCGTTTGTATAATAACCAAATGGACGTTGGGTCTGAAATAAAAGATTTTAATTAATTAATTTATTTAGCACATGATTTTTCTTTCATGGTTATATCGATGTTGACAGTATCTTGGCAGCGCCATATTGTGTTTGGCAGTGTCTTGTGTGAGAGGTTCTGAGAATGATAGGTACCTACATTTGGAACTGCTTATGCATGTCTACTTGCTGGTTCAGCTATTAGCTGTCACTATTCCATTTTCATTGAATGACTATTTTATGAAATTGTCACTAACTGACATATGTATGACTAGTTATTTAATTAATGTTCTGTCTCGTAATGTTTATAATATTACTTTGTCTATGTATTACTACTAAACAGACAACTGTGCTGCTGGAGAGTTTGTTGCGCCACTTCTTCTTCCCAGCTAAAGCACTAGGAAGTGGTGACGGGTGGGCGTTTTTGGGGGACTGTCTTATGTATTTTGATGTTCGAAAAGTGCTGATTCTCAGCTTAATTTGAATAAATGACTTTTGATTTCGATTTTGATTTTGTCATCGCAAAGCCATATTTGTTGCTTTCAGACATTTTTTTTTGGGGATTGTCATCTCGCAAGTGAACCTATTCGGTTGTCGGCTGTTTACCCGGATTTGCCTGTGATAACCTTAATAAATCAAGGCTACCAGCCAGGGCTTAAAAACTTAAAACTATAGCGACTGCTCGCTAAGGGCACCCCCAGTGGGTACGGACCTCGGCTTAGGGCATCACCCGTAGAGGGCAGCAAGGGACTGACTGGGTCGGACGGCATTCAGTCAGTTTTTCGTCTTTAATCCTAAATACCTATAGCAGCTAGTTTATGATGTACCTACCGGTATCTTATCAACCAACAATCTACGAGTAAGCAAATAACGCATTAACAATGACACCATCTTTATCTTTGAGCTACACTATAGTGTAGAAGTGAGGTTATATAACCTCAAAATTTTGGCGGTAAACAACATATTGTCGATACGGTGCGTCTTCTGTACAGTTATAAAACTTGTAAACAATGTGATTAACTACTTTGTTGTGAAATGAAATGTAAACAGGGGTTTTTCTGAATTTTTATTTGATATGGGTAAGTTGGTAGTGGTCGAAGGTAAGTACTCTGATGACCCCTTTACAGTCACCCCAGAGATATACCCGCTAGAGTACCTGATAAAGTGTGGCACAAAGAAGGTTTCGGCTCTATGTTTTGATAGGTGCCCTTTGCATCTGTAGATGGTGACCACCGGGATGGTTTTAGTGAGGTAAAAATCCCACATTCCCTGCTCTTATCCCCAAAGCCAGGGCAGGGCGACTTTTGAAGGTTTCCCCCGAAAAAAAAGAAAAAAATGGTGGGTACTCTGATAGAGATTTTTATAAATTAATGTAAAAGTCATTCGGCTTTTAATCTGCTTCGAACGTTTTCATAGGTAAATTGTAACTGTTTCCGGCTAATAATCTTTTAATCAATGCGAACAAAACTAAATGTCTTAAGTTCTCATTACCTAATGTACCCCAAGTAGTTCTAAATTTAAAACTTGATGGCAAGAAACTAGATGCTATTTCGGAAACTGTATTTCTAGGAATTACTTTAGATTCAAAATTGCAATAACCGTGCCCGCATTAGAGCTATTTGAAGTAGATTAAGCTCAGCTGCTTACGCAATAAGAAAAATAATTCAGTTGACTGATGTAGCCACAGCTAGGTTACTATACTTTGCTTATTTTCACAGTATTATGTCTTATGGCGTTCTGCTGTGGGGATCGGCAGCTGACGTAGATTCAATTTTCATTTTATAAAAGAGGGCAATTCGTGCAATCTATAAAATGGGGCCTCGCGAGTCTCTTAGAAACAAATTCAACGAAATTGACAGGTATACTAACACTCTGCCTTCTCTTTATATCCTAGAAAATATCTTGTATGTTCGCAAAAACTAAGGTCTTTTCAAAAAAAGATACGATTGCCATAATCTAATTACACGTAGTAAAGATGAAATTGTGATTCCAAAATTTTGATTAACTAAAACTAGCAAGTCATTTCTAATAAACAGTATCCGCTTCTATAACAAGTTGCCAAAGTCGGTTACAGATCTTAGCGATGGAAAGTTTACAACTCACATCAAACGTGTCCTTATCAAAAAAGCATATTATAAGATAAAAGACTACGTTGAAGACAGGGAAGTTTGGCATTAATTCCTTCTGCACATGTGGCTTCCCTGGTACCTCATTAAAAGCATAACTATGTAAAAGTTTATTAACTGCTCCCAGATTACAATGTTAATTTTTATTCTTTATATTTTTATAATGTCTGACATATTCTCGTCATTATTTAACATTATACTTCAAATCTTATATCGACTATTTATTAGTGATTTTCATGGAAATCATGTCACTTGGTTTAAATAGGTGCTTTTATTTATGTAGATTTTTTTACATATTGTGAATGAGAGAACTTTGTAGGCTTTGTTTGTTTGTTTTTGATGGGGCCCGCAAAGGCCGATGCCTGCCAGAGGTGCGGGTAATTCGAAAGAGATACCAGGGCCCCTGGCACACAGGCACCTGAGGTAACACGGGTGGGTTATAGTCCACCCAGAGCGGGAGAAGTTATTTGATGATTTCCCAGCAAAAAAAAAAATTCTAGATTGGTAGACTATTTTCTATTCTTTATTTTCATTCCTCTAAGTAAGTACCTGGTACTTATTGACAGGCCTGCACTGTCCTCCCATACCTATTATCACTGTAATTTGAAAACATTGTAAAAGCCAAATATTTTTAAAATAGTAACTACCCGTAGTTTCTTACCGGCTCTTCTCCATAAGAAGCGACAAATTGGAACCGTGTACCTAGCTTCTGACGTTTCATAATTAAGTAAGTTTCATAAATAAAATATTTTGATTTGATTTGATTTGAAAAAGATTTAAAAAAAGAATAAAATTTACAAAACTAATGTAAGTAGGTATCAATATTTTTTACTTCTTGCAAGAAAAAATTCCACCAGCAAAAAATGTGATTTCAAATTGAATAAATACAATTTAGAGTACCGTACCTACATAGACTAATTAAAGTTTCAACGCGCCACATTATGCTACGGAATGTCTTACAAATCTTTCGAAGTACGTACGTACCTACCGTTTCCTTGTGAGGAAGTAAGAATAAACTCGCGAGTGGAGCTCAAACTCTGACAAACTTGTGTATAAAATCGAATTACTTACGCCTCACTTTGAACAAAGTTTAAAGTCTAAGCTGCTCCATACACTGTGTTCCTTATGTTATTATTTGCGGTTCCCCCAGTAAATCCCCGAGCGTAGGGAATATAATATTTAGATAGGGCTATCAAATCGTAGAAATCAAAAGTCATTTATTCAAACTGGATTGAGAATCAGCACTTTTTGAAGGTCAAACGTGATGAACTGATAAATTACTTAATACCTTTACCTACGTAAGTAGTAATAGGTAACTGAAATACTTTAGAAAAATCTTCCGTTCAATTAGTAGTAGTTAGAGTAAACTATGTTTATTTATTTACATTGCAAAATATTATTTATTATCCATATTTATCACAATGACCTGACAATATGCTCAGCAAGAAACCAATTTCTTGGAAATTACATTGATTCAAGAAATACCACGAATATGGTCTCAATTTAGGCTAGGTCAAGTTCTGATAAGTGGTTTTTGTTTGTCCACTAAGTTTATACTTTACTAGCTTCCGCCCGCGGCTTCGCCCGCGTGGAAGTCGGAAATTATCCCACGGAAACATACTATCGAGATAAAAAAGTATCCTTTGTGTTAATCTAGGTTATAATCTATCTGTGTATCAAATTTCATCCAAATCCATTTAGTAGTTTTTGCGTGAAAGAGTAACAAACATCCATAAATCCATACATACTAATTTTCGCGTTTATAATGTCTATTAGTAAGGATGCTAATGATGTAATAATAACTTCTTATCTCTGTTATTTACATACCAAGTGAAGGTACACGAATTTGTGTGGGGTAGGTTCCACAACTAAAAAGTGAAAAACAACCGATGCGACGCCGACGTCGACGTCCAAAAAATCACTACATATTTTTTTTCGGAAGTCGGTGGCAAAAAAACGAAAATACAAACCAACCAAAAAACACCGAATTTTCTACAAAAACGATGAGGCAACCCTATTAGAATGTCTCACTCTGATATTTAAATATGGCTTCGGCTTTAACATAAAATGCATTGAAATGAACTATAACGGGAAGTCTGTCTCCTCCATGGTGTAACCATATTGTATGGATACAGAATTTTAGTATCTATACATGAACGTTGTATAGCGTGTCATCATTTATCATAATTTAAGCCGAAAGAGATCCACTGCTGGATATCCTTCCCCAAGCTTCACCACTTCAACCGGTTCTATGCTTCCCGCACCCAGCGGACTCCTGCGGCCTCACAAGGTCACTTTGTGGGAGGCCTTCCAACTTTACGTCTTCCGGTACGCGGTCGCCACTCCAGAACCTTTCGGCCCCATCGGCCAACTGTTCTGCGAGCAATGTACCCTGCTCACTGCCACTTAAGTTTGGTAATTCTTCGGGCTATGTCGGTTACCTTGGTTTTCCTGCGGATCTCTTCGTTCCTGATTCGATCACGCAGGGAAACTCCAAGCATAGCCCTCTCCATTGCCTTTTGGGAGTTCCATCACTGTATGCAAAAAAGACTTGAAAATATTTATTTTAATTATTTACAGTTATAGAGATACACTGCTTTAGAAAACCACCTATTTGACCGTTTTCAGGTAATCTTCGCCTTAATTCGAAAACATCCTTCGGGTTCTTAATAATCTCCAACTGTATCGAACGAATCTGGTTATTTATCTCTTTTAGTAACCGTACGTAGACCCACGCTTTCTTCCCATGAGGGAAGGCAGAAACTTGAAGAGATACATTCGAAATCACCCTTTTCTGAGTAATCCTAAAAGTTTTCTCGAAACTTTTCACCACCCGCCATCATTGTTTCGTTATGTTAATTGTCTAACCCAGTAACCCACTAATTATTCCCAGTTCTACAAATTACATATTCTTGTTGGGTTAATTAGGACTTCGTAAAATTCATTCTCTCTAGAGTGTCGTTAGTGGCATCTGAGGGATTTTACGATTAGTTTATTAGTTGGCGTTTTTCGATGATACAAAAGACGAAGGCCATACGAAGTCTAGCACACTCATATTTATTTTTTCAATTAAGTGCAGATGACATTTTTATTAATATTTTTTGCCTTTTTTGGTGTAATAATTTTATTCCAGGTGCATCGTCTTCACAATGTGATGTTATAATTAATGTATACAAATTATTGTAAACGGATTACGGTGGAGTTTCTTGCCAATTCTTCTCCATACGAAACTACCTTTTACCTAGAATCAATGCAATTTTTTTTGACATGTTTACGTTATAAGTGCGTAAAATTATTTGGCTTTATTCTTCGCTATACGAAACTACCTTTAGGAACTATGTAGAATCAATTCTATATTTTTGTAAATTTGGACGTTTACAAGTGCCTTTGTGCCTAATTGATTTTTTTTTACTTTGACAGATTATTATCAAGAAAACTACCATGGGAAAATTTAAAAAAATTATAACATCTAACTATTCATGTAATTTATATAGAATATATGTAGGTGTCGTTCTATGCACAAAAATTGCTACTTACTGAAATGCCAATGCTGATAAGAGATCCCCATCATGAATATTATAGAAACGGCAAATTTCTGTTTTATTTTTAAACGATTTACCTTATACAGGAAATAAACTAATATTTAAATAAGGAAAAGCAAACCGAACAGCCTGGAATAAGTTTTTAATCTTTTTTTTTTGTCCAACTTTTAGGGACAGAACAAACATTATCGTAGTTGTCACTTTTTATTTTTTCTATTTCAAAACTTTTACATGAAACATGAGGCGCCTCACGGGCTAGTCAAAGTCTTGGGAATCTTCATTCGATTAATCGAGTCTGGTCAATCCTTGCTGGGGTCGGTGCATTTCATTAATTCAATCGAAACTTTTAAATGAACTGTTTCAATTGATTTGAATTGAAAATGGTCATGTCATGATTCAGCTTTAGATAATATTTAAGTACTCAAAATACATATAATGTTGTATTATCGGACACTAAATTTATTAAGGTTCAACATTTTTATAAAAAACTAGCTGACCCGACAGACGTTGTCTTGTCTAAACTATGAATATTGGATTCGCATTATATAGGTATATTTTACACGCAACTTTCTTATTTTTTTCTTTCATCAAACACAGCAAAAAAGAATTAGCAAAATTGGTTCAGCCATTCACGTGTGATACTGTGACGAAGAGAAATAGGGATCCATTTTTATATAAAGATTATAACATTCTTTTATTTTATTTTTCCTTGAGGAAAAATATAATCCCGGAATATGAAACCATGTATTATCGTTACAAAATTATAAGTGTGTTACCCATTATAAGGTTTGATGCACGTCAGAATTTTACAGATCATAAACATAAATACATTTTTATTTGCGTCATAAAAGTGATTCAGTAGCCATAAAAAGACTTTCTGCGGTTCAAAAAGTTTATATGGTTCTTGAAGAAGACTTTTACCTACCTACATAAGCATACGTTTCTTGAAGAAACCGTAACTTACATTTTTTTTTAAACTCTTCATTGATAATCTGCATCATCATCTGCCCAGCCTTTTCCCTACTATGTCGGGGTTGGCTTCCAGTCTAACCAGATGTAGCTGAATACTAGTATTTTACATGGAGCGACTGCCTATCTGTATAAATGTATAAGTAATGTTTGTATCTGTATGTGGTGCTAATCCATACGTCATGTTCGTGAACGGGCGCCGCCAGTAGGGACTGGTCATCTCTTAGCTCCCACGGCTTATTTTAATTTCTAAATTGTTATTTTATTTTTGTTTTGTTTTAATTACGGACGCTTATAATGTGCACGTCTCTTTACATCGTTCTCACATTGATAATTTCAACATAATGATGTAACCAACTGTTTGTAACAAAATCATGATTTTAAAAGAGTGTCCATGGAGTTTCTTGCCCGTTCTTCTCCATAGGTACCTACGCTTTGGAATGGGCAACTAGCTTCATCTTTCTATCTCACCGACCTTGACAATTCAAAAGTGCCTGTAATTGGTTTATTTGAAATAAATGCTTTGAGTTTGAGTTGAGTTAATGTATATTTCTGTCTCTTGTAAAATAGTAAATTGCAAATCCGACATGAGTAGATTGTTGAGCGTAAGAATGTTATGTTTAGAATAAGAAAAAAGATACGCAATAAAAAAATATATTTATCTTTTTCTTTATTGTAACATCAAACACATCATGTCTTGTCCCTGAAGGTTTCGGCAGAGGTGTACCACAATTCACCCGTTATGTTTAAATCCCATGTAATAGAGAGTTAGCCTATTGGTCTAAATCGTGCATGAATTCAGACTCCGAGCTGCTACTGAGAAATTCCAGATAGAAAACCTCATTAACATTTTGCCCGACCTGAGAATCGAACCCAGGAACTGGACTGTATTTTTTAATAAATATATCTTCCTTATTTTTTTTTCCAATTACAGGTATGTCCACGTTAAACTTACGCAATGCTAATCCTGAGTAACAGTCATTGACAGCACGAAATTATTAGCCTGAAGCGGCGTCTGCGCAAGTCACTCGCGCGTCGACATCTCGTTATGGACATGAACAGATCATTAAACTGAGACCGCTGACCAAGCGACGGCTGCCCTAAATACTGATACTTATACACCATGATTAATGTCTTGAGAACGACACAGAAGAAAATAGATCTGTCATTTATCTTAGTCTATGACCTCTCACGAGTGTGAAGAACGCAAAGATTAAAAGTAATTTACTATCTGTTTATGCTATTTAAGTATCTATTTACATATTAGTCCGATATTATCTAAATGATAAATTATAATGCATCTGTTTTCTTTGAACTCTAGTCTATTTGCGGGTAAGTATCTAAGAGGACTTCTGACGTCAAACATACATAGATATGGTCTATTCCGATAGCATCTGAAGAAAATGTAATCAACCTCTGTCTGGGTTGAATTCTTATGCACTCACTCACGAGAGTTTTAGAGTTTCCCAAATACCGCAGTGTCTCAAGATGAAAGACTTTTATCAGTGCGTGTTGCCAGTGGTGAACTATTGCACTAAAGCGTGGTCGTTTACATAAAGCCTTATAAATAGGATGAAAGCTACGCAAAGGGCAATGGAGAGGGCTACGCTTGATGTTCCCTACGTGATCGAAACAGAAATGAAGAGATCAAAGGTAACCGACATAGCCCTAAGAATTCCCATACTTTAGTGGCAGTGGGGCAGGGCACATTGCTCGCAGAATAAATGGCCGATGGGGCCGAAAGGTTCTGGAGTGACGACTACATACCGGAAGACGTAGAGTTGAAAGGCGTCCCACAAGGTAGACCGATGACCTTGTGAAGTCATAACCGGTCAAAGTGGCGGAGTTTCGGGGAGGCTCATGTCAGGCAGTGGGCGTCTTTCGGATCGAATGATGATGATGATGAATAAAAGAGTTTCGGTTTAAGCCTTCAAATAATTACATCAAAACATTCAATTTGAAAATGGTACAACAAATTAAGATCCACAGGTAACGTACCTGATCTATTTGTTTACATTTCCGTCACATACTTTTAAAACTGACTATAGACAGATAGACACTTCGATATTAAATTCCGTTCTCGTCTTATCTGTAAGTCTGAATTGTACAAAAAGTTAATCAAAGTTGTACTTGAACTTGATCACAGATCAACGTGTCTGGTAACTTTAATACTTTTGATATTACGAGTAGCTGCAGTCAATTTTATTTGCGGGGCAAACTTCGTCGTCGATCTGACGCGATATCGAGACGACTTGGGGAACATGAACGCTGGAGAAACCAACAGATTAATTGACTTTTATGGAAATTATATCTACTTATAACGATAACTTTTTAACAACCTGAGCAGTTGAATTTCAAAGTGAAACTTGGGACTTACCGGGCTTGCCAAGTAATTTTGCTGAGTAGCCTCAATTTCTTAGCAGCGAAGGTGCACTTTTAATCCCATAGCCCAAGGGAAGTTCAATTTGCCTTGTCAAACTATATTATGATCTTTCGAAGCAAGGGTTTATTGACCTTTACACAACTTGAACACTTCGCAATTTGTCTGTTCTTTATCACAATTCCGTTTTCTTACTTTATGACTTATGAGGGTGCATTCTGAAAGTTTGCAACATCGTAAATAGGTATCCGAAGTATCCATCGTAATTAGCTGGGAAGAAGAAGTGGCGCAACAAACTCCCCAGCAGCACAGCTGTCTGGTAATGGCAATATGCTCGTCCCCTATTACATAAGACTTAACCTCAGACCAAATAAAAAAGGTAGACGGAGCGTACGCCAACAATAGCGTTCAAATGAGTGAAGCCCCGTGTACAGAGTTGTGTGCGTGAGCTCGTGTCGCAACACTTGCCATGCGTCTGTGTGCTAAGTAAAAAATGTTGCCACTAAAAACTTTTTTTCCCAATTCTGATTAAATAATTTTGATTTTTCATGAAAAATTAATTCTTATAAATAAAACACTTTTTTACTGTTAGGTACTTTTAATAAAAAAAATGAAAAAGGGAAAAAATTTAAACACCTTTGTGTTGCGTTAGTTTACGGTAGTACTGTCTTTTTGTATCCCGACTTCTGGAAATAGTATCTAGTTTTGAAATATGATGGAATCTTATATTTAGATACTTTTCAACTACAGTACGTATTAAATTTATTTTGTGATCTATGCCGGAGAAATTGTGTTCGTTTTCCAAATCAAAAAATATATTTTCCGTACCTATAAAGGTTTTTAAAATTTGAGTAACGACATATAGATGTTGTCTTTCCGACTTTATTATTATGTCTTCTTTGATGATTTTTTTAATAATTATTTCACAAGCGCAGCAAATTGCAAAAGCATCTTTTGACGGAAAATGTAAGCCACCTTTATTCCTGAGCGTAATTAATTTATGAAAATCATGTCTCTCAGTAGATGAAAGTCTCGAGAGACAAGCTTCACATTTTAACTTTTTTGATAAATAATGTACGACAGCACCAGCAATATACCCAATTATATACTGCCTTAAGTTGTTTATGTCGGGGACGTCTAAACGTCTGACCATTTCTTCTAAATCAGCTTGAAGTGGTTCCATAAAATTAAAAGCAGTTAGTTCTTCACTATCTTCATCATGGCGATACGAACTTGAAGTCGTATTAATAACTTGCATTGTTGATGAGCAGTTTAATATCGCAATATTTTCCAGAGGTATGCAATTACCAGAAGCCAAACATTTCAATTCCAGATGCGTTAGAAGTTTCTTATAAATGCCTTTAAATTGTTTGACGTTGGGATTATCATTATGTCCCCCGTGCATCCTAATTGAACCAAATAATATTTCGATATGGTCTTGGCTAAATTTATATGTAGGTAAATATACCAGTTGATGTTCATTTTGCACTATGTTGTCGTATAAATACTTCAAACTTTCTATATTTATAAGAACACCTAGAAATCCCGATTTACACTTTGCTTCGACAACTGGTTTGTAATATCGCGTGATGACGAAAGTTTGTCTACCATCTTTCATTATTTTCCTCTTAGTCTGTGTTTTGAGTTTTAATTTAGTTATGAATTTTTTCATCTCATCGAGAAATTCATATATCTGGTCTTTGTTTCCTTGGAAAATTGGTTTTTTGAATCCGAATTGATTCATTCCTCGGGTATTGAATATATCAAAGAAATTATTTGCCATATTTACGAAACTTTCTGTGGGCCTAGACTTTTCGAAGATTGGCAGTTTAAGGTCTTCCCTGCAAATTTTTAACGCCGTGGCTACGCTTCTGCTTAACAACTGGGTAGCCAATTTCACTTTCATTATTTGATTTTTGAAAGCAATATGCCTAGTTGTTAATTTATTTGCAAGATGTAGTCCTTCATTACTCTGTAGTTCGTTGAGTTGGACTAAATAATTCCATTGCACAAGTTCCTCATTAATGTCTAAAAATTCTCTTTTGGACTCTAATTGATTCCTTAGTAATTTAATCACGTGACTGGGATCTAAAATGCAAGCTACTTCCTTGTCACAAGATGGATGTTTAAAAGTGCTTTTGATTGACTTGATGTCTCTTATATTGCAGCCAAGTACTTCCATAGCAGTAAAATTTGTGCTATGACCATCGAATGTCAGCGAAATTACGTCGACATTGGCTTCAAAACATTTTATTAAACACATTTTAATCAAATTAGCCTTTTGGTCACCACTTATACTATTGCATAAAAAGTAACCTAATGGAATTTTCCACCGCTGGTTTACTGCTACGAGTAAAAAGACGAATGCTTGAGAAGCCAAAGCATCAGAATCAGAGGTACCAGTACCCATGTCGATTAAGCCTTGGTATTTTTTCCCATCCCATATTTTTTGTTGACGTATGGCCATCTCATCAAAAATTAGTGCGCAAAGTATGCGATGTTTGCTAGCCTGCGTTTTTTGTTTTATTGCTGCAAATGCCTCTTCTGTAAATCCTGGTTCGCCATTTATGTGACTGTACCATTTTGATATCGTTTTAGGATGTGGGAGGCATGTCTTAAAGGTGCTTCGTACAAAATCATATGCTTTCGGTGAATAAAAATTTAGGGTCAAACAGAATTTCTTTATAGCTGCGGTGTACTTCAACTTTTTGCTAGATTTCCTCTGTATATTATTGAAAATATCAGCTGCTACAACATTTTCGGTAAGTTTATTATATACATCACTGTCAACATTATTCCTTTCTTTAAGATCTTTTATAATATTTTTGAATGTTTTGTTAGACTTTTTTAGTCGTCGTACTTTTTGGTTCAAAAATTTAATCTTCTTTTTATGAATATCTACCATTTTTATTTGTTTCCTTAGTTGCTTTTTTAGTTTACTTTTCCTTGGCGTTTCAATTATTGATTCTATTTCTGCATCTTCAAGTATTGTCATGTTGATAGTTTGTATATTTACATTTTCGCCAGACGGGGATGTGTATGTACTGGCACTTGCATTCACATCAAAATTACGGTCACAAGTTAGCTGTAAATAAAATAAGTCGTTTCAATGTTTGGATTTTATATAAAATAATTATTATTTTAAACAGGTAATAACACAGGTACTTAAAAACGTACGTTTTGTGACACAGTATATGATGAGCTTGGAACAGAGTAATCAACGTTTTCAGAAACGCCAATATCAATATCATTGCCAGGTTGGTCAATAATATCCTAAAAAGAATATTACTCGAATGTTAGTAGGTACATGAATGTACAGACGCCAGCAGGTCAAGCTATCCCAAACTGTCAAATTTTCCCAATTGAACATGAACCTTATCATATGTAATAAAGTTGAAAATCTATCAAAGAAATTTGACAGATTGGGGTAGCTTGATGTGCTGGCGTCTGTACAAATGTTACATCACATTTAATGTAATAGCAACGTGGATTCATACTTTTTTTGGTATTGCATTTTTCATCACACGACGCAGCCCACATTTGGTAACATACAAATCGTTTTCTGCAAAATGTGTGGAACACACAACACTAAATTTTGATGGCAACCAATTTTCTTGATTTCTGCTTAACCTAATAACCTCAATCCACTTTTGTTTCCAATTAAGGTCTCTTGGGAATCTAAAATTAAAACAGTTTGTATTCAGTCATAGTTGAGAAATAAATGAATCCAAAAATGTATTTTCCATAAAACTGTATATTCTGTTGTAAGTACTTGTATATAGAAATAATTACATGCTATTTAATGGTCACATCCCCTATCATATTGTCTTCACGTGATACTATTACTTAATCCCGAGTTATTTATTCATGGATACCTATGTTTGACATTCAAAATAGTTAATAATAATTTTCGTAATAGTTAAAAACATTTAACCTTTACGAAAAGTAATATTAAAATTAATAATCCCAAACACTCCCACATTGCCCGCGTTTCGGGAAATTTGTATGCGGATATACTGGTCACACCGACGACACTATGCGAGGTTTTGTGTTCCAAAAACGCTTGACGAAATATTTTTGTATTTATATATCAAATTAAATCAAATGAAACACTTACTTGTGAAATGTAATCCCAGATGGTTTTTTTTTAATTACGGAATTGTTTTTACAACTTCTTACGACACAGGAAGGCATTTTACAACAATTTGCAATTTTAAGGTTATGATGTCTAGCGCGTTCGGTGTCACGCGTCGCACTGGAACACGATCGGCTTCCTATTTCAAATTTGGCTTCCTTTACCCTGCTTCACTGTGAGAGCGCCGCGCTCCGTCTACCTTTTTTATTTGGTCTGAGGACTTAACAAGCAAAAAGTTTGTGTATACAGGAAAAGTTTTAATTCAGTGCGCAAACTGTAACCATGAATTCAACATATCATTCTAGACCCCCAGCGCAGATATTTTTCGTCAGTTATAAAAAAAAAATCAGCTGTTCCATACACTTTGACCGCGTAGGTATTGCACTTTTCTATGAAACAGCTGATTTGTTTTTGTATAACCTACGAAAAGTTTCTGCGCTGGGGAGTCTAGAATGATATGCTGAATTCATGGTTACAATTTGCGCACTGAAAAAAAACTTTTCCTGTATAAATAAACCGCCGCCTACCCCTTAGCCTTCGGGAATACATTTGCCATTTCAATATTCGAAAATAAATCAAAACAGCGAAATATTTTGCTAAACATAGAGAAAGCACTCTCTTAGAAGCAAGTAAGTACAAAGAAATAAAACATTGGCACATATAGTATGCAGTATATACGAGTCGTATGTAACTTGTTTATCAAACTATTCACGTACACTCTGATTGAATGTTCTACCTAATGACCTAAAGAACCTAACCTTATCTACAATAATTATATGTCTGACAGTCCATTGCTAATCTCAACGGGACTTACACGCGTTTGTATGTCAATAATATTATCTGTACAAGTTTGTTTTTTGTTACATTTTATTTTGTGATTTGAAGTGAACATGTGAACTCAATAAATGTGCTCGATGAATCGAAAGGAAGTGGTCTTTGTGATAAGTGGATTGTGTGAACGTTTTTAAACAAAATGAAATGGTGTTGTGGATCAACTTTTAGAAAACATGTGAATGGGTTAGACTCTGAATTTGGTAAAGATTTTCATTCTAAATAATACTATGATATAACTTAAGTATTAATAACTAAAAGTACCGTTACTTAACCACTGTTATAGTGCTGTAATGCGCGATGTAATGGCTTATGAATCGATTCACACTAATTTACTCTACCGTAATCGACACTATTAAATGTATTATTTTCTGTACGCGATTCGCACGAAGTTGATTTATATGTGGGCAAAACGACAACTCTAGAAATACTTATTTATAGGCAGTTGGCACGTTTTGAATTTTATGCAATAAAGTAATAATATTGGTTAGACTTACTCCTATTATCTATTAAGAAAAACAGATATTTCTCAAAACAAAATTGCATTAAACACAAGCCATTTTTGTAAATTTATTATAGGTCTCTTTGAGGCGAAATTAATTCAAAAACTTCATAGATATGTCTTTTTTATCATCGCAGCTTCACACTTTTACTTCGCTCTTTCGAAGTGACGTTTCTGAATAATGCTGTATCATCATCATCATCACCATCAGCAGCCCTGTTTCTTTATTTAGTTTATTATATTTTATTTCTTAAGAAAACTTACAGCTAGGATACAGATAGTTGCCCGTTCGTGAAAGAAGGCCAATTAAAAGTTTTCCCTGATAATATTAGGGTAGCACAAGAAACAGCAGACAGGCAATCGAAAGTAAGAATAAGTAAGCACTCGGAGAGAATAAAGAAAAGACTGAATCGGTTTTAGTGACATTCAAAGAATTTTTTAAACAGTATTTTTTAAGAAAATAAGTCAAGATCATCAACACTGACACATCGAGTTGTATGCCCTGATCATTTAAGAGTTTTGTCGATATATGCACCGGACAGAGGGAACTTATAGAGGTTGATGATTCCTTAAGTTGAAGGATGGATAACGCAGCCCAATTTTGCTCATCAATTCAGAACAGTCGGTTGAACCATTTGCCAAATTGAACAAGAATACCATGTCGGTAATTTTTGGTTTCACCTACTAATGAGTATAGGCCTTGTCGCTTTTGTACCATGATACCCTGGTCTGTGCGAGACTCATGCAGGTACGAGGTAGTTGCGTAACACACTAAGTAGGACTGGCTTTCATTCTGACAGTTCAACAACATTCATTGCGTTATTTACGCTGTTGAGCAGATGAATTTTGCGAACAAATGAAACAATGGATTAGCAATAACCTTCAAAATTATTCAAATTAGGGTGCTGGTCATTGTGTTTGAATAAGTTCATCCTCGTTTTATATTCAGCGTTACATAGCAGTAGAGATAGACTTCTGAGTTCAACAATACTCCACTTGTTGATTACCAAGATATCAGTATCAAGTTAGAGTAATACCTTCGCATATCCGACCACATTATTACGTGAATAACAGGAAGCTTTGTTCACCTTATATGACCTTTGGTTGATGTAAGTACATAGGTACTTATTACTATCAAACAGTTTTGAATATTATCTATTACTAGCTTTTGTCAGCGTTTTCGCCCGCGTAAGTGTAGGAAATTATCCTACGGGAACATATAATGTATGCCAAAAATTATCCAAATCTAAAAATCCATACATCTAAACTTTCACATTTAATTTTATAATTTTAATAGGATAGTAGTATTAGAATGGATTTCTACAAGGCTGTGATGTCCCATTTCAAGGCAAAGGCCCAGACAAATGTGATGCGATGTTTTTTTATTTATAAAAACTTAGTGAGCAAAAAAAAATATTCGCGTCGTCATTAGAAACTCCAACATTTTTTTGGTCGGTTAAAAGTAATGCAAATTTGCCAAGAAACTGTGCAAGATATTAGTAGAACTTGCAAGTTTTAAGAAAGCCTTTTTAATAATAAAATACTTAAAAAGTCTAAGCTGAGGATTTGCTAAAACTCGCAAGTTTTAAGATTGCCTTTCATATTAAAATACCTGCTTAAGTACTTACATAAAAATATAAGCTAATGTTTGTACCTTAAGTTACTAGCTCAACTTCCAAGTGAGAACCGAGAATATTCCAGCTCAAGCAAGGTAACTTCACAGTGTCCACTTACCAACTTAGTTAAGGTGAAAGCGCTTGTGTATTCTGCGAAATCAAAATTTTCCTTCGTTCGTTTTTCTATTTGCATGACATTGTTATTAATCAAAATAAGTTTCGACGAACGTAACAAATGCATATTTATAGAATTATAATCAATAATAATAATCATCAATAGAACTCTCAAGTTAAAATTTCCCTATTTAAATGACTAGTTCCAACTTAGAATTAACCTCAAATGTTATCAAATTATAGAGTTGTATCAAGGTGACTTGAACTCTGTAAATAGGCACATTGTATGTATGTTTGATTCCGTCGCGAATCAAACAGGATCATTTTTTAACCAGTGTGGAAATAACCATGAATTCAACATATCATTGTAGAGCCCCCAGCGCAGAAATTTTTCATCGGTTATACAAAAAATCAACTGTTTCATAAAAAGTGCAATACCTACACGGTCAAAATGTTAGGAACAGCAGATTTTTTTTTTTGGGTCGTCTGAAATTATAGTTTGAATTCAGAGTTACAGTTTGCGCACTGGTAAAATTTTTTTCCTGTATTTTGATTGCCATACAACCTGAAACTGAGACCTGAAAATTATAAAGAGAAAAAGTTAAAAAAAAAAATCAGTTGAATTGAGAACCTCCTCTTTTTTTAAGTCGGTTAAAAATGAATTCGGGGCTACCCTAGCGCATCCCCCTAACACAATGGCAGAAATAAACTTTGGGAAAATAAACTGAGGGAACACGGGTGGGTTTTAGTCAGTAAAAGTCTGACACGCCCTCCTGCTCCACCCAGAGCGGGAGAAGTTATTTGATGATTTCCCACCCAAAAAAAAAAACCGTGTTCCCTCAGATGCCTGCGTGCCAGGGGCCGCGGTATGTCTTTCGAAAAACCCGCACCCCTGGCAGGCATCGGCCCTTGCGGACCCCACCAGTTGGTGCTGACATCTCTTTGAGGCGCGCGTGGAACACAACGCGCCGTCGATCCGGGCTTGGTCCTTACCGGACAGCGAGCTACCCATTACTCGCCGTCCGCAAGCCCGCGCCTACGGTGGCCGGAAATCAGCCTAGGTGCTGAGACCCATAAGCGGCGTAAATACGGTAACCTTATGGGTAACTACGTTTTGGAGCCGTTTGGGGTCGAAACGCTCGGGTCATGGGGCCCGAGTGCACGTCTCTCTTTAAGGAAATTTCACGCCAGCTGGTCGACACTTTACGTGACCAGAGGGCTGGGTCATTCTTTGACCAAAGAATTACAGAAGACTGGCAGCATTGCCAAGTTGAATGGCAATGCTGCCAGTCTTCTGGGCACGTTTCCTGACGACAGCGATGCGGACGAATACTTCGACGCCGAAGTGTCCTTTTGTTTTCGTATTTATTTGTATATTTAGTTAGTAATGTAAAGCCATAATTGTTACGATCGCGAATCATATTTAGTTCAACAAACAGCTTGACGCTTTTTGTTTTTGAGGGTGGGATATCATCAAATAACTTCTCCCGCTATGGGTGGAGCAAGAGGGCGTGTCAGACTTTTACTGACTAAAACCCACCCGTGTTCCCTCAGTTGCCTGTGTGCCAGGAGTGACGGTATCTCTTTCGAACAACCCGCACCCCTGGCAGGCATCGGCCCTTGCGGACCCCACGAATTCGGCGCACCAGGACACATAGCATGCCGTGACCACCCCAGGAACCAAGTAGCATAAGGGCCCCAGACGACCCCATGTCTGGCACCCTTGGTCCCCCTACGACGGGTCAGCGCAGTGGCCCCGCCGCCTACCACTTTTCGGCTGTAGGGGATAGGAAGAGCGGCCAACGCTATACCGACACTCCTCTTCCCCTGCGGCCCCACCGCGTTCGCCATCAAACGGTGGTGGCCCCATCCAGGCCACGGAAGGGAAGAGCGCTAGTCAGAAGTACCGGCACACCTCCTCCGCCGCAGCCTGTAACCCTCAGACGCGATGCCTCCCATTCGACATCGCGGCCCGCCTCAGTTGCGATGCACCTCACCGCAACCTACTTTTTGGTCGCTACGTCGTCGGCTTGGAAGCAAAATCCCTGACGAGCGGCCCCACCTTGGGGTTCCTCTTCGCTTCACCGTGGGAGCGGACCACGGCTACTGAGCCCCCCCCCCGCAACGACAATGCGGGAACCCACTGGGGGGGAAACAGCTTGACGCTGGCCTGCAAATTGCAATAAACGTAAGAAAATTTTAATTTCACGGCCTGCCGTGGAACATTCACCTTAACAGTATCTACTGGGCGACTAAGTTAATGAATACAAGTGAACGCAACTAAGTTCGCGCGTTCAAACAACGCCACGCGGCAAGCTTTACCAGAGTTTAGTAGTGTGAATAATGGAGGGATTAACTCGTTAGCTGGTCCCCACAGTTTTATTTATGTTATGGTGTTTTACAAGGTTCATAATGTATAGTGTTAGGTCGTGTTATGCTATGAAACGTTGATAAATGGGACGAAGTTAGTGGGTTTAGTTCTGACTTGAAATAGTTTGCGTTCACTTAGTGCAGTTCACTTTTTATTTGTTTAGGCCAGAGATGTCCAGGGCCCACCCATCAATAACTAAAAATGATAAAATGAAAACTAATTAACTTGATGTTTTTTGTGGGTCATCGACCGCAAGTAGTGTAGTCTCTTGAAATATCAGTTTTTTTTTTTTTTTTAGTAAACAAACCGACGTGGCAGGTACTAGTTACCTATCGATGTCTAAAAACGATAAAATAAAAGAAAACAGTTTTCGCAACTCTTAACACATAAAAACATCAAACGTTTTAATTTTTTTATTTAATCGTTTTATAACCACCTCAGTCACACAACTCTGTGTTATTTGGTGAATCCTTAATATTAAACATGTGATATTTTACAACCTAATTTAACATCATGACAAACACTGATAGATAAAAGTATAAGTACGAATGAAAATGATGTAATTGGTGGGATTCCCCATGTTTATTGAATTTACTTTTTAATGTCACAAGGAACTGAATTGTAAAGTAGCAATCTAGGTATAAAGATAACTATTGTTCACCACACACAGAATTAGACTATAATGTACCCACTGCTGGGACACAGGCCTCCTCTCTGTGAGGAGATAGGCCGTAATCCACCACACGGACCCATTGCGGGTGGATGTCACATGTCTTCGAATTTTTGATTTCCTCATGATGTTTTCCTTCACAGTTTTAAGAGCAGTGGTGATGAAATTAAATACAACAAAGTGCCTGCCTGGTTTCGAAGTCACGACCTACAACTCGTAAATCAGGCACGATACCACAGGGCCACCACTGCTCTAAGTACAGACGCCAGCACACCAATCTGTCAAATTTCTTTGATAGATTTTCAACTTTATGACATAAGCATAAGGTCCATGTTCAATTGGAAAAATTTGACAGTTTGGTGTGGCTTGATCTGCTGGCGTCTGTACATAATATTTTTCTGTATTTTTCTGTAACAATACAACTTGTAGAGTTTGACTTGTTAATTTAATTTGACCCTGTATATGCAACTATACGCTATCGGCGTTTTTCAACGACTCCTCACGGAGTCCAAAGAGGATTAAAAAATAACAAAAGATAAGGATTTTTGTCGCTGAAAAATCCTAAGCAAAGTTTTTCCTAACTCCATTTATTTTATGACGAAGAGAATACCTACGACTTGTTGTTCAAAATTTTCCGTTAGTTCCTTCTAATATTAGGCCGGTGCGTAATTTTGTCGTGTAACACATCTATTAGGACTATTTAGAAGTTTAGCTAGAATTAACTCGTAAAGTGTGATAACTGATAACTAAGATTTTTTAACTGAAAGACTGAAAATAACGTATGAAGTTAGTTTTTATGTTTGCGTGTTGCTGCCTCGCATACATGCACAATTAGGTTTCGGGGTTTCTTTACAATTTCCCCAGAGACACTTTTCTCCCTAGAGATTTGCCTGAACTAGAACCTGTACAGACTCCCTAGTCTGTACAGGTTCTAGTTCAGGCAAATAAGCATGCTATGCTCTATGTTAATTGTAAAGTTACTTGGTAAATGTGTCCCTTTTTATAATAACTTAAAAAGATTTTTTTAAGAGGGTTTCGGTTCGGTCTTTAAAGAGGTAACTTTGCCCCCTTTGTGCAGAGGGCGACCAGAGTGGTGTCAGTGAGGTAAAAATCTCAAGCCTCCCTGGTCTTATCCCCAAAGCCTGCTTTTTTAAGGTTCCGAACGGGGCAAAAAAGGTTACATGCAACGTGTGAACGACGGCGTCAGCATGGATCCAGTAACAAACACACTGTGCATGCAAGTCGTACATCGCTCGCGTAAGAGACATGCAAGTAACCTATGTAACTTAGACCATATAGAAGCACCATTATGTACCTACCTACTATCTTCCGCATATTGTGGTCTTTATGTCACTAGTCACTAGTCAGTTGTCTAAACCGCATTTGCGGTAGCACGCAACTGCAACTAGATAGAGAAAGATTTTCGCACCACTTTTGCACTTCGGCTATGTGTAATATATAAATATGTACACTAAATACTAAATTAAATTACTCAATAAAAAAATCAAAACATTTTATTTCACATAAACCTGCATGGGCACTTATGAAACGTCGGAAGCTAGGTGCACGGCTCCAATTTGTCGCTTCCTAGGGAGAAGAGCCGGCAAGAAACTCCACTGTTACTCTTTTAAAAATAATTGGCTTTTACAATGTTTTCAAATTACAGTGCTAATAGGTATGGGAGGACCGTGCAGGCCTGTCAATAAGTACCAGGTACTTAGAGGAATGAAAAAACAGAATAGAAAATCGTCTACAAATCTAGTCTCTAAGGTCTACAACGTTCTCTCATTCACAATATATAAAAGAATCTACCTATATAAAATGAACCTATTTGAACCAAGTGACATGATTTCGATGACAATCACTAATAATAAATAGTCGAAATTAAAATTGATGTATAATGTGTAAACTAAGTATACAAATAAATACAAAAACAAAAGGACACTTAGGCGTCGAAGTATTCGTCCACATCGCTGTTATAGGAAACATACCCAGAAAAGACTGGCAGCATTGCCACATTGAATGGTAATGCTAATTCTCTGGCTAAAGAACTATGTTTAATGGTTTAATTTGTATATTAGATATCGGGATCACTTTTACATGCCTTATTAATTAAAAACGAAAGAAATGGCGAAACCAACTCAAGGGTCAAAGCCTCTTTTAAAGCCTAGACGTAATCTTGGTCAGATCATGTGAAGGTGCCTGAGATTGTACTTTGAGGAAAGAACCAAACAGATTTTAGTGGACCAATCCATTCAATGCGCCTGCATTTATCTATAATCGTGTAGGCCAACTTAGCACTTGAGGAGCTCTACGACTCGACGAACAATACCAAATAAAGGACATTTGGGTAGGCAGCATACAGTACTCAAACTGCCAGACCGATGACCACTCCGGCTTAAGATTTGCTGCAAAATGGCCTAGGATTATCAATTTATCAATCATTGTTTTTAAGATTTGATGCAAAATGGCCTAGGATTATCAATTTATCAATCATTGTTTAATCATTGCGCTGCTCACTAGCAGCTCCATTACCTTATTTTGTTTAATACTTCAAGCTCACAACTGTACAGAGACGGACTTCTTGCCATAGGCATATACAGGGTGAAATTGAAAACATGCGACAAACCGAAATGGGAGATTGTACTCATCATTATGAACAACTTTTACTAAGGGACCAAAGATGCAATCGCGAAAAAAAAACATCTGTTCCCTACATTTATGTTCGCATGACTCGTCAAAATGTAGGGAACAGCTGTTTTTTTTTTTGCGATTGTATCTTTGGTCCCTTAGTAAAAGTTGTTCATAATGATGAGTACAATCTCCCATTTCGGTTTGTCGCATGTTTTCAATTTCAACCTGTATGTACCTCCGCCGTAGTTGGTATAATTATAATGCAGATGCAGTCTTATCTTATAATAAATCTACATCCGTGAAAAACCAAATGCATTTTCCAAGGATAACTAGAATAATAAAAAGTTTCTAACTTTAGTATGGCTACTTCATATTTTGTTACGAAAAAGTTGATTGATTTTCGCCGCAAACATTAGAACCGCAAAACCTGTTCTTATTTACTGCAATTTAAAATTAAATTATCTTCATAATCAAGGTTTGTTAATCTTAATCTTGTATGACCAGGTATAGCAAAAAACATAGGTAACATTTACGAAATTACTAAACACAGATTTAAGTTTAATCAATTTCGTGTAGCTACATAACTTGTTGGCATTATACATGAAACTAGAGGTCTTAGATTCGCCGTAGACCAATCAGTATCGGTTGCTGCAATATTCCAGATCTGTCAGAAGCACTAACTAGCTAAACAGATGTTGATTAAAATATGTATAGCACTAGTTCTGATAATGTTATGTGCTTGTTTTGATATATTGGATTATAAAGTTCAGCCGATGTATGGTTGCATTCCAATAAGAAGTATTTTTTAGATCAAGTTTCGCGCCAATAAACTCTTTTTATTTTTATTGTCTTTCTTTTTTTTTTACTGGGAGAGCAAAAGGCAGCAAATGTTTCTGCCATGTTCTCCAGCCTTGCAATATATTTCGCTGCCATTCTTAAAATCCGGCGAGGATTTTCCACCACAGAATCAAAAATTTAGGTACATTTCAGTAAATCTCCTTGGCATTGTAGGATTTGTAGGTGCACAAAATTCGATTTTTTCGCGGAATATCTAGATTCCATATTCAAAATCCTTGCAACCACAGACTAAAATATGTATTGTCCAGTCTGAAGGGATCTCTTAGTAAATCCTCTTTGGTTTGTACTTTGGTTGGTAGTCGATACACTGTACAGCATAAATCATTTCGTAAGTGGGAGCCGAGAGGCAAGTGTGTGCACAGATAATAGTGCAGTGATTAATTGCGCCCACCTGGCCGCCATTCGCTATTAAGCCTTATTTGAGACTGGATATCACCTCTTGTATCAGCTATCTGATAGCTTGAACTATTATTGCGTGATCTGGTTTAATTGCGGCATTGTGTGTAGTTGAAATTTGATACAAATGGTATTTAGACGATATCAATGTTGCTAGATAGACCCGAGAGGCAATTGTTAGTTTTGCTTCGGACGTTCGTATTTGAATCCGTCTCAATCTATCCAAAATACCTCTGATTTGTTTTACATTTTTGACAAGTTTCGCGACTTAATTTAGAATGTTATTAAATTCGAAAATTGGCGTTCAGTTCAAAAACTTACCTTATGTGTGACTTAAGTTAATAATAAAGATTAGCATGTTTCTGTGAAAGAAATTAACACGATCAACGTCCTTGGCTATACTTATTCAGTAATAATCTCAAAGAAGAAAAAGAAGCTGAAGGCTCCTTTAAAATTAATTTAAACACAATACACTTTAAAGTTTAAAGTTTTACAAAAAAAGACCACGGAACCTTAAATAAAAACAAAATTATTTACATATTCAGAAAAGTGCAGTTATACCAGAGGAAGTCTGACAGACGCGAAATCATTTAAGTATGTCTAAACTTCTAGCCTTCCTGGTAGTGTCCTTCTAATACTAGATCCCTATCACAACACAACCAATCTTGTATTGACATAGTATACCACCTAGCTACAGTCTAGAACACTACATACTACCTACGACAAACGTCCTCGTGCACTTGATACGGCTGGCCGATAAGACACCACGGTGCGATGACGTCACCGTGTATGTACATAGATATTACGAGACTCATTAAAAAATATAGCATACTTACCGACACACTTATCTTTGCATGTCATGGCGGCGCTGCTTGCTATGGGAAGACGTCAAACAACTGTCAAAACCAGTACTTTTCATTTTAGTTCTCTTTTTTGCCACACGCATAAATAAGTGTGTCTGTGTTTATCAGATTGTACGTCATTGACTGTATTTGTTTTGCTGTTGAATGTAAAATTGCTTATTTGTTTCTTACGTGAGATTTTTCCATGTTACATTGTAGTATCTTTGGTATAGTAAGTAGATACCTAACTACTTATATTTATTGTTTTGCTTCGAGAAGTAGGTAAACATTTATTCAGTCCCTTCCTGAATCGTGCCTCGATTATATTCTGAATGTTATAAATGTATTCTTGAATAAACATTTTAAATGAAAGTTAAAAAAGGTGTAGTTTTAAAAATGCAAGATCTTTATTTACACTTGAAGTGATGAACCGGGTTATTAAATTGCAAAATGCATTCAGGTAACCATCAGTCTTAATAGGAAAGAATATGCTATAAATTAATATATTCTTATAAAGATTTTTCAATAAGAATTAACTAGTACCTAATCGATAGAATTTGGCCATAGATCACAGATCACTTTCACACACTAATTCCATGCTTTCACATCACAGATTAAAAACCACATAATGTAACAAACCAGTTCTATTTTTAAACAAGACCTCTTGTCATTACGTGCATATTGTTTTTCGTATCTAACAATCATTCTCGTGATACTAGCATTAGGAGCCGACTGTATCTGTACGTTGATAAGTGACAGCCTTGTGCTAATTTAGCTTATTATTAACTATTACGTCGCTACTCTGAGCGATTTGCATATTGTATACGGTACCGTTAAGAAGTGATTTAAATTTGCAGTCTGCGACAAAAAAAGTCGAGTCTTCTGTTTTGAAGACACTGACTAACATAGGCACACCCTAGCTCTGGATTCAAGGTTACAATTTTTTTTTAATCACCTTAATCCAAAAATGTCCTTCTTTTTTTTATTATTGAGCTAAGAAATTCATTCGAATCGGATCTAAGGTATACCTACCGTAGATCTGAGAGATGATTATTTATTCGAATCAATTAAAAATATTTACTTTTAACTACTATAAAATAAGTAACGGTGAAATACTATAAATTATCGAATTATTTTGTGTTAATTTAGATCGTGTGTAAAAGTAACACTGCTTATCGACTTTTGTCGCTAACCAACCTATATATATGTATGTAGATACATATTTCTACACAATATGGCACTGGAAAGATCCTAAAAACGCCATAAATAGGGCTTTTAGAAGAAAAGCAAATGAATGAAAATAAGTTTGATATTTATTAATTTTTCTGGACACGTAGGTACTTTGGTTTTGAGTGACAAAAATCTCACATGCACAACCTTTCTGGAGATATTTAATATTCAATTAATATTTTCCTTAATGGCCATTCTTTACATAATAAAGGGTAATATATTAAAGATAAAGAATTTCCCGAAATCGTTAAGAAATTAAAGTAGAACTCATAAAAATATTTGGTAATTACAAATTTCGCAAATAAAGGCCGCCGGTTGAAAAGCTGAGTGTCTGACATTTAGACACGTTTAAAGAATAATGAGGAGAAGAATTATTGTTATTGTTTTTAACGAACAAACTGTCAGACAGCCTGTCTGTTTGTAACAGGGTCCATGATAAACTATGTACAAAGATTACGATTGACATTTTCGTTCAAGACAGTAAAACGTCCAAAAATTTTATGTAAGACCAACTTAATAAGTGGCCTACTAAAATAAAGTTGAATAAGCCTGTTCTTAAATACCTATTTATTTTTACAGTCTTTTTGTTCTAATTCTTATCATAAAATACTCCTCTTCATCATCTGCCTGTGCCTAGCCTTTCTCCGTTTGTTGTAGTCGGGGTCCAGAATAACTGGGTGTAGCTGAATAGCAGTATCTTACATGGGGCGACTGCATAACTAACCGTTACCACCCGGTAACTGAGTAACTCAATGCCAAGGGGCCATTGAGTTACCTACTAAGGGTAAGATATGTCAAATACATTTAAAAAATATTATTAAGCAATATTAATAATTTAATCATTATATGATTTAGATTGTTAAACGGAAAATATTGTGAAAAATGATTCTAATTCACCCATTGCAGGCAGGCAAGGCGGATTTTCGTTCTTTGACACAAAAAGTATTTCCTCGTGAAAATCTACGTTAAGGAAACTCGCCAGATATTCACATTGATAAAAATAGGATTATGATACCGTTTCCATGGTTACTAACATTATTATGATTTACGGGCTTATGTGGTTTTGACGTCGGCATTCGGTGAAACCGCGCGGATAGGATAAGTCATTAAATTAAATTCTTATGTAAACAAACATGGCTGACTCAAGACAGATCTATAGGTTATTTTATGTACAGCTATAAATATTTTAAAGGCTTTATTTTAAATAGGTAGGTTTAAAACAATCTCAATTTTTTATACTTAGGTAATAATTTGTTGACGAAAACTGAAACGAGTACTTAACAGGAAGTCTGACGTGACACCGATAACTGAATAGTTGTGTGGAAATCGGTTGGCATGGTATGGGCATGTGATACGGAGGAATGAGGAAAATGTCGTGAGGAACGTTTTGAGTATGAATGTCTATGGGAATGGATGGACTGAGTGAATGAATGATGATGTAGTTAGAGAGGGGGTGACTACCGAGATGACGACGAATAGAGAAATTGGAAGAAACAGACATATTGCGCTGACTTCAAATAAATCGGGATAAAAACAGGAGCATAAAGGAAGACGGCACGGTTGGTGCAGTGGTTAAGCGATTGACTGCTGCGCTGCGTGTCGCGCACGGAAAAAATATTCGTATGACCTACAAGTAGTTGTTCCGAGTCTGGCTGTTTGTGTATGTGACTTTAAATGTTTGTAAACGCACCCACAATACCTACAGTAGACATTTCTAGTTTGGGGCAACGTTTAAAAAAATATATATAAAACATGATAGAGATGGATGAGTAAAACAGACAAAATCCAATTAAATGTATCATTCTTAATTTTTTCCAAGAGTTTGAAGTCCAGCCGTTATACAACGTGTAACGGAAAGGGTATATACATACCAAGGGCACAGCTTCTTTGGATGATACCAAACGATATTGAAAGGGTTTTTTTAATTCTACCTCTACATGTTCGGAAGTTATGGATTTTTTTTTTGCATTGATAGTAGAAACCGAACTTTTAAAATCGAAATAAACACATCACTCGCAAGAGATTTATCGTGATATTGGCAAGTAACGTGGAAAGTTATTGACCTACGCAGTGCGGTGACACGTTTGTTATGATTTGAATTTAAGAAACATATGAAATCTTAGAGTATTTCATTTTGAGCTAAAACTATCTATAGTGATTCTATACCAGCTGTTTTCTTTAGTGCAATAGGGGTTCTGTTACATCCTGTATACTGTAAAAATCTCATCGTGAAAACTAGGTGAAGTGAATTTGAAGAGGCCTGTCATTCCACCTAACACTGACACTATTGACAGTTCAGTTCACCTTAGTTTTCACGGTGAAATTCTTACAGAATTCTTATATACTTCGGCAGTTCGAAAAATATATTTGCACGGGTTCGGATTTTTAACGGGATAGGTAAAAGACTTACAGCTTTTCTAGAAGAGGTTCATATGTAGACTGTAGAGAGTATCCCGAGAAAATTTGACTACCGATATAATAAACTGGCCACCATGTTAAATGGCTGCTACGAATTTAAAGATGGAAATTACAGCACATTCGTTAAGTAACACCTAAGATTCTGTAATTCATGGAGTTGTTGGCGGTTACCACACTAACCGAGAAACATAGGTTTATTTGCAGTTGCAGCACCTCTATTTTCTCAACCAGACATTACCGGACTTACTTATTTGCGTCACAATTCCTTTAACATAAAGGTTGACGTTCTCTGCCGAGCGCCAAATAGCCCTTGAATGAACTTCTTCACATTCAAAAGTCATAAGTACATGAAGTACACAGAAAATTAACTCCACTATGACGTGTTACAACGTCCTTCACAAACGGTCATGATTTCACGGGCATTACTCCTATGTGGTTTTATTGTAGGATCTCGACTCCAAATTAATGTAGAGAAATTTTCATTTCATTGGTACACTATTACTTATATTTTTGTGTTGTAAATTATTTCCGAAGTATTATAAATATTTCAAAACTTATATCCAATATATGCTATTAAAACAACTTCTAAACTCTATTTAAATCTCTAAAAGTAATCAACTGAAGCTAAAGGTAAAGTTAGCGATATCTTTCAAAGCTGCAACTTAATTTAACTTAGCCGGTACGAATTCAAGAAACAGAACTTTGCACCGGTCTG
This sequence comes from Antitype chi, assembly GCA_947359405.1. Classification (NCBI taxonomy): domain Eukaryota; kingdom Metazoa; phylum Arthropoda; class Insecta; order Lepidoptera; family Noctuidae; genus Antitype; species Antitype chi. The sequence goes on from OX375824.1 coordinate 13,579,495, forward strand.
TCTACTTGTGAAATTATCTTCATTCCCGACTGTATGTATAGTGGTTCGCACGCCATTTGTAATAAAACCAATTAAACCTGGCCTCATAGGACCAATTTCACCAATGAATCTGAACGCGTTTAGCACAGCCTGCCAGCGTCTGTGTTCCCCTTCCACATTTAACCCGTCTGCCTTCAAAGCAACAGTGGACAAGGCATCTTCTGGGTATGCTCATTCCATCATAGACCTCATCCATCGCTTTCCATCAGACGTGATCGATGTCAAGAGCAGGCCCATCACTGTCACCATCACATATTATAAAACAAAGTCCCCCGCCTCGTCTGTCTATCTGTTCGCGATAAACTCAAAAAGCACTGAACGGATTTTCATGCAGTTTTTACCAATAGATAGAGTGATTCATGAGGAAGGTTTATATGTATAATACACCGACCTCCACGCGGGCGAAACCACTGGCAAAAGCTGATTCAACAATTTAAAAAAAACATCTAATTTAGTTTTAGAGCTGTCACTGTCATTACTGCTGTGGAATATTGACACTGACAGCTTTTTAACGCGGTTTAGATGTGCTGATAGCGTTCAGTTAGATTGGTGAAATACACCCTTATTCTATTGAAACTCCTTACGCTAGGCCAGCTCAAAGTCAAATGTTACCATCGACGACCATGGCAGTCTACAGTACTTGGAAATTAGCTTACTGAGATTATATTTGCTATACGCTCAGGTTCAGGGTAAGATACACCGCAACGCAACAATCCTACATCAGTTTCACTACAAAACATGGCATAATACAGGCAGGCCGCATCATCAGCGTATAATGTTCCCACTGGTAGGACATAAGCCTCTTCGCTTTGAGAGGGAGTACGCGGTCATGCCGTGCCGCACTTTTTTGCACTGCAATGCGATGCGCTCCGGCCTAATTCGGCTGCAGAGTGCACTTAGCTTTACGATCCTAGGCCCGTATGATTTTTTTTTTCCGATATAAATATACTATACTACTAATAACTTCTCCCGCTCTGGGTGGAGCGGGAGGGCATGTCAGACTTTTACTGACTAAAACCCACCCGTGTTCCCTCAGTTGCCTGTGTGCCAGGGGCCGCGGTATCTCTTTCGAACAACCCGCACCCCTGGCAGGCATCGGCCCTTGCGGACCCCCCCATTTGGTGCTGACATCTCTTTGAGGCGCGCGTGGAACACAACGCGCCGTCGACCCGGGCTTGGTCCTTACCGGACAGCGAGCTACCCATTACTCGCCGTCCGCAAGATTACATACAGAAATACATCGTAAACACAATGTATTTCTGATGTATATACATATATCTTTGCTATTTCCACCTCTCTATTGTGATAAGAACAATGATCGTGTCGTCTGTAAAACAAAGCAAGTCGACTCTTATTAAAAGATGGCGGCTTTTGTGATTGTAACACAGTTTCTCATTCTCTTTGTTGTGGGTATTAAGGTGTTAATATAGGCCTTTGTAATGTATAGTGAGGTTTTATTTTTTTAGAAGTGCTAATTAACAATATTATTAATGTCCTTTATTCATTTAACCTTTTAACCGCTTGCGTCGGATTAATCCGACAAATATTTTCGGGTCCATTTCGCCAGGGTCGTATGTTTACGACCAAAATACCACAGCTCGTTGAATGTGCCTTTTTTATTTAATTCCGCTGTATTCTATCAAAAAGATGTTTATATTAAGTAAATAGTTAAATAAATAACCATTTAAAATTTCATGCACTTTAGTCTCTTAATTAGAAGTCTTATAAGTATTGCATATCCCTCTTTGTTGTAGGTAATTATTTTTCGATTCACTGTGCCGGGCGCTGGGGGCACGACAACTGATATGAAGTCGGGCGGTTAAAGGGTTAAACATCTATCGATTACCTACATTTTTTTAAACTACATATAAAACATCAAAAATATTAGGTACCCGCTGTACCTACTTATTTTTTCAGGGCTCCAGAGAGAGGAACCTCCTAACAATACGAGCCGTATCCAGAACACTTTCTGTATCAAGTTCCTGATGCAGCTGGCTAGCGGTCGAGGCTCTTAGTTTACGTCTCTAACATTTCTTGGGACCCTGGGAGCTCAGACCTTGGGTGAATAAAGTTTACTAGTTACCTAGTACTAACGCCCTACCTGATCAATGTAATAGAAATAGGTACACGGATAAATTATTATTAAGAGCTGGTATTTTCCCACAGCAGGACAAAGGCTTCTCTACTAAAAAAATAGTATAGGTTTGTATCAAATGAATCATCTCTGTAAAGTGACAGATAGGTAGGTATACCTTATAAGTGAATCATAAAAAAAACTCGATAGAGTTGATTGACACTGGCTTGATTTGGTATCAATTTAAGGTCATAGAGTGACATTTGTGTCAGTCATGCCACTTGGGAGTCACGGAATCACGAGAGTGTTGAATGCATGCTCAATGCATTACTTGTTTACCTATCTAAAAACGTGATATTACAAATGTTGTCTTTGTGATATATCGTAAACGATGAACTGTCGATCACAGTATTTTAACCTCAACTATGTAAATTCTGGGAAATTAACCCCCTTATTCATAAACTTTTTAAAAGTTAAGTAATGATTAACGTCTGTTTAACCATACATTTTTGACGTTTAAACATAATTTAACTTAAAAGTAAAAAAAGTAAAATCGTTTATTTAATCATTAAAAATTACAGTATTGAGATATCATTGGTCCCAAACTACGCGCAGCCTGTATCTTGGGCACCATTATACATATAAAACATTTTGATTGTTATTAAATAAAAGTTGAAGTTGGCGACAGTTTAAACTAGTAGATAGCACTTTAATCGTCGTTTATGAATAAGGGGGTTTGTGTTTATCAAATTAGATACCAACTTAACTCCTAAATTAAAATGGGTAATGCCCTATCTCCCTAAGTTCCAAGTTCTCCAAAACTCATACGAGCAAAAATCATTTTTATTTATTTGTATTACTGGTACTAAGTAAAATAAAATAATCGTAGAGCATCAAAAACATTCGTCCGCATCGCTGTCAACAAGAAAGGCGCCCAAAAGACTGGCAGCATTGCCACGTTGTATAGCAATGCTGATTCTATGACCAAAAAATAAGCCAGCTAAGAGTTGATCAACTAAAATTGTCCATTCATCCAAATTACTACTGTTATTCCTTGGCAATAGTAGGAAGTGGCTCAAACATGGCAAATTGACGTTCCCCGACTTACACAGAAAAAAGAGCAGTAAGTACATAACGGCCAAAGATGTTCTGCAAAGTGCTGTTAGAAATCCAAATGATAACGTGAAAACCATAGTTAAAACACATTTTTATATGAGATCACTAACAAACAAGTAGATACGTAGAAAGAAAGCACCTCAAAAACAGGGTCAAACAGGCTTCACAGAACAGACACTCGTATTTTGATCATTTCACAGAATACATTTTGATTTAAGAGAGGCTTGTGGCTAAGTAATATTAGCCGCACGGGTCGATCAATCAGGTTAAGCTACACTTGCCGCGGTTGGTCCGTAGATGGGTGACCATATTTACATACCAAAACCCTTCGTGCCTCGGAAAGCACGTTAAACCGTTGGTCCCGACTGTTATTTGTGGATCTTTGACAGTCGTTACGGGTCGACAGAAGCCCGAAAATTTGACAACCAGTCTTACCAAGGGGTATCGTATTACCCAGTAACTGGGTTGTGGAGGTCAGATAGGCAGTCGCTCCATTTAAAATACAGGTATTCAGCTGCATCCGGTAAGACTGGAAGCCGACCCTAACATACTTGGGAAGAGGCTAGGCAGATGATGACATTTTGTTTTAATTAGGTATTAAATAACGTTATTTTATAGAAAGAAAGAAAAAGTATTTATTGTGACTCGCATAGGAAGGTTACATAAGTACTAAACTAAACACGCAATCGTACAAAAATTATAAAAAACAAACTTGGAAGTAACAAAAAAAAAAAAAAAATAGAAAGTCCTGCACGAGGCCAAAAGGCCTAAAGGTGTCGCAGCGCTGGAATTATGATAAGGCCCGAGCGATGTGATGTCACGGACAATTACAGTATAAATAAATAATCAATACTATAGATATAATGTAATATGTTAGCGAATAAAACAAAATACCATCAGCGCCTAACGTGACCTCGTTATACCGATATAGAACCCCTCATGACTGCCCCCCACGATTGCCTCGTTGGTTAAGTGGTAACAATCGTAATTCGTAACTACTGAGCACGAGGTCCCGGGTTCGTTTCCCGGGTCGAGCAACCCGGGTTTTCGGGTTTTTCCACCTAGAATTTCCCAGTAGCCCTGAGTCTGGATTTGAGCCCGGATAAGGCTCACCCCATTACATGGGACTTAAAAATAACGGGCGAAATGTGGGTATACTATCAGTACAGCTGTGCTTAACCCTTCGGGGCAAACAGGCGTGATGTTATGTTATGTTTATCCTACTATATTCTACTAATATTATAAATGTAAAACTTTAGTTCCGTATGGTGCCGGACGTAAAGAATAGCACCATTCAATTTTATCCCATGGGTGTTGTAGAAGGCGACTAAGGGACTTACCAGAGAATGTGCAGCAGCGTTCTCTATGTATTTTACCACCATACTGCGATCGCCAACCCGCCTACCAAGCGTGGCGATTATGGCAAACCCCCCCTTTTGGGGGAGGCCTATGTCCAGCAGTGGACGTCTTTCGGTTGAAATGATGTTTGTTACTCAATCACGCGAAAACGGCCGAACGCATAAAGCGCACAGGTAGTTCATAACTAGGATTAACATATAGGTTACTTTTTATCCCGCTAGTACGTTTCCGTTGGATAAATTGCGACAACCACGCGGGCGAAGCCGCTCGCAAAAGCTATAGTTACATAAAATCCCGAATAAAGTAATCCTGGCAGGCAACAGGAGCCTGATATAAACAAGGTCGGGGTTGCCAAATGAGATGCTGTCGCGGAAGCGACGCAGATCTAATAAACGTCAGCATCTCATAAAGCTAAATACTGTGGACTTGTAATATTGCGTCGTTTAACTCTATTTACCTACTGTGTGAAGTGAACATTTATTTATTAGGCGGGCATAAATACCTACGAAGTGCGTAATAAATATCTATGGCACATTAACTGGTGTCTAGGTAATCATGCAAGAGTTGCCTACCTGAAGGTGCTGTTACACGGTAAATTTTTTGACCATTTATTGCTCGGCAACACTAATTGAGCAATCTGGATCAATTAAGTGGAGCAATCTGGAGCAACAACAATAAATTGCGGATATTTTTCGGCAGTATTATTGCTTCTGATTGTTCCATATATTTCATGAGTTGCCGAATATCCAATCGGTTTGGAAATTTCAGTCAATTTTCTTTCTATCTCGTTTGTACGTATAACTAAGTCTCGTTTTTGCGAGAGGAACCGGCCGGTGGCGGAGGCGGCGGGGGAGGCGCATTGCCTAGTTTTATAAGTTGCTCCATATTGCTCCATATTGTGTGGCCGTATCTCTGGCAACAGGTTGCTACATGTTGGCATTGCCCTAATTTACTGGATGTAGTCGTGACGTCATAGTTGATGAGAATTGCCCAGGATGGAGCAATTTTAATTGCTCGTGTAAGCGCACATTGAGAACTCTTATTTAAATCAACGTTTGAAATGGATGATTCATCATCTGCATAGCCTTTTCCAACTATGTTGGTGTGGTCTTCCAGTCAAACCGGAGGCAGCTGACAGCAGTGGGAGGAAGTGGGCCGTAATACACCACGCAGGCCCAGTGCGAGTTGGTAGATTTTACAAGTCTGCCATTTTTTGATTCTAAGACATGCCGGTTTCCTCACGATGTTTTCCTTCACCCTTTTGAGAGCAGTGGTGAAGAAATAATTTACACTAAGTAAAGCTCCAGGGTTTGAACCTGCAATCTACAACTCGTAAGTCACGGCTATTGCTACTGGACCACACTGCTCTTCATCATTGTCATTTAAATATACCTACTTCGAAACCTAAAACTTCCAAATCTCCGATTACAATCATCCAATCCATTACATTACACACCCATATTAATAAATCAGCGGCATCAGTGACTACTGCAGATGGATGTAATTTCATCACAAATGCAGTAGCCAGCCATCGATCATACGGCGGATTCCGGACTATTAACCGGTTTTAACAATAGGCGACTAGTGGACTAGTTGCGCTATATGGAATGATAAACGCAACTCCATATGAAGTAAGCACTGTTATGGAGTTAGGATGCTAGATGAGACCGAACTTTCTAATTTATAAGCTTATGTTAAGGCCCATAGTATCCTCATCTCCCGTTTGTATCCTAAAGCACGACAGCCGACCGCGCCCGCGCAGGGCACCTCTGAGCCTTTATCTAAAAATGGGGATATTCCTTTGATTAATTTACAATTGTGCTTCGGCGAATCTGTGGTACCTCTAACTATCTATTTATCAGTGTATTTTTTTTTCCAAATAACGAAGCCGTTTTGTAGGAGTATGGAATAGAAGCCAAAATATTGCGTGTTGGAAAATATTTTTTTACAGCAAAAGTATTAACCATACAAAAAAAGTACTTCGGGCAAAATGATCTATATGAATCTATAGCAAAATCATATATTTTTCAAATCTTCAAGACAAGCCGTTAATGAGCAGTAGGGTTCATAAAGTGACCGTGTTACGCTACCAAACGGGACGTAGGCCCTTAAGGCTCTATGGTAACAGTGAAGTTTTTATATCTTTGGCAGCTTCAACCACAAAAGACTATTGTGTGTGCGTGCAATGCTAGTAAATAATTCACGCTTTTCTTGCATAGTAATAGCTTGGGCAATGTACTTACTGTAGATGTTACGTAAGTTTTGGAAAACCCCTTATTTTAAGCAACAATATTCAAATAAACCAGCCAGAAATTAACATATAGTGAATAAATTAAATTATAAACAAATACAAACTATAAATCTGAGGAGTAAAAACTACGGTTTGATAGCTTTTGTATAGAAAATATGTCATCATCATCATCATTTCAGCTGAAGGAAGTCCACTGCTGGACATAGGCCTCCCTCAAGCTCCGTCACTTCGACCGGTTCTGTGCTTCCCGCATCCAGCGGACTCCTGCGGCCCTCACAAGGTCATCGGTCCACCTTGTGGGAGGCGTTCCAACTTTACATCTTCCGGTACGCGGTCGCCACTCTAGAACCCTTCATACCGGCTAATTTATTCTTCAGATTCAAGTCTGACTGCTTTTTGAAAAATCGGCCCTAAGTTAATTAAGTTCTAAATCACGATAAAGCAATACTATTTAAACCAATCTTATTAAAGAAAAGTTCAAAAACTTGTAGGAGTAACCTTGCCATATTCCATATTCCTGGAACCAGCGATCCGGGCATGCATAAAAGATGTATTATCTTGTATTAGCTTCGTGGAATTAACTTGCAAAATGACGGCACCACCTGCATACAACATACTTGCTTTAAGACCTTGTAATTTTCTCCTGCCAGCCAGTTGGCGGGAAAACTAGGCATCATTGACGCGTTCGGAATATTACCAAAAGGTTACTTCACTAAGGTGTGTTCTGATTATTGTTTGCTGTTTCAAAGACCGAGTCTTAGAATTAATGAGTTTCAATACATCTTTGATGTAGAAATGTAGGATTTCGGCATGAATGAGTTTGTTTAGATCTTTGTGTATTGATTTAGATTCGGTATAAGAGAGATGGCAATCCGGATGATTAAATGGGAAGATAAAGGGAAGCCAGACGACTACCTACCTACTGTAGCGAGCTTATGAGCCAATCATACTTGTGAAGAATACAACAATATCTAAAATTGTGCCTGAGCTTTGGTGATACACGTCATTGTCTATGAGCTATTGGAAGCTTGAGTTATCATGTAACTCAAGGTTCAAATAACCCATAGCGCAGACTTTCGGACTAAGCCCAGTGAGTGATCGCACCTTTGTCTCACCAGAGTTTCAACATTTTGAATGAACCATAAATTATATATCCTAGCGTATTTCTCTTCTTAATATTTGCCAACTTCTAGGAATGTGACTCTCAGATTCTTGCGGCCGTATGATTAGTGTGAAAGTTGTTTGGGCTGACTTAGGCAAAACGGAATAATCGCCATTGGACCTCCCACTCATAAATTACTAAACACAGTCTCTTTTGCGCAATTAATGGCTTTAATTTATATTATTTAGTTGTAAGGAGTCTTTACATGGTCATGTCATAGACAAAATATATGAAAAAAAATTACAAATTACCTTTACAAATTAATATGAATTGAATCTCGGTAGTTTAAGTATGCTTAAAACGTGTCTTTGCCTCAGTCTATTAACATTCTAGCCAACCAACACACTATTAAGTAATCTGTGCTAATACTTCAAGTTCTTAAACGTACATAAATAAATCGACAAGTGAAGTTAATGATTAATTTATAACGGTGTGGTTGACTGCTCTATAAACTCAGAGGCTTCGCTCCCATGACATTTAAACTTCGAAACTGGACCACATTCCGCGCGTAAATATGTAAGCAATTTGACCCGAACCTAAAGAGCGGCCACCACAGTTTGTCAACAAGTAACGCTGGTAGTATATCACGAGACATATCAACAGGCTGTCAGCTGTATCCCTTCCAGTAGGTTAATGTATGCCCAGACCACACTCGGCCTACATTCACCCCCCTTCTTCGATCAACTGTCTCGGCTTGACGGCCATTACCTAACCGACCGCTTGCGCGCTCTACAAACTCCACACCACGACACCAAAATACTGACGCACTTAAAAAACCATCGAACCCTCTTATCACATCGTAATATGGTTCAGAATTTAATAAAAACCATTTCCAACGAGTGCAAAATTAATTTGGCTTCATCTACTATACTCGCTGTTTACACTCGCCCGTCGACGTTCGTCATTTAATTAATTCGATATTTGAACGCGGCAAAGTGCTGTCATTTCTTTCGGCCAGTGTTTTTTTTGCGTCGTATTTTTGGTATAAGAAACCAACATTTGCGATGAAAAGTAAAATTAAAAAATAATAAATTCCGTCGCTAGAGTTTTAATAAAATCTTCCTTGTGATTAGTGAAATTACCAGAAATGTGTTTAGTTATCTAAATGTGTGTAGTGATGTTAAAAATGCTGTGATTTAATCATGTGTGAATGATAATGTTGGCTGGTCAGGAAGCCAGCATCGAATTGGTGCAAAGGTGGCTTCAGAGACGAGGCAGTGATGACACCGACACAGGTTAATAAAAAAACTTTAATTTATTTTTTTCAAACGTAGAATATGTTTTTGTAATTATGTAATTACACTTAGATTTGTTTATGCTCGTAATTCCACATTACTTAGATCGATACAAAGGTTCTAAAATTAAGTTAATTTTGCGAAACAAGTCGTTCGCGTATAAGTACCTATATTTTTTTAACTTATGAATTGAAGACCAAAAAAAATCAATAGATTTATTTGCAACCTAAGCAACTTAGGATCAATAAAATATGCCAATACTTAATCTAAAACCAGTAGACAGAAGAAGTACCTAATACATTCACTCGCATTTATAGAAACTGATGAAAACTAGTTTTTTAAGGAAAAGGCTATAATAAATAAACCTACAGTTTAACTTATCGTGTACTCAAGAAAATTACTTACGATTATGGTTGCTTTGGCTGTATCAAAAGAGGACCATCCTCTAACTTTCTTTCTCCTGCTTCTGCTGAAGACCTAGACAAACTAGAACCTAAAAAGGCTAAATAGTCTCAAGTAATTCCTCTAAAAGCAATTCATTTCCTGAATTCCCAGCAGACCAGCAGTTTTCTAGTCAGTTTTGACCATTTTACGTTTTTTTAAATTACTTATTAATAATATTATCCTATCACAATTCTGCCAAAGCGGCCATTTTAGAACCCCTGATCGTCGATGAGAATTATGGAAAAGTAAAAAAAATATGGGATTGACATAAGCTACCGAAAACCTTATGTCAATCACGTTGAAACTCATGCCTATTGCCCCATTCACAGTTGTTTTACCTATGATTTTGCATCACTGTCAAAATTAAAGAGATCTTTGTGTTTTTTACAATAAGGTTGGTTTCGGATTACTGCCACAAACAAATCAAACGATTTCAAAGTGATCTTTAACTTCGTTTAAATAAGGTTGCGAATGGGGTGCTGCTGTCACAGGTAAAATAACTGTAAACGCACTGTAGTAAACGTATTTTGACAAGATAGTTTATTTTTTATGGCATCCGCAATTGAGGAGTGACGAAACAAAAGCCGCTATTGACCAGGATATGATTTGATTTTGTTTTTCTTTTCGCTGTTTAAAGTTGAAATACACATCCCAATACTAACAAACCGCTTCAAGGACCAGTAATGCCTACTAAAAAAAATGTTAAAAGTCCATGGTTTAATCAAAATCCTACAAATACATCACGTTAAAACAAAATCCATTAAATCCTTAAGAAATTACACGACCGCGACACTGGTCGCTTCAAACCCTTTTAATCTGCAGATATAGGAAATACCTATTTCATTCATTGTTATTTTTCAAATCCCGTTAATTCCAAAGTAGTCATTTCAAACACGATAAATCGAAATAAGTTGGATTAAATGTCGATAAATCCAGACTGACTTGATCCAAAACGGCTTGAACAAAAACCGTTATCTCCATATTTCTTTGCCTAATATCTCCTTAATAACAATCGTCATTTTTGAAAACATTTCACTACCCTAACTATATGTAATTTTACTATATTTTTGTCATTAAAAAAAATGTTTCTATAAACTACACTATGCTGTAAGGTTTTTATCATATTCTGAAAAAAAAAATACAATACAGCCTATGGATTTAACGGTTTTTTATTAGTTACTCCTCAATTCACCCTAGGAGGCCAGTTAACCGGGGTATCCTGTGGATGCCTTAATAAATGAAGGCCTCCAGCCAGGGCACAGGTTATAAACTAAATAACTACACGCTAAGTTCACCCTCTATGGCAGGGGTCACCAATTAGTTTCGCTCGGGGTCCGTTTTGATAATTGAAATGACCATCGCGGTCCGCATAACTTTTTATAGAAAAATATATTTATGAAACAAATGTAATCACGGAAATAGGTAATAAAGGATCTTTTTACACATTAGGGAGAAAAATTAAATTTTTCGCGCAATCCGCGAACTCTTTCTCGCTTGTTAGCTCGTTTTTATTAAATTACGTACTCTGTAGTGCCAGTTGCTTTGTTCTCGCGGTCCGCACAAAATGGGTCAGGCGGGCGCGGTCCGCCATTTGGCGACCCCTGCTCTATGGGGTAAGGATCTCGGGCTTAGAGCATCGCTGGGTGAGTACAGCATGGGGCAGGCGGAATCGTATCCTGTTTAATAGTGTATTCGTGATCTATGAAAATTTTCTCTTTGTTTACTTGTTAAAATCAGCTCAAAATTTAATCATAAATTCTACGAAATAATCCTGTTGCTATTTAATATGAATATATCTATACAGGAAAAGTTTTTATCCAGTGCGCAAAACTGTAACCATGAACTCAGCATATCATTCTAGAGCCCCCCGGCGCAGATTCTTTTTTTTTCGGTTATGCAAAAAAAAAAACAGCTGTTCCATACATTTTGACTGCGTAGGTATTGAACTTTTCTATAAAAGAGCATTTTTTTTTTAAACTGAGGAAAAATTTCTTCGGTGGTCTAGAATGGTATGCTGAATTGATGGTTAAAGTTTGCCCACTGAATAAAAACTTTTCCTATATTCCACAAACTATTATTCCCATACAACTAGATTTCCAATGCACATTATATTCCGGGAAATTCTGCGGTCGTATTTCCAACATTAAAAGCCAGAATTTTGATCAAAAGCACAGTTCGAGCTACAGAGAACATACTTGGAATGAATATTGGGAAACCGTCAATAGTTTTGTAGAACAATGCAAACTGCACGAGTATATTTGATGAAACAATAACGAAATTGCCTGAATTTTAGAACTCGTGTTTCAGTTTTGATATTTTTTTATTATATTTGTTAAATGGTTATTTATTGTTGAACTACTTAGATTATGCCAACGGCTACGCTCGCGTGCAGGTCGAGAAAATTATTCCACGGGAACGTACAACCGGAATAAAAATATCCTATGTGTTAATCCAGGTTATAATATATAAATATATTTGTGTGCATAATTTCATAAAAATCCATTCAGCCGTTTTTGCTTGATTGAGTAACAAAAATCCAAACATACAAACATTCACATTTATAATGTAAGTAGGATTTCTCTTTGCATTTGGAGGGCCAAAAGACACAATGATATCCTGTGAAAAGAATCCATGACACTATACTTCATGGACATGTAATACAGCGTCGCAACGCATCGTGTATCTTGGCCTGGCCCCAAGATAGCTTAGTCGACGTTTGGCCGAAATAAAATCGAGAAGGGATTTTATCGCCCACCGGATTTTCAACTCTCGGTGTTGAACTGAGCATTTAGAATACAACAGAGTGCATCTCTGAACGTCAAAAATCGAACAGTGTATTTTACTGTTCAATTTTCGATTCTCGGCGCTAATCAATCCGCTGCCCAGTGATCATGATAGTAAGTACCGTGAAACGGGGCTACTTTCCACAGGTTTTGGCATAGTATTGGTAATTACTTTTTTTAACAACCAAAATTAACGTTTTTTTTTTTCCCACAGAACAATTGGCTATTTGGCCTTTGGCTATCAAACTCATACTAATATAAAGCCCCACAGGTCCCCCAAAGTTTTTTTTAAATATTGTCAAAGTTACCCGCGGAAGTGGGGTTTCTTTGACAAGGCATTAAAATGCAACTTATATCAGAGATTTAAAATGTAAGGGTTACTTGAACATCATTTTGATTAAATAATTCAATACTGTATGCATTATACAAGAAATTTAAATAAAAACAACAAGTTTTAGAGATCAATAAGTCATTTTTATTATCACATAAGTAGGTTACAAAATTATAGGCACTTAATCATCATAGACACACTTTTAAACAGTATTTTAGCGCACTGTTTAAGTAGCCCCATAAACTGTCAAAATTACCCTTACTGTTAAAGTAGCCCCGTTTTACCGGTATCGCTTGATGATGATGATCATCATAACAACACTAGAATCCAATGATTATTGTGACCCTGACATGGCCCTGACCAGTATCAGGAGTACCTACTTGATAGTGGTCGATCGCGTGCTGAAAAATATAATAATAATAGTACCTATTTGTTTTGCAAATCATCTCAGAACGATCTTGTTCGGAATAGGAATTTTAAAGAGATTTTTTGACGTTTAATGGACTTTGTCCAACAGCATTTAGCTGAAATATGGCAAATAATTTAATTTTATGTTTGTGTTTAGTAATGTTGATTATTACCTACTATTGTATAGAATCAAGTTCTTCTAACTTAACAGACAGCTGTGCTGCTGGGGAGTTTGTTGCGCCACTTCTTCTTCTCAGCTAAAACACTAGGAAGTGATGAAGGGCGGGCGTTTTGGGTGGACTGTCTTATGTAATTTTGACGTTCAAAAAGTGCTGAATCTCAGCCTAGTTTGAATAAATGACTTTTGATTTTGATTTTGAGCATTAAATTTTTGGGTGAATTAATTTTGTCTTCGCCTGCCATAAAGCGTTGATTTTGGCAATTATAATATAATAATAATGGTGTTATTTCTGTTGTCGCAGGCAGTTCGAGTGGATCCCCGGGGGCTCGCGCCGGCCGACGCTCGTCGCTCGCGCTCACGCCGGAGGACGAGCCCCTAGTCGATGTGGCCGTAAGTTGCTCTTCACATAAAAATACATAACTATATATCAAATATACATACCACCTTTACACGCACACATCAAGGCGATGTGACGTCACAGCCAAAAAATCGGCGACGTCAAACGCAGAATACATCGTTCCGAACGTCGAATAGCATCACTTTGATTTTTGATTCCTAAGGTGTCGACTCTTTCGACGTTACTGTAATGGAAATACTAAATATACAAGATGGAGACGAGAAAGGCTTTTACAGACATGCGCGACGCGACAGTGCGACGCGACTCTCGTAGAAGAATTTCTATGAAAAGTTCACTTTGGTTGTGGGAGGCTCAATACGACAATAAATTAAACTTCGTATATCTAATGATGTTCCCAATCTTTATACAAGTTATAAGCCGTATTGTCGTCTCACTTTGTAATGATGAACTCTTAATCTGCGTCCTAGGAAAGATGTTGGAGGGTTTTCAATTCCGATTATCTCATGACATTCCGAATGAAGGTTCCGTTAATCCTAATTACAAAATGCCTTAGAATGTGCCTACAAATGCGGAAGTCACATGTTACTTCAAAAGAAACTATGTTTGACAGTCAAGCCATCAAACAGACAGACAAACAAACACTTTCGCTTTCATAACGGTGTGTTCATACACTCATATTACCGTTATTACAATTCGGTATTATATTATTTTGGACGGATATCTACTTGTGAAGGAAACCCAAATACCTATTTAAGAAATATGTATTTTACAGTTTTAATCATTCGTGAGCGTGAATAGGGCCGTAACGTAAGAATTTATATTAAACACTACGAAAATAAAAATGATTAGTGAGCTACGTAATAACATCGACACGGGTCAATCGATCAAGTTAAACTACGCTTGCCACGGTTGTACCGATCGTTGTAACTCCGCCAGTTATCACACCACTTTCCTCATCAATCTAGGGCTTTGATCAGACAAAGAAATAAAATCGTAGGACGTAGCGTAACCTGAGTAAATAACGTATGAGCGGTTGACTGTTCATCGAAATTTCACGCGCCCCACGATTTTATTAGTTTTGTCTGATGAATGCCCTAGATTGATGAGGAAGGTGGTGTGATGACTGGTACTTAGGACCTAGCGAATTATTTTTTAGCTTTTAGTACATTATCTACATCATTATTTTCATTAAAACCGTTTAAAAAAAAAATGTGATTAATCAAATAATTCATCGACCCGCGACGTAACTATTCACCATGCGCGAATGTTGTCTAGGAGGACTAGACTTTACCACCATAAATATTAACTACACGGTTGGAAACAATGATTACATTGTTCCGAGAGCTATGTAAATGTTCTTAAGGTTCAACTAATTTTATGTCGTTAACACCTAACCTTAGCATCGTTAACTATTCAAGACATGGAGCAAATTAATTCTTGCTGGACAACTTTGACCTCTCGCGGTGCAAAGTATTTATATTACTATGATGTTTCATTATGCGTTCATGAATATTTTGGTGAAGTTTTTCCTTTTAGATGGACGGAATGTTAATGTAAAGGTGCTCTTACACGGGCAATTTTTTGAGCAATTATTGCTCGGCAACACTAATGGATCAATCTGGATCAATTAAGTGGAGCAATATGGAGCAACAACAATAAAATGCGAAAATTGTTTAGGGAATATTGCTTCTGATTGCTCTATATATTTCACATTTCTCAATGTCGCCAATATGAGTTGCTGAATATCCAATCAGTTTGGATTTTTTTTTGTAAATTTTCTTTCTATCTCGTATGTACGTATAACTACGTCTCGGTTTTGCGAGAGGAACGGAGGCGGCAGCGGGGGAGCGTATTGCCTATATAGTTTTTAAGTTGCTCCATATTGCTCCATATTGTGTGGCCGTATCTCTGGTAGCAGGTTGCTACATGTTGCCATTGCTCTGAATTACTGGATGTAGTCGTGACGTCATAGTTAACGAGAATTGACCAGGATGAAGCAATTGTAGTTGCTCGTGTAAGCGCACCTTTATAGGAGAGGGGCGGACGTATGTTTACTTTTTTTAGTAACTAAACCACTATAAGGTTGGTTACTAAGGCCGAAGTGGACTAAGGCCGAGATCTATAAAGACTCCTGCAAACAGGCGCAAAGCGACTCACATAGAACAAAATCTATGGAAATTGTTCGACAAGTGTCACGCCTGTTTGAAGACGCCTTTAACGTTACTAAGCATGTGCTTTGACTTAGACATGATTTGATTCCGTCTCTATCTTGCATTTGTAGTTGAACAGTTGTGTGACAGTGATACAAATAACGCTAAGCCCAAGTGCTAAGTAAAATTTATCAATTTCGTCCTAAGTATGTACATACATAGTTGGAACTTATTCAATTGCGTAACTTAGTAAATTCGTTTATTGTTGAGAAATTGCATGTAAGTCTTATTTCTATAAAGTCGGTTTACCGACAAAACTTTAACAAATTTCTACATCGATATCGAAAATATTCACAACTGGAATAAATAACCAAAAAGACATGACATTTTTAGTTAACTTTAATTATCAGTTGTTATTTACGTACCTGCACACACTAAAGATGAAGTCCAAATAACTCATCATCTGCCCACCCTCTTCCCAACTATGTTAGGCTCGGCTTTCAGAAGTCCAAATAACTCAATGTAAAATTTCAGACATTACACAAAATAATAATTTGTGACGAATAAGCACCTACCAAACAAAAGGGTTTTAGGGATTCGGAATATGCAAGTTGAGGTGGTGGCAATGGGCCGGCCATATTAGCTGTAGAACCAATGACCGTTGGAGCAGACGTGTTCTTGAGTGGAGACCGCGAATCGGCAAAAGTAAGGTAGGAAGCACTCAGGCTAGGTGGAGTGACGATCTTCGCAGGGAAGCTGGTAGCAGCTGGATCAGAGTTGCCGGGAATTGAACTGAATGGCCTCTTATTGGAAAGACCTATGTCCAGTAGTGGGCAGCTGTAAGTGGATAATAACGATGATAATTGTGATGGACCTACCTGTAAGCACTTTGCAATGCAATACAATAAAAAAACCCATTAATAAAACAGCCCAATTCCTTTTTCTCATTAACTATACAACTCTTAATTCACAATAACGTATTCAAAAGACAGAATTACTGATTGAATTCTGGCGCCGAACCAATCAGAAGGGTCAAGGTTCATATTCGCGTGAGGCAAAACGCCTCACTTAAGAATTAAAGATGGCGTGCGCAAGAGTCAGTCCGTTTGTAGTGATTGATGATAATATGATATTTTTTTATGAACCGTTGATTGGTGCAAAAAGGCCTCTTAATTTAAAGAAATGAGGGAGTTATGCAGGTCAGTTTGTACCTCGTTATGTACAATTCTCGAGGAGATCTGGGTTTTCTTTTTATGGAACACATTCCAAGGCGTTTCTTCCAAGCCCGAAATTTGTATTTGACTTTAATAAGCTATGTAGAGATTCTCCTAATAAAGATGAAAACGCTAAAGCAACCGATGTTGGTGTGAATATGTTTGAATTAGTTTCTATAAATACAAACCTACTTTGACATCACACAGAAGTAATTACTATAGATAATATCAGACAGCACATAACAACTATGTCTACATAACCCTAAGATCTTAATGAGGATAAACACGACACATAACATCTTGAACAAACCACGTATTACGATCATTAGTTAATTACGTTCATTCGCTTCCAATCTGTCGACTATCTATGAAGCCCAGCCCTTATTATTACATACTAGACTACTGATCTTACATAAACAGCTGAACGTTTCGTTGCTATTTATCAAGTTTGCGGATATTTCGATTTAAAAAAAAAACAAGTTTGTTCATCCGGGGATTCCAGGGCTGGCAACGTCGCATTACAAGTAGTTTTTCGTGATTATCTTAATTAATTTTAAATCAAAGTATTTTTTTTCAGCCAAACACTAGACAGTTGGTATTTTAATTTAGATATTTCCCTAAATATCTATTAAAACAAATACTCATTTTGAAAATGTAAAGGAAAACATGTAGTTTTGTTAACATTATTATTAAAAAAAATATTTAGCCGAACTCTGTGTTCATTTTATTTTTTTAGAGGTTCCTTTAAAAAAAAATCCTATAGAGGAAACTGCAAGTAGTTGTGTTTATAAAGTACCTATACAATTTATATAGTGAATCTTTAAAAATCTTTACATATTAATTGCATAACCAAAGGTTAAGTAATGCAACAAGGGATCAAACGAACGTAATTATTTGGCAGCTTCGCAGGAGGTTCACAGACTTCTCGGAGCGACCTCACTGTTCCGAGGATTTCTTCACGCTTAGATGCCACGGACTCGAATTCCAGGATGACGTGGGCAGCTGGTCCCTCGGCATCAAGGCAGCCCCGCAAAACGGGCTGCTACAGAACACTTACGTTGAACCGTTTGATCCTGGTTGTAATAAGTATTGTTACAGTCTAACCTCAACCTAGTTTGGAACAAGCTATTTGAGTGATGATGATGTTTAATAAATATGCCACTTGTTTTAAGTACGTCACCTAACACAAAATTGTCTAGTCAACGTCATTTAACTATGTCCGTAATACGTAAGTTGCCAGTTAGCAATACCAACATGATGACAGAAATGACAGATATACCTACATAAGTATTAGTCGAGTATGCATTTCCAATTTGTAAATTGATATAGTTTGATTTGCAATAATTATTATTTGAATGATGAGTTTAATTAGCAGACAGTGCTGAATACACAAATTAAATTATTTGCTACATTTCCAATTACACTATTAGCTGCTAATTCAGTTGTTATAATGTGCTCCCGATTACTTTATTGTAATCGGAAGCTTAAAGTATTAAAAATCAATGTTGTTTATCCTTGACATGTCCAACCGTTCAACATTGAATAGTGCTATAATTATTTAATCTACATTTTCAAATAACTTATAAAACGTAATCAGTGCGACTCTAATCGATAAGTGTTATCACATTCAATACAGTAATTCTTAATATTTTAGTTTGATATAAAACGCCATGTGAATAAGTCACGGGGGATGTGCAAATCGAACTTCAAGGCACGTGCGAAATAATTAGTGATGTAACTGTCAAAATATTTTATGGTTTACATAAGTGACATCGTGGTAATGGTCAAGTGAATTCGTGTGTTGAATTATCGAAGATAATGAAGGTATGAACGCAATCGTTGGCACTGTATAGGTACTGCTTGAAGAGCATTTTAATGTTGATGAGTTGATAAAATGTGTTGAGTAACAGTTTTTACTTAAATTCAAGCAACATGTAACAATTACGAAATCGACTACTATTAATATATCATCATTATCAAACAACAAGAACTATTCATTATCTACATAATCTCTAATGTGTAGATTGGCATTGATTTCAATTTGAAGAGATTTACTCACGCATAGTAAAGTCATTATGTGAACGATTATTGTGTAATGGGAATCATCTCATTCAGTTTATTCTAGTGAAGGAACAAGTTAACAGTAAATATGGATAAGAATAACGTGAATGTTGTGGAAAATCAGCCAGTGGCGGATGCAAAAAAGAATCTAGGTTGTTGGGCTCGATTCAAGAGCTTATTTGAAGACAGAGGATTCGATTTAGAGTATGAATATGGTCCACGAACCCCAAGGCCGATCAACCTACTCGGTGAAAATCAAGACCCAGAAGGGTACAGAAGAATTTCTGAAAGAAAATCATCTCTTTCTAAAGCTAAAAAGGCACAAGTCAATAGTCCGCCCAATAATACTACTGGCGAAGGTGATTTGAGTCGTGCGATTAATTTTTATGAACAATTTACTACTTTAAATGATGAAGAAACCAAGGAAGAACCTGATCTGTGGAGGAAGTCGGTCCGGCATCGGGTGTCGATGAGACCTAGTGCCATTCTCACTAACATTATGGAAGAACCTGATGATGAAATAGAAGTGGTAAGTGAACATTTACCTTAAAAAAACCACCTAATATGTAGTTGTTTGTAATAAACACGTTTCAGATTAATTTCTCATTGGAATTATGCATCACGGAATTCCGATCTTGGAATATAATCTTATCAAAGAATAACAAATGGTATCAAATTAAGTATTATAATAATGCGACTGAATTGTTTTCCTGATTTTAGGAGTTTATCTTTGCACAATCTTTTAATTAGGAGAAGTAGCTGTTTTCTTATCGCAAACTACGAATTAGTTCGGTTCGAATCAGAAGCCCGAAGGAATTTTTTTGCATTTTTATGAACGTTTCTATAAAACACGTCAAAGTTTAGGGAAAATACATGTATGTTGCCTAAATTTTGACGTGTTTTTTATACTATCGCTAAAATAAGAATGCCACTAGATTTTGAATGTTCTTAATTACGAGTTTTAGCCTTCCGGTCACTGACTCTAATAAGTGAAACTTGATACTTTTTTTTTTTGTTGTAATATCTTAATGAGAGACCGAATAAAACTGGTTTTCGATACATTATCTGTGCACTGGTGACAGATTAACCTGTCATTGCAAACGTGTATAGATTGCAATTAATCTGATAGGTTAGTAAACGCCTCTGGCAACACTGACGGTCGTCGAAACATGACTTTCACTATAATTGGATTGTAGCGATCTGATATGACAGGATGTGGAGCAATTAAGCGGCTTATTGTATACTATGTAGATTTAGAGATCTAGGAAGTATTTGATGTTAGATTTCTTTTTCTTCCGGATGGAAAAAAAATGTTGTAATGGTGACGCGATATATTAAAACTAGAACATTATACCTCCGTCATTCTTTTGTTTTTGTAAGAAGAATGTAGTCTTCAAGAAAATAGAAACATAATAACCGATTCTCAACTCGTCAGTGATAAAAACTAACGTAGATCGACTTGCCTTTTTGTATGTGAATAAAATAAGAATGCAACAGGCATAATATTAGCATATAATAGTCATAAACTCATTTCATGTTACTTGAAGACCTTGACCTCTTTTGTTAGGACGCGTGTTCTTTTATTATGTTATGATCTCATATAAAAAAATACAGTTTATAGCCCCTAAAAACAAATAAAGAAAAAAAAATATAGTTTATGTTTGTTAATTCCGATCCAACCCGTCATTTGCTGCCCTCCCCTAGCGATGCCTTAAGCCGAAATCCGTACCCCACAGAGCGTGCTCTTAGCGTGTAGTCGCTTAGTTTGTAAGTTTTTTAAGCCCTGGCTGGACGCTTTAATTCATATAGGCACTCACAGGTAACCCCGGTTAAGCAGCCGAAAACCTCCTTGATTAAACTGCGAGATGCCGTTCCCAACAAAAAAAAACGTGATTGATTTGTGTGGGCAAGTCAAGGCTGATCAAGGCAGTCAGTCGCGTGATACCCGTACTCGAAAAACCTCCGTTGATTGACTTAAAATAACTAAACACTCATCGCCATGCGAACTCTCATCTTTGAGAAGAACTGTATTTAAAGTGGTCGTCGAGTGGCGATAAATAAGGTAGCTAATTTAGAATATAATATTAGTACCTATATTTACTTAAATTTGAATAAATATTTAAAACACGACTTACGTAATTGCACCTACCACTGTTTGTCTCTGCATCACCCAAAGGTCGACTGGTAGAAAATGCCTTTGGCATTAAGTCCGCCTCTGTACATTTCTGTGCGTGAAGTATTTAATAAATAAATATCAGTCAAGAATAGGAAGGTACTGATAGTACAACGTAATTTGGTTTTGAGAAGTTTGTTTTGTAGCCTTTTCATTCCTTCTGTTTGAGGGCCATCAAAAAGATGTTATATTATGATAAATTATTAAATATCTGTTAGCAGATTTGTAGCTTCGTTCTGTAAGTAGGTTCGTACAAACACTTTTACTCGTCAATAATATTTTTTTAAGGATGAGGTCGGCTTTTCCTATCTGACTACTCTTAGAAGAAGTTCCGAAAAAAACTCAGAAGTTGAGTCCAGACTTAATCCCAAGATTATGTCTGGACTTTACAAGATCATGTTGATTGGTGTCTGAAATGGTATTTTTACTCGTCGCGTATCTAATTCGCAGACAATAGAAATTTTATTGTTATCGGAACACATGGTTTACACTTGACATGCGAGAGGTTAAGGAAAGAACCACACAGCTTGTAACTATGATCTGTCTAATCAGTGCACACATCTATCAGTAATCGTGCAACTCAACTTAGAACTTAAGAAGCTAAACAATGCGAAGAACAATGAATGAGACCATCACTTTTTCCATCCGTCTATCTGTTACCTTTTAACGCATAGCCCCCGGAACCAATCGTTATGAAATGTATGCCTAGGACCCAGAGATGGACCATAGGATTCATCTTGGATAAAAATGATAGCTAAAGCCAGTTATTCATAATTTTGAAAAGGTTACATTCGCGATGGGCAATCATGTTTTGAAAGTGAACCGTTTTTTTTTGGGGTGGGAAATCTTCAAATAACTTCTCCCGCTCTGGGTGGAGCAGGAAGGCGTGTCAGGCTTTTACTGGCTAAACCCCACCCGTGTTCCCTCAGTTGCCTGTGTGCCAGGGCCGACGGTATCTCTTTCGAACAACCCGCACTGACGTAAGGTAGCTACTCCTTTGAAAGTGGATTTATCTTTGGTTTAACCCTTATGGAAATCAGGAGCAGCCCTTTCAAGCAATGTTGATTCTGAAATTTAGTTACTTAGATCGTCCTTGAGTGACCTACATTTACGCAGTCTAAAATATTTCTTTGGAGACGTTTCCACCTAAAGTATTGAAGTAGTTGATCTCTTAATACTATGTTCGTTTGCATTCCCTCATCATCTTCTCCCTGCCTTTGTCTCATGTTTCTTAGAGTCAACGTAACACGTTTTTTTCTTTCTGGTGAGTTTGTTGCACTAGGAAGTGATAAAGGGCGGGCGTTTGGGGGACTGTCTTCTTTAATTTTGACCTCCTCGTCATCAAGCATACTGCAAAGAACTCGTCAAAACTATCCAAATGAGACCAAACTCGACGGCGTTACTAGTAAAGGTTGAAGAGTTCCACTGTCCCCCTCCTGACTCCATTATCAAACCCTCGTGAATCTATCTTAATATTGTATTGTCATAGAAACTGAATATGTCTTTAAAGTTCTATTAGAATTGGCTTAGAAGAAGAAGTTGAAAAAGCTGTCGCAAGATTTGAAGGATATATGCATATACGGGCTCAAGGGGTTTTTTTTTCAAATCAATGGGCTCAAGCAAAATAAACCCTTTTAAAAAGGCTGATTCTCAGCCTAGTTTGAATAAATGACTTTCGATTTTCTTTCTCCACTCTTGTCCGTTATTCTTATTAAATTAAATACGTGTAGTTATCGGGAAAATATACCACAATACACCTAAAAGTCTTCTACGTCTATAATTGAGTCTAGATATGAGTCCGAACGGCTTCGAAAGCGAATATCCGATTACAGTGGTTACAAAAGGCTCGAACAATACTGGACCTTGTTGGCCGGACAATGGTGGGTAATGGTCCACAATGGCGCACAATTGGAGCTTTGGGGATGCCCATTCACATCGTGCCCCTGATGTGACGGGTTGTAGATCGTGGAGCCAATTGTGTGGGAGTATCACAGGTTTTTGAGGTCGTCCTGCTTATACGCGTCGTTTAGAATACGAAGTTTTGTAATTTCAGGTTCAGCCAATTTGATTAGGTAAGAAGCCACCCATAAATTACGTCACACGTTAACGGCCCGAGATGGGTCAACGAAATGTGAAATTGTGTGACGAAGGACAGGGGGCGTCAAAAGTTTTGTGACGTCACAAGACATGTTAAAATTGAAAATACTAAAACTCATAATTTAGGTTTTTAATAACAGTATTAATCGTTTATCGTCATTTAATTGGTCTTTTGTTTTGTCCATTATCTAAAATATTTGACTTTATGTTATTTTTATTAAAGATTATTTTTGATTTAATTAAATTTAAAAAAAAAACGGAAAACTGCTGTTTTAATTTAAAAATAGTTGACGTCACAAAAGGGGGAGGGGGTTTCACTAGTGTGACCACCTGTGACAAGGACGGGGGGGGGGCAAAAAACCATAACATTTGTGTGACGTAATTTATGGCCTAAGCATCTTAGGTCATCATCATTCTCCTGCCTTTATCCCAATTTCGACGCCACATGTCTTTTTCTTCCACACTTCTGTATAAGTCGTCATCTCCGTAGTCACACCCTTTCTAACCATATCATCATTCACACAGTCCGTCCATCGTTACTTTAGCTCCCTATTCTTTTAGCCATCGATATTCATACTCAAAACTTTACTGAAGACATTTTCCTCATTCCTCCGTATCACAATCACAACCGATTTCCACAAAACTTTTTAGTTACCGGTGTCACTTTTAGACTCCTCTTAGGTACTCATTTCTTACTCTATCCATTCGTGTAACATCCCTCGTTAAGTAAGCATTTTAGATCTTAGGTAATGCTCTTAAAACATAATATCACATAGTTACCTATAGAAGGGGTGAGCAGAGGTATATTCCTGGGAGCCTGGGGCTAGTTTGACCGACTAACCTTATTTTATTTATGATTAGCTACTAGCTGTGTACCACGCAATATTGAGCTCGTGGCTAAAAAGTAACTGCCACACGGGTAAAATTTCAAGGTTAAGCAAAACTCGCCGAGGTTGGTCCGTGGATGGGTAACCATTCATTATATACCGAGACTCCTCCATCCTCGATACGCATGTTAAGTAGTTGGTCCCAGCTGTCATTCGTAGATCCGCTGCACGTGGTATTTCCGTATGGAGATTTCCACAGGTTCCTTTAAGTTTTCCGGTATAAAAAGTATTATACAGGGTGAATTTGAAATCATTTCATAGCGTATTCGAAATTCGTCCCATAGAAAAAGTTGTTCATGAATGAGGAAAATGTCGTAAGTAAAATCAAAAGTCATTTATTCAAATTAGGCTGAGAATCAGCACTTTTCTAACATCAAAATACATAAGATGGTCCCCCAAAACGCCCACCCTTCGCCACTTCCTAGTGCTTTAGCTGGCAAGAAGAAGTGGCGCAACAAACTCCCCAGCAGCACAGCTGTCTGTTAAGTTGGAAGAACTTGATTGTATACAATAATAGGTAAGTACTCGTAATTAGTCATTAATAAAAAAAGCAACGTGTAATTTATGACACTTAAGGCCATGTTACCTTTAAATAGTGTCGTTATGAGCGATAATAGTTCTTATTGCAATCCGATACGGGTTAAAATCTGTTGTAATAAATTCTAATAATAAATGAGCAAGCGTATGTCATGAAAATGCAAATAAAATCGTATAAAATACTAAACTACTTACTACTAACTATCGTATAGATATTAACTATTTAATAATAAATAATCCATCACTAAATTTGAAATTTTATGGTATATTTTTAAGTATAATTATAATTGTTATTGAAGAGATAAACTGCTTTTAAAGATAATTAATAGGTGACTGATGATTTTTTTGATGCATTAAAGTATGCTTACTTATGTTTTGAGTTCTATCACTGAATGCAAAAAAGACTTGAAAATATCGTATATTTTTTTTTGCTTCCAAAATTATTTACGTTTAAAGAGATACACTGCTTTAACAAACCACCTGTTTTACTGTTTTCAAGAAATCTCAGCCTTAAGAATAGTGTAGCTTTCGATCAGTGAAATAAATTTTGTAATCGGAACAGTACTTCCTGGACGAACCTTTTACGAACATACAAACAAATCAATTTATCTCCTTATACTAATATAAGTTAGGCAAACAGAATCGCAATTTAATTGTTTGATATATGATGATCATCATCACAATATCTCTTCTAAAAGACCTTGCGCCAATTGGCATAATTTGTTTTTCAAATTCAAATTGCTTTATTGTGATCATGTGTGATATGATGTTTACAATAACAGACTGTGGAAATGGTATATTGACCACGGCCATTTACGGCATCGTCGTGGGCCACTAAAAGTGACAGTTAGTTAGGTCCCAAGATTTTTATTTTATTTTTTGCTGGAGGTGGAGGGGGAGATCGGAAATTTTCCCACGGAACGTACTACCGGGATAAAAGTTATGTGTTAATCCAGGTTGTAATCGTTTTTAGTGTACAATTTTATTTATTTTATGTATTTGGGAAAATAAACAGTCACACATTACAATACTAAACAAAATTTGAGCTACAGAGTGAGTAAATGTGTAACCCACGACATTTTCCACATACATATTATAAAAACAAATTATAAAATTAATGCGATGTGCGTTTACTGTTTGATAGGTACAATGAAATATGTGTGTTAGTGATAAAATTAAAAAGGCATGCAAATAAAAAGGAAAAACACGAAATTTAAAAAAAAATACAGTCTGTAATATAATGAAAAAATTTAATACAATCTACACTTCGTCGGAGAGATTCGATTTATAATCAAACAAGCCGAGTGCCAGATGGGAGTTCCTATTGGCATAAATGACGTACGTCCATAATAACTTTTATCCCTTATGGCGTCGACCCCATTGCTTTATAGAATCCTTCCTTAGTGTCAATTTCACTATACAGAGTGACTGGTAGTTTAACGTATTCCTTCCAGAACGTGACAGCGTGACCCATTTGCAACAATTAAGTAACCTATAAAATCTAAGCGAAAGTTCATGGAATTCGAGGATATTCGTATTCGCGTGGATGTCGGTTATCGCGTAAAAGAATAGCCAATGTCCTTCTCCATATCCCAGGTTAAATCTCTGCCAAATTTCATGACAATTGGTTCAGTGGTTTAGGTGTGAAAGCGTAACAGACATACAGACATAGTTACTTTCGCATTTATAATATTAGTAGGGTTTTTTGGAAATTTCCCAGATATTGTCAACAAATAAATCACTTTTCATAAACTCTCGTTTGAATGGCCTTCATTGCTATTGCATTGGATACGTAATACTTTAACAAATTAAAATTAAATAACAAAACTAAAAAAATATATTAATAATTGAATTATTAATACTTGAATACTAATTGAAATTTCATGGATTCCATGAAGTTTCGCCTAGGCTTTATGTGGTGCTTAAGTGTTGCAACGGGGTCATACTTTCACGTCCTGAAATTATTTATTTATTTAAACTTCTCGCACACAAAAAAGGTACAAAGGCGGACTTAATGCCTTAGGCATTCTCTACCAGTCAACCAAGGGTGGTGAAGAGATTAGATGGCAATTAATACGTCAAATTACAGGTCACCATAATACATATCCCCCCCAGTGGGTTCCCGCATTGTCGTTGCGGGGGGGCTCAGTAGCCGTGGTCCGCTCCCACGGTGAAGCGAAGAGGAACCCCAAGGTGGGGCCGCTCGTCAGGGCTTTTGTCTCCAAGCCGACGACGTAGCGGCCAGAATGTAGGTTGCGGTGAGGTGCACCGCAACTGAGGCGGGCCGCGGTGTCGAATGGGAGGCATCGCGGCTGAAGATTACAGGCTGCGGAAGAGGAGGAGTGCCGGTACTTCTGAGTAGCGCTCTTCCCTTCCGTGGCCTGGACGGGGCCGCCACCGTTTGATGGCGGACGCGGTGGGGCCGCAGGGGAAGAGGAGTGTCGGTATAGCGTTGGCCGCTCTCCCTATCCCCTGCGGCCGAAAAGTGGTAGGCGGCGGGGCCACTGTGCTGACCCGTCGCAGGGGGACCAAGGGCACCAGACACGGGTACGTCTGGGGCCCTTTTGTTACTTGGTTCCTGGGGTGGTCACGGCGTGCCACGTGTCCTGGTGCGCCGAACTGGTGGGGTCCGCAAGGGCCGATGCCTGCCAGGGTTGCGGGTTGTTCGAAAGAGATACCGCGGCCCCTGGCACACAGGCAGGTGAGGGAACACGGGTGGGTTTTAGTCAGTAAAAGTCTGACACGCCCTCCTGCTCCACCCAGAGCAGGAGAAGTTATTTGATGATTTCCCACCCTCAAAAAAAAAAAAAAAACATAATACATATAAGTGTATGGTACTCTTGTGCATAATTTCTTGCTTCTAGACCCAGCGGTTTTAGCTGTGCGTTGTTAATCAGAGAATGAATGATTACAAGATTTTTATTAAATAATACATCATACGTGAACTTAGAGACAACATAGACACAAAAAAATCTAGTAACTATACTTGATTTTTATCTCAATATTAATTACCTACCAACCTAAAAAACATGTACCGATATTGAAAAGTACGTCACTTTTAAATGTCGGTACATGTTTTTATGCTACCGAGCCTAATTTACGGTATCTTGATGTAATTACCAATCTAATTAATTCCCTTCAATGCGAAGGTGCCTTCTGTAAAGTACTGTAACCTTCGTATTCTCAAACGACACATAACTTTGGCTTATTAGTCGATTCGCACGAATTTACCCGGCCAAATCGGGCGACCTTTTAAAATATATATTATTTTCTATAGGCGACTAGCGCAAAGTTCATTTATTATGGGAATAGACAACTTTAGAAATACATAGTAGGCAATTGGCTCATTTTTAATTTTATTTGCAATAATATTAGAAAAGGTCACTGCAAGTACCTACATGCAATAAAGCGCATAAAATTTGAAACGTGCCAATTGTAGTACGTATTTTTCTGAAATTGTCTATTCGCCCACAAATAAATTAAGTTCGTGCGACTCGTCTACCGAAAAGAATACATTATTTAAAAGTGTCGATTACATTTAGTAATAAAATTCGTGTGAATCGATAAATAAGCCATAACTTTAGGAGGTTTCTAAAATTCGGTACGGTCGTACCAATTTAAGGTCTCTAGCACCTTAAATTGGCAGCGACAGTATGAGACTAAGGGCTTATTCCAACGATGAAACTGAATGAGAGTGAAATTGGCACTACAGGTGACTTAACATTTGAGTAGCGTTTGAGAATGCGGTTGTGAATTATTCACAGATCTTTGATATGATAAAGAACAAGTAGACATTAACTGTGTCGATAAGATTATCTTATCTCTTGCACTTATTATTTTATATCTTAACTATTTTACTAACGCTATGGCTGTGTTTGTGATATCGAATGAAAAGTAAACAAGGTGAAACTGGTTTTTAACCCCCGACGCAAAAACGACGGGGTGTTTTAAGTTTGACGTGTCTGTGTGTGTCTGTGTGGCATCGTAGCTCCCGAATGGATGAACCGATTTTGATTTTGTTTTTTTTTGTGTTTGAAACGTGAATTAGTCGGGAGTTTTCATAGACATGATTCATCAAAATCGGTTCAGCCGTTTGAAAATTATCAGCTCTTTTCTGGTTGATGAAGGGATTTAAGCATCTTCCACGGGTCTGATCAAGTCGAAATTTCGTATTCTATTGCTTCAATGATATTAGACGAACAAAGTAACCTTGAACTGATGCTAGAGCAACACCTGGAATATCCAGGATACCCAAGTCACTCACCAATAAACAGCAGAAGTATCGTGTTTGGGCTCATTGAAAAGGTATCAATGAATAAGTTATGGTTAAATGGTGATCAGGACGAGGAATGAAGATAAATTAGTAACAAACTTCACTATGGGAAACATACGCAACACTGCGCAGATTTAAGCGAGACATTAAGTTAAAAAGCAGGAAATAAAAGTTAAATTAAAGATTTGAAAAACCCCATACCCAAACAAAAACTCAAAAAAAAAAAGTGGTTGCCGAGTCGTCGAAATTTGACCATAATTCATTTAAAACTAAATGTATTTCTAATGAATTATTCATTTTAAAAAATTGCCTTCTGTACTCCTTCTCCTTTTAAACTTCAACTGTGAAAAACAAAAAGGGTACAAAGTTATTAATATATGGATATATTAAAAGGTCGTATTTGTTTTTGTAGTTAGTTGTAGGGTAATCAAATTTCTTCGGTTATCAAATAAAATCCGCCATTTCATCGACAATATGCGGTCAAAATGTACAGAACAGCAATTTTTTTTAAATAAGGAACCGACTAAGAAATTCAGCGCACGGAGATTCAGAATCATGTAGGTACCTACTTACTGAATCCATCATGGTGACAAGTTGTGCGTCATTGTCTGCCACCCTATATATATAACTAGTTTCCGCTCGCGGCTTCGCCTGCGTGGAAGTCGGAAATTATCCCGCGGGAACGTACTACCGGATCAAAAGTATCAAATGTGTTAATTTAGGTAATAATCTATCTGCGTGCCAAATTTCATCCAAATCCGTTCAGCCGTTTTTACGTGAAAGAGTAACAAACATCCATCCATCCATCCATCTATCCATACTTACAAACTTTCGAGTTTATAATATTAGTAGGATGATACAATCCATCTGGATTAAGTCTAATAATATTAGTATCTAAGTCTACCCGGTTCTTGGTAGGAATGTGTCATATTTTCTTTGTATTATTGTAAGGGTAGGCCCAGCATCATAAAACCAACCTTTGAAATCAGATCATGACGATTATTGAATACAAATAAACAACAAAGATCAACACAATGAAAGCATATAATAATTTGTGATAATTATTTATCGTAAAACCTAAATAAATCTCTGTTGAAGGTGTTGTGAATTAATAGGCAGATTTAAATAGATTAGTACTTATTATTGTAGTTATTACTTCCTTGTATTGTATCGATGAAGATAATTAGGTACTGTGTCAAAATCAATAACTGTATGTAGCATAAGATTATAATGTATTTTGCCAATAACGGATTTGTTTTCTTCTGGTACTTTGTCCAAGAGGTCGTGATGCAGTGGGTTCTCATACTCGAGGTTGTGGGTTCAAATCCGGGCAAGTAATTCAATGAAAAAAATGTGTAATGTGACATACAATTCTTAAGTACTTTGTGAGTCGATCTTAGACATTACTGACATTGGTGAAGGAAAACATCGTGAGGAAGCGTCGACATATTGTTAACTAATCTTTGCCAGCGGCTTCGGCCGTGTGAAGGTTGGTGTATTATATGGATTATTCCTAACCTGACCCGAAATCCTAACCCGGTCGTGGGTTAGGTTAGTAACTTGAAATAAGTTATAATATTTGTTCCGAACGATTCCTAACCTGACCCAACGTATCATTCCTATCAAAACCCGAATTGCGTTGCGTTACGTTAACGATACTTCGGGTCAGGTTAGGAATAGGCTTTTTTTTTTGGTTGGGAAATCATCAAATAACTTCTCCCGCTCTGGGTGGAGCAGGGGGGAGTGTCAGACTTTGACTGACTAAAACCCACCCGTGTTCCCTCAGTTGCCCGTGTGCCAGGAGCCGCGATATCTCTTTTGAACATCCCGCACCCCTGGCAGGCATCGGCTCTTGCGGGCCCCATCAGTTGATGCTGACATCTTTTTGAGGCGCGCGTGGAACACAACGCGCCGTCGACCCGGGCTTGGTCCTTACCGGACATCGAGCTACCCATAACTCGCCGTCCGATTAGGAATAGGGTTACGTTCAGAACAAATATAAAAAAAAAATCAAGTTCCTAATCTGACCCACGACCGGCACCCTAAATGCGTAACACGTCATACTCGGTTTCATTTTGACAGTTCAACAATATACATTGCGTTATTTACGTTGTTGAGCAGACACATTTTTCGAACATATGAAGCAATGGTTTAGCCATCTGTTTCAAAACGAAACAAATTATGATGAATCGTGAGTTACGCAATTAGGGTGCTGGTTAGGATTTCGGGTCAGCTTCGAAATAATCCTATTATATACCTACATTTGAACCTTCCTCTTGAATCACTTTGTCTATTTATGTAAACCGTATTAAAATGCGTTGCGTAGTTTAAAATATCTAAGCGTACAGACACGAAAACTGACTTTATTTTATACTACGTAGACAAACAGATAAGTCCGAAATCGCCAACCCATCTTGAGCAAGCGTGGTGATCAATGCTCGTCCCTTCTCTGTATGAGAAGAGGCCTTTGACCTACAATGGGGCAGTAAAAGGCTGATTTTATTATTATT
Organism: Antitype chi; assembly: GCA_947359405.1. Taxonomy (NCBI): domain Eukaryota; kingdom Metazoa; phylum Arthropoda; class Insecta; order Lepidoptera; family Noctuidae; genus Antitype; species Antitype chi. The sequence goes on from OX375824.1 coordinate 13,611,138, forward strand.
TATTTTTCTTTTACTCTAAACGTGATATCAGTTTCATGCTAACTATAGTTACAGTTATAGCTGGTCCATTAATAATTTATTTGAGAACACACATCTGTATTAATGTGTGCAAAATTCAATCAATATTATCATTTTCGACTTATCAATGAAGCTCATTCATACGGAATTGTAAAGCTTATTAATAAATCCTCAACCTGCCAATTGATTTTCAACCTAAGTATTTACAAAATAAGGTAAATAATTCTAAAGCTTTTGGAATTTCCCGTGCATAATAAATATAGACGGAACATAATCCTCTTGGTGGAACCACATAATAGATTTTTACAGAAGGACCACTCGATACATCAAGCGAACACGCACGCACACATAGATACGGCTCACGTACAGTACAGCGAGTGCAAGAGCACTCGGGACAGGCATTCGAATAAGATTGCCGTAAGTCGACGTTAACACAGACGTAAAATTATCGTGGCAAGATTTTATCGCGCACTATCGCGGGTTTCTTATTTGCTCTCATGCACATCACACATTTTACAATATATTACTGTCGGTTTTTGTACATGAACCCTGTCAGGGCACTGCAAAGCACAATGTGGGTTTGCTGTTGAGTTTATGAACATCGAATTAACATAATTATCAGTATCACTTAATTAACGAAATTAATATTTATTATTACGAATTATTAACTAACACAATACATTTCAGTAATAAAAAGATTAAAAAATACATGTCACGATGTCATTATGATGTGTTTTCAACTCTTGGTATTGAACCGAGCATTGAGAATCTAACAGAATGAATCTCAGCAGTCGGAAAAACATACTATTCGATTTTCAACTCTCGACCCTAATCAGTGCGTTGAAGATCCAATGCACGAATAAATCCCGCCGCGTTTTTATCACGTCCGTATGAACCTTGACTAAGTCAGCGGGATAATTGCGGAAGACACTAGCAGTAGGAATGACACACATTTTGACAGTTCAACAACATTCATTGCGTTACTTACATTGTCGAACAGACAAATTTTTCGAACATATGAAGCAATGAATTAGCTATAACCTCCACAATGATTCAGATTCTGATTGTGTGTTACGCTATGAGGGTTTGTTTACATTTTCATCTAATAGTTTTGCAACACACAGTACGCGTCTGTATGCCTGCTTGTTCACCCGTTGTATTGAGTTAGCCTTCTGTAACCAATATATTATGTGGTTGAAGTATTGCCGCTGACAGGTCCTAATAGGCTGGGCGATGGAGAGCCATAGTCTAGTCCTTACGACAGCGTGACGTTTCGCCCTCACTGGAAGGTAATTGATCCAGCGTAATAGCCTCACGGAATTTACCGTGTTTTTGCTTAGAGTTCGGTCCCTTTATTCGTTTTAACAACTTGCTGTCTTTCGTAGTTAACATTAGAACGCATTTTCGACACTTATTTACTGTTGCCTGTTGACTTTATTTATCACTAGCTTCTAAAAGCGGCTTCGCCCGCGTGCAGGTTGAAAATTATCCCACGGGAACGATGCCTGGGATAAAGAGTATACTGAGTGCTAATCCAGGTTGTAAACTATCTGTGTGCCAAATTTCATCCAAATCTGTTCAGCCGTTTTGCGTGATTGAGTAATAAACATCTAAATATCCAAACATACAAACTTTGACATTTATAATAATAGGTCTTTACCTATGAAATTGCCGTTTTGTATGAAAAAATTGAAACGATTTTTTTTCATGTATTTTTTATTTGTATTAATCGAAGTAATCACCCATGCAATCAATGCATCTTTGCCATCGCAGTGGCAGTTTATTGATGCCCTTCTTAAAGAAATCAGCTGGACGGGAGGCAACAAATTCTTCAAAGGCATTTTGTACTGCCTCTCGGGTATTGAATTTTTTTCCCGCCAAGAAGTTATCCAAATTCTGGAAAAAGTAGTAGTCTGTAGGCGCAAGGTCTGGTGAGTAGGACGGATGACGGAGAGCTTCCAACCCCAGTTCTTGCAACTTGGAGACCGTCTGCTGTGCAGTATGAGGTCGCGCGTTGTCGTGCAGGAGCAGCGGAGACGAGCGATTGACCAATGCTGGTTGGAGATGTGCCAGCTTCTCCATCATTGTGTTCAGTTCATCACAGTACACATCTGCAGTAATGCTCACCCCGTTTGGTAAGAAGCTGTGATGAATCACACCGGCGCTAGACCACCAAACAGTGACCATCACTTTTCTAGGGGTAAGTTTTCGTTTAGGGCATTGTTTAGGTGCTGAACCAGGATCCAACCAACTTGCTGAGCGCTTGCGGTTATCAAACAGAATCCATTTTTCATCGCAGGTAACAATGCGGTTCAAAATTCCTTCATTTGTGTGTCTGTTGAGCAGTGCAAGGCACGTCTCGACGCGTACTTCGCGCTGACGATCATTGAGTTCGTGGGGCACCCATTTGTCAAGCTTTTTTACCTTGCCAATTTCACGCAAATGGACCAATATTGTTTTGACGCTAACGTCGAAAGCTGCTGCTAATTCAGCCGTAGATTGTGTATCATCAGCTTCCACAATCGCCTTTAATTCGTCATTGTCGACCAAAGTCTTCGGACGACCGCGAGGTTCATTTTTCAGGTCGAAATTTCCAGAACGGAAGCGAGCAAACCAATAACAGGTGGTGCGTTGGTTTGTAGTGTTAGCTCCGTAAACGTCGTTGATGTTGCGTGCCGCTTGTGCCGCGTTGCTGCCACGACGGTACTCATATTCCATAATTACTCGAATTTTTAACGTATCCATGATGACGAAAAAGATTGAAATGCGATGAAAATGTAACACTAATCAATAAACAAATGACTACTTTTGGAAAAAAAAATCCATGTTTTTAAAATAAAATTAATTTGAAATTAGAATTCTTACCCAAACAAAAATTATTTTGATTTGAAATGGCCAGTACTGCAAAACGGCAATTTCATAGGTAAAGACCTAATATTAGTATGAAAACTTTATGAGACTTACTGCCCGGGGCGTTTGCTACCGGTGTTTTCTACAGAGACTTTATCTAATTATTATTCCGAAATTAATTGGAAGTTCTCGAAACTAGGGCGTTAGCACAACAATCTTATATTTTAGTATTTTTTTAAACGTCTTAGTTTGTATTTTTTTTACTTATATTCAAAAAAAATATCAGACTGATGTTTCATCTGTAGTAATCGTACAAATGTAACAGTCATTCCATTACCGGCCTGTATTAACATAAAGGTTGCATTCTATAAGCAACAAACCTTTACAGTACCTACCTACAGAAAAAAAAATGTCTTTCCGGTGACGCCTCAACTTTTTTGTTGACTTCAACGCTCAACCTGATAGCAAGGATTCAGTACATGAATCTGAACCAACTCTAAAGATTCATATCCCCGAGCGCAGTTAGTAGGTTAAAAAAAAATTATCCACACATTTTGGCCGCATAGGTTTAGTGCACTTTCCTAAAAAAGGACAGATGTTTTTTTAAACGACGAGAAATGTCTCCTTTAGAGGGTTTAAAATCATGTGCTGAATTCATGGTCACAGTTTGCCTGCAATATAGGGTATATTTCAACGTATTCAATATATTTAAGCAATCTTTCATTTCTGTATATTATGCAATGAATGAATGAAATGCACCGATCCCAGTGTGGCTTGACCAGACTCGATTAATCGAATGAACCCCAAGATTTGCACTAGCCCCTGGGGCCTCATGCTTCATGGCGTTACATAAGCCATTGCATATCAAGAAGTAGACCGGGGGGCGCGGTAATGGTCGGGTAAGCGTGCCCTTAGGATAGGAAAGAATTGCGAGCCTACCAGCACCCTAATTGCGTAACTCACGATTCATCATAATTGGTTTCGTTATGAAACACATGGCTACACCATTGCTTCCTATGTTCGAAAAATGTGTCTGCTCAACAACGGAAATAGCGCAATAAATATTGTTGAACTGTCAAAATGAAACCGATTATGATTAATCGCGTGTTACGCAATTAGGGTGCGGATATGCATCCTTGAGTAAGCATTGGACTAGTGGAGGGTGGTATTTATTTATCTTTATTTATATTATCTTTTCACGACGATTGTTGATTCAGGTCGAGGTTCTTGGGTAGGTTCTCTGCATACCTAATTATGAAAGGCAGTAAATAATTTTCATACGAATTTCCAAAAACATATCTTCTGTTACACTGCTCTGTTGGTAGCTAGTTGTTGTAATTTTATGCAGTTCGTTTTATTTCGATTTTACCTCGGGCCTGAATCCTCAACAAACAAAAAGCGTGACCACGTTCATCAACTATGTTTGTATTTTTACAAAATTCTGTAAGTTTTTGTTTCCATTCTGTTTGCCTTTGCATTCCAATAGGACAAAAACCCTATCGTTGTGCGTTTTTAAAAACATACATAGTGTTGTTACACAATACCTCCTGATTTAAATAACAGACTATAGTACCTACCGTATGCTTTTATGCGCACAATGGATTATCAACTGTCGGTGTTGAACCGAGCATTGAAAATCCAACAGAATGCAGCGCAAGTGAGTTTCAGCGCGTCGAAACAACATAGGGTTCGATTTTCACCTCTTGGCGCTAATAAGCAGTGCGCTGAAAATCCAGTGAGCGTATAAATGGCGCTGCGATATAATGAGATACTATCGAGGAAACATACATCTGACCAATTTGAAAATAAAATCCCGTGCACACAATGACCATATCTGTTAGCAACCGTTACTAAAACGGCTGACCGCTGCAAGCAATAATAGTCCTTACGGTGTATAGATGTTAGTTTCCTTGAAAGTACGTCCGTGGGAATGTCGCCTAAGACTTTTTGTAGATTCTAACAAGAGGGCCTTGATAAGACAGTGGCAATCGTTTTCAAAGCGTTTCGTATTCCTGCAACGACTTTCAATAGGATTGACACAAGCTTGTCAGTAGCTTATCGTTGCTGTCATTCCAAAAAGACATGTAAGAACAGACTGTTTCAGGAAACACAAAAAACATTTTTTTTCCATTACTCCTTAAATAGTTTTAAAAAAATATACGCTCTTACGTATACAGGATGTCCCAAACGGTTAGGTTACGTAGCTGAGAAGGCCGGTGATAGGGGTGATGGTCACAACGGCCACCAGAAAAATAAAAAAATAAATCCCCTCTGGGTATTTAAAAAAATAAATGGCATTTTTTTTTAAACTAAAAATGTTTACACCTTGTGGGGCTATTTTTTTTTTTTTTTTTTTTTTTTTTTACCTACAAATATTGCTGTATTTAAAAAAAAATGCTGTTATGTAATTTTTTCGAGATTCTCAGATCAGTATCAAGATTGTTTATTACATTCTATGATAACATTGCAAAAAATACTTATTCTCAAATTTTAACAGTTTTTCTAAGGAATTATGCAATTTTGGGCCCCTGTATCGAAAAAAAACATCCATGGGCATATGGCGATATAAGTGGGGTAAATGATAGATAATAATCTGGCCGATCTACAGTTGCAAGGTTATCCATTATTTACGCCACACCCTGAACTTATATAGTTTCTTGTGTTTCCTGAAACAGTCTGTTTTTACATATCACTTTTTGGAATGACAGCGACGTTATGTCAAACCACAATTTTGACGGTTCCATGATCGTTATCGCTGATTTAATGTCACTTTGTCTACGCCCTAAGGTCTTATTCTTCTTCTCTTTATTTTAGTTATTTGTTCTTCAGAAAGCTGGTATAAATACTGGTATTCAGCTGCACCCGGTTAGACTGGAAACCGATCCCAACGTGTTGGGAAAAAGCTAGGCAAATGAAAGTTCGAAAACTGTGTAGGGGGCCATTCAAGTATTACGTAAGCAGTTTTTTAGCAATAATTGACCCCCACCCCTCCCCCCTCCCCCTCGTCAGCAAAAGTAAGCAAAGCTCTTACTCCCCCCTCCCATGCTCACGTAAACATTGGTAGCAGACACCTAACGTGTCTGCTCACTTTCTTGTGATTTTGTTATATTGTCATCGTTTTCATCATTCTTAGACAAGTAGGTTTGCCATATGTGTTCAAACCAAAATCGACTAAATTTTGGAAAAAATCCAAAAGTTAATAAATAAATAAATTCTGCTGACGTAATCACCATCCAGATCCCCCATCCCCCATGTCATCAAAAATAAGCAAAGCAAAGACCCCCCGCCCCCCTGTAGTGCTTACGTAATACTTGAATGGCCCCTAGGTAAAAGATAAAAATACACAAAAAATATATTCAATCGACTTAAATAAATTAAACAAACCAAATTTTGATTTAAGACAAAACTTATTTACAAACTAGAATAAAAACAAAATGCACAATTCAGTTACATAAAAAGCATTGTAATCTTTTTATACGCTTTATATTATTTTAAAGCTATCTGTCCCTCAAACTGACTTTTCGTTTCTAATCTTTTTTTATTTTTACCTCAGATTTAAAACAAAGGAGATTTTTACCTTTTACTATCTCCATTTTAATGGATATGAAAACGACAAAAGTTACGACAGTTTTCCTTATTTTCCACCAACAACGTTGTAGCTAATTGAATCCTTTTTTAAATGCAATAAAAGTTTACTTTTACTTCTCAACTGCAAGGTAAACCTTTGTAGGTACGATTTTTTATGTGATAAAAACAAATAGCCGGTAGAGTTTTAATATACTTTGTAGCTGAGATCCTGACATAATAACGTCTTGTTTGCCAAAAGGACTCTGACATCGTAATATTTTATTTTTCTTTCCTTTCATTTTTATTTTTATTTTTATTCCTGATTATTCTTTGAAGTCTTTTACTTTGAATAAGTGATTTTGTCTTCCGCATTTTCCTATGAAGTGTCATTAAAACCGGGGTTGAAGTGTCTTGTTTTTACATTTATTGTGGTGATTCACACATACAGTGTACAGACGCCAGCACATCAAGCTACCACAATCTGTCAAATTTCTTTGATAGTTTTTGAACTTTATTAACAAATAAACTCAAACTCAAAGCATTTATTTCAAATAAACCATACAGGCACTTTTGAATTGTCAAAAAGTCGACCAGTTGGAAAGTTGAAGCTAGTTGCCCATTCCAAAACGTAGATCTCTATGGAGAAGAACGGGCAAGAAACTCCATCGACACTCTTTTTAATCATGTTAAGGTGAATGCGCAGTGGTAGACCGCGAAATTCAAATTTTCTTACGTTTTTGCAATTTTCAGGTCAGTATCAGGTTGTATCCTGATCAAAATGTGATTTGCGAATATAACAGGTACGTGTTTACAGATTAGAGTCATTAGAATGTCTAATTTATCTCTTATAAGTTAGATTTCTTCCACAAGCACTTTTCCATAAGAAATTTGTTCTTATGGAAGAAATCTAACTTAGAAAGATGTATTATTGATTCTAATGATTATAAATCTGTAAATACGTACATGTTATAGTCGCAAATCATATTTTGATCAAGTAACAAGCTGACACTCACCTGAAAATTGCAAAAAACGTAACAAAATTTGAATTTCGCGCTCTACCACTGCGCATTCACCTTAAGTATTACAAAAACTTGGGAACATTATTCTTGTTGCTTCTATATGTGAGAACAATGTAAAAAAAAAAACGATTCTAAATATAAGATTTAAAATTAGCCATGGAAGTTAGGAGATGACCAGTCTCAACCGACGGCGCCCGTTCACGAACTTGACGCGTGGATCAGCACCATCCAGCTCAACCATTTTGTAGGGAACCGAATGATCCAACACACGCGCCACCATCAGCAAGACATTTAAGTGAGCATGACATACTCTCAACTGCCACGCTTTTTCAAGTCAACGTACATCAAAACAACATAATTATTATACGGATTCATGGTACTAACATTTACAAAGTTTAAACAAAATGCTTCTAAATTATACAAAATTATAGTTTGCAATGTATTTGAGAAATTAATAAAATTTGATTTCCGAAAAGAAAGAAAAATATTTAATATCTTTTGAAATTTTAATTAATAATACTTGATTCAGTAAAATTAAAAACTCATTCGTAATGTCAGAAAATAAAAATAATAGGAACAGAAATGTCCATAATGTCAGAAAACATAAAAAAGGGAAGCATCTTATCCAAATATGAAAATTTTAAATAGCAAGCCCAGGTGCAATAATAAGGTTCATGTTCAATTGGGAAACTGACAGTTTGGGGTAGCTTGTTGTGCTGGTGTCTGTACATAATAAAGAGCATTGTATTCCGCATATAGCATTTTCAGCCTATGATGTTCCCACTGTTGGGATACAGGCCTCCTCTCTGAGGGAGTGGGCCAATACGGGCTGGTAGATGGCACGTCTTCGAATTTTTGGTTTAGGACATATCGGTTTCCTCACGATGTTTTCCTTCACCGTTTTGAGAGCAGTGGTGAAGAAATAATTTACACATAGTAAAGTGCCTGCTTGATTTCGAACCTACGACCTACCTCAATGAACTGAATAACTCAACGCTTTTCATCAATAAAATTTAAAGTTTTACTTTGGTGGTCCTCTTTTCTCGAAAGTGTCCTTTTTCTTCGAAATGACTTTTCATTTTGAAGTCTCTATCAATTTTTGCAACGACAAACCAATAAGTAAAACATTATAAGCAAAAGTATATAAAAATTGACGTCAGTTAAAATGATCCCAGAAACAATTTAAAAACATCCAGTTACTTAAATGATGCGGATGAGTTTTTTGACGCTTTGTTTTAGTTTATTCGCTGTAGTTATATAGTTTAATTGAAATAAATAAATTATTCACACTGGAGGTAGGTTATCGAATAGTTACTTAAATAATTACTGGGGGTTTTAAAAAGCTTTTCTCCAGAAGAGGCTTCTAAAAATTGACGCACTGCATGTTCATATTGTACTTAATTATATATAGACGCGATCACACGACATGCACGCTTATAACCTGTCTGCTTTATTTCTATGATCTGTGGGTTGACAACTTGACATTATGATGTCTGTGCCTGGTGCAACACGACGGGTCATTCTGGTAACTTGAGCATTGTCACATCGGTTGGTTGTGCATCACTACAAAATAAACAGTATCTAGTTTTATTGAATGATCATTTCATTTAATATTAATACATGTACTATGTAAATTTATATAGATGGTAAAACTTTCGTGATTGTGAAGTGATAAGGGCGAGCTCGAGTTTGGACTGAAGAAATAATTCGGAGCAGTAATTCGGCACTTCTAATTAATGTACTCTATTTTGAAAGGCAAATATTATATTTGAATATTTATGTTACTTTGTTTTGTAATTTTTATTTCAGTCTGAATTTCGTCATTGGTATTTACTTGTATTCGCCAAATACTTAAAATAAATAATAGTTTAAAAAACTAAAAAACACGCTTTAAAAACCAAACTAAAAAAGGAGAAAATAATTTAATTCAATTAAAAAGCGTGGGGTGCTTTTTGAGGTATTTTTATAATCAATTAATGTCAAGCACCCCACGCTTTTTAATTGAATTAAATTATTTTCTCCTTTTTAGTTTGGTTTTTAAAGCGTGTTTTTTTAGTTTTTTAAACTATTATTTATTTTCTATTTTTTAGTTCTGCTAACTACAAAAACGTGTTTTTTTTCCCATTTTTTTTTAAATTATTGAATTGTCATCGGTCCTCGACAAGTTTACAAAGTTTCAATAAAATCTGACCGTTTAAAGTGGGTCAAAATCGCGCTTAAAGGAGTCGGTTACATACAAACATACAAACAAACAAACATACAAGTGAAGCTAATATAAAGCGTGTAAAAACGTCGTATCTCGCTGAAATTAATGATGTTGTAATACTACAACTACCTGTTTCAAAACTGAAAAACGTACAACACACGTTTCACCTTCAAAAGATAAAAATCTGAAACTATAATCTTGGTCATAATTAGTATTTTATCTAGTAGAGAATCAGCTAATTTGTTTGCCGCCATATTGTCCTGACAAATAATATTCGTGTCTGACGAGGATATTTACTGGTTATCTAGACTTAGTATCTTTAATTACAAATTACGTTCTTGTTTCAATGTTGTAGGTATGACAAGATTCTGTCTGATACCGACATTGGGCACTAAATCAAAACATGAAATCACGTAAACTCTCCTCAGTAGGCTGTTAACAATTAAAAAATATTCTGCATCTTTTGCGAACATGTTCCTATATTTAAATAAACTTCAATCAGAATTCGGCCTCTTCGACTGTCAAAGTGGGCGAAAATATTTATGAGATATGAACCAATAATGCGAAAACTTCGTTTCTAAATATTTCAAACACCATCATCAGCATCTCAGCATCATGCTGAGATAGGGGCCTTTTGGCCTCGTACGGGACTTTGTTTTTTAATTAACTTTTTTATACTTATTATATTTTATTAATTATATTAAGTTTGTGATATTCCTGTGCGAGTCTAATACATACTTTTTCTTTCTTTATTTTTCTTTCAAACACACCTTTTCAGCTGTAGATAAAGACATAACAACATTATATTGTGATTCTGTCAACAGTTCACTATATTGCATATAATAATTGTACCTACCTCAAATTGTAATCACACGAAACTAAAATGAAATACACTCAAACGCAAAAGTGTTAGTCTGCAAATAAAATAAAGCTGCCGTAAATCCAATATTAGTTGTTTGATATTCGAGTATTAAAAGATTTACACCGTGACATTAATCTTACTCGGTGCCACCGCCATCGCTGTTGTATGTACGTATACCGGACATGTAGGTACTGGGCTTATGTACTGAGGTGGAAAGTACAACGAAAATCAAAAAAACTGCAAAAGGAAAAATATTAGTGAACAAGAAACTCCCGTGTCCATCCCAGTTAGGTTAGGTTAGGTTTGGGACCCCCCCGGTGGGATCCCGCATTGTCGTTGCGGGGGGGCTCAGTAGCCGTGGTTTTCCCCACCCACGGTGAAGCGAAGAGGAACCCGAGGAGGGGCCGCTCGTCAGGGCTTTGTCCGCTAAGCCGACGACGTAGCGGCCAACCAGTTGCGGTGCCGCGGGGTGGTCCGGCGTGCCGTGTGTTCTGGTGCGCCGGTGATGGGGGTCATTCCCCTAAGAGGAGGGTCCGGTGACGGACAGCCGCGGCGGATTCGCGGATGGCTTTCGCGTTCCCGTGTTTCCGCCATAAGCGGCACTGGAGGACACCGTGGAGTTTTAGTGGGTTAGAGTCCCACATAACTGCGCTATCTCCCCGTGGTAGCGCAGTATGCATGAGCATTTCTCCACGTTAAAAAATAAAAAATAAAAATAAAAAAAAAGGTTAGGTTTGGGAAGGGAATACCGGGGTTGGTTTAGCCAGTGAGAGTCTGATAGACCCCTCCGGATACCTCAGGGTGGAGGCCATCCATGAGGACTTTCCAACCCGAAACAAACAAAAAAGAAAAGAGTTAGGAACAGGGATGGACACGGGAGTTTCTTGTTCAATAGTATTTTTCCTTTAGTAGTTTCTTATATCTATATCTGTGTAGCTTTGAATGCAGAAGGTAACAACAGGTCAATATATTTTTGCATATTGTGTTACACTTTGACAGTCGTTACGGGTAATAAAAGGTCCGAAAATTTGACAACCAGTCTTGTCAAGGGGGATACCTCTTGAAATTCAGTGTTATACTGTATAACTTATACAGTAACAGTAGCTGCATCCAAAGATAAGAAAGATGATGATTATTATAGTAGGTATATTGTGTTAACATTTTGTTTATTTGTCATGTGAGCACAAAACTGCTTCAGTCCCGGGTTTGTGACAGAAGCTGAAAATATGTAACAAACAAATAAGTCAAATATAGATGAACTACTATTACAAATATCGCCAACTTTTAAATTAATTTACGAGACAAGGAAACTTGACAACGATTTTTTAAATATTCTGAACCAGACCTGCGTATCTCCATTACCTATTTAAAAAGCCCGAAAAACAGAGCAATTTAATAAACCTCCGAAACAACACTAGACCCCACGCTGTTTTACGTAAACAAATCGCTGGAGTGTTCGCAAATAGTTGCAAATTGATATTTATTCGTTACGGCACGGTGTCACTGCGGCCCACACGTTGCGCGTCGGCAGTCTGATTTATATCGACGTGAATTAGTTAACAGCTTTTTTGTTGACTGTACTATATTGCCGACTGTAGTTCGTACCATGATTGAGACTGTATTTGTATAGAGTTTAAAGGAAGATAAAATTAACTGTTTTGTTTGATCTTTGACCTACTTATTAAGATTTACGGCTGATTGACTGACTGACTGCCAAGACACGTCTTTAATCATAGAAAACATAAACTTTGTTGTTAGAGGCGCAGTTAAAAGATTTTCGTAAAGTAAACATCAGCAAATCTACACTCTGTCAGTGTCAATATTCTATAACAAGGATGACACTGGCAGCTCGAACGCGGGTTGGATATGCTGCCGATCTACCCGATATAAAAAAATCGTCATGAAAACTTATGTGAGGAGTTTTTGGCGGGATAGGGTTGGAACATGTCGCACGAATTTTCATTTTCATGAAATTTAGTGAAATAGCGAATTAAATTGTATAATTTTGGTAGTGAATTATTCAATTTAGTTACATGTGTGTGCACAAGTGTAGTGAAGGTGAAAATAAGTGACTAACGTGGACTTTTCGTGTTCCCCCAAAAACTCATGTTAGGTTGTTGTAAAGTTGCTACCGCTTTACAATAACTTTGACTTGACTGGACTTGACTGACTAAAGACGACTATGACTTTTTTGTAACTTCGTGCCCGATATCGGGTCATTTACTTGATCGAAAAGAAAAATTACTTGACACTGGCTAAATGCACAAACCGTGCGAAGCCAAAGCCCAAAAAAAAAAAACTTATGTGAAGTGATCTTGACGTGAGCTGTCAATACACGCACTGTAGAATGACAGCTCACTTGGAAATCACTTCACCTAAGTTTTCACCACGTTCAATTTAATTGGTGAAAAAAGCCACTATCAAATTCAATTTCGCCATAAAATACAAAAGATCTTTTCAGTTGAAAGAAACTTATTTCTCATAAAAACGTAGTTCACTTAAATATGAGAAACTTAACATAATATCTTAGTTAAACATAATTCACGATCGATCTATCGATTACATATACCTATAGTAAATGATAAATGATTTTATTTCTATAAGTAGGTTCCTAAAAACAATATTTTTAAAACTAGATTAGGTCGGCGTTTCCTATCTGACTACTCTGAGAAGAAAGACCGAAACAAACTCAGAGGTCAGTCTCTGGGTCAGACCATGGGGATTGGTGTCTGAAATGGTATTTTGAGGAAAGAACCACACAGATTAAGTGGATCTATCCCAGCAGTACCTAGGTTTTTTTTATTAGTTAGGCAAATACAACTTTAACCTATTTTTGAAAATGTACCCTGATGAAGAATCTCTTATTTGTTTCGGTAACTTATAAAACTGCGCTCCCTCAAACTGGACAGTTCTTCTTCCGTACAAAGTCCTGAGTCTTTTTGAGTCTCTTATATCTAAATCTTTAAAAGAAGGCAAATTTCCGATACGTCTATGGTACTCCACGAAAGTGAACGCAACAAGAGGCAGGAGTATTGGAAAACAACGGGCAATACAATAGCATGTAGGTCAATAAGAGAGGCAAAACGAAACGATAACGTTGCAAAACGACTACTTTGAATAAAGCTACAATACTTGTTATTGACTTAAATTGAAATATTGTGTTCTTTGCGTACGGATGAACTAGCGGCTAAGTCCGAGCCGGACTCGCACACGATGGGTTCCTTTTCACTATCTTTTCAGCACCTTTATTTATTTATTTAACCATTTATGCACACACATATAATAAGTCATTTATTTGCCAAATTGTAGGTGTACAAAGTAGTATGATGTTATTATAAATGTGACCCATTTTCATTCTACCATTACATGTGGTGTGCAAATATTTAATTTCATAATACATTAAATTATTAAAAATTAAAGAAAGAAAGAAAGAAAGAAAGAAAAATTGTTTATTCTGCACAAATTAAATTATTTATCACTATAAACGTTACAAAATGTCTGATTCTTGTCTGTCTTGTCTGGACAGACAAGAAGAAAGGATCAGAAAAATACGTACATAGGTAATGCTTATTTCTACAGAAATCTCTTCCAGCACACCTGCGTTGATAAAGCAGCTATAGCAGTTAAAACTCGGTAAAAAAATTAAGTGTTTACCTATTACGATTTCAAAGATACAGCCGTGTGACGGACAGGTGCGGACCGCGGATCCCGTTGGCATCTTTTGGCTAAGGAACCCGAAAAACTGTAGTGCCTTACTTCGATGGAAGATGAAATATTGATGAGAATATCTTACAATGCGGTTGTTAGTGTTGTGATTAAGACTTCACTTTGTAAATTTATTACGAAATAGGGAAGAATAATGGGAGATAAATTGTTGTGATCGTAGCAAAAATTAATCTCCCGCGAACACTACCTAACAAATAAAATATTAGAATCAAAAAATGACAAATTAGCCATTGTGAAACAACACCACGTGCGAGAGTTTATTTTGCATGAACATTTTATGCATCGCTGTTCCCTTTGTCGGTGGCGCGTGCGATTCGAGTAGTACCTTCAAGTTACCTCTACTGTTACTATTGATTCTCACGTTTTCGAGTTGATGAATATTTTTTTACAAAAACATCTTTTTTTTTACTCTATGCTTAGATAGTACTCCTTATGGCAAATTGTCCTGCCGCGGGAAAACAACCATTAAAATTTCTCGGTGCATTGTCTAGAAATCTACGCATTGCGTTCAAAATAGAGTGATGGAGACTACTTTGTAATTGTTTTATCCAATCACAAGTTAAGAATCAACCTCTACTACCCTCAAATCAATCAACTGAGCCTATCGCAGTCCACTGCTGGACATAGGCCGCTCCCAGCCTACGCTACAACACCCTATCGTCCTTAATGAGGTCGTTGATCCATCTAACTGGTGGTCGTTCCACACTTCGGTTATCGATACACGATCGCCAATCCAGGCCTCTTCTGCTCCACCATTGGTCCATTGGTCCTTCGACAAAATCAAAATATTTTATTTCATATAAACCTGCATGGGTACTTATGAAACGTCAGAAGCTAAGTGCACGGTTCCAATTTGACGTTTCGTATGGAAGAAAGCCGGTAAGAAACTCCACAGTTACTCTTTTAAAAATAATTGGCTTTTACAATGTTTTCAAATTACAGTGATAATTGGTATGGGAGGACAGTGCAGGCCTGTCAATAAGTACCAGGTACTAGAGGAATGAAAATACAGAATAGAAAAACGTCTACAAATCTAGTCTCTAAGGCCTACAACGTTCTCTCATTCACAATATGTAAAATAATCTACCTATATAAAAAAGGTTTTTTATATAGGTAGATTATTTTCATCATGAAATCATGTCAATTGACATGATTTCCATGACAATCACTAATAATGAATACTCGAAATTAAAATTGATGTATAATGTAAAATAATGACGAGAATATGTCAGACATTGTAAAAAATAAAAAAAAATAACATTGTAATTTGGGAGCAGTTAATAGACTTTCACATAGTTATGCTGTTAATGAAGTACCAGGGAAGCCACATATGCAGAAGGAATGAATGCCAAACTTCCCTGTCTTCAACGTAGTCTTTTATCTTATAATATGGTTTTTTGATAAGGACACGTTTGATGTGAGTTTTAAACTTTCCATCGCCAAGTTCTGTAACCGACTTTGGCAAGTTGTTATAGAAGCGGATACTGTTTATTAGAAATGACTTGCTAGTTTTAGTTAATCTAAATTTTCAAAATCAAAATCAAAATATTTTATTTCACATAAGCCTGCAAGGGCACTTATGAAACGTCAGAAGCTAGGTGCACGGTTCCAATTTGTCGTTTCCTATGGAGAAGAGCCGGCAAGAAACTCCACGGTTACTCTTTTAAAAATAATTGGCTTTTACAATGTTTTCAAATTACAGTGATAATAGGTATGGGAGGACAGTGCAGGCCAGTCAATAAGTACCAGGTACTTAGAGGAATGAAAATACAGAATAGAAAAACGTCTACAAATCTAGTCTCTAAGGCCTACAACGTTCTCTCATTCACAATATGTAAAAGAATCTACCTATATAAAATGAATCTATTTGAACCAAGTGACATGATTTCGATGACAATCACTGAAAATAAATAGTAGGTAGTAAAATTGATGTATAATGTCAAATAATGACGAGAATATGTCAGACATTGTAAAAAAAAAAAAATAATAATAAAAAGAATACGTGTCAACAAAACCTCATGATTTTCAATTTTCTGCAATTTCAATAGTTAAAATTATTTTTACTCAATTTCACAAGAGTTTTTTAATTCCAAATCAAACCAGAAACCTAAATTACATCGAAAAACCAAAAACAAGACCGTAAAATATAAAAATGTAATAAGCATAATCAAAAATACCGAATCGGAGGTGACATGACAGATGTCACCTCCGAACAACTATGAAGAAGATTAAGAAAATATGGTAAAATGTTGACAAGATCTGCCGCCCGAAATGCACGCCCACCACCTCCGGACTCGTCGCTCAGCTCCGCCTCGCCGCCGCCGGTACCCAGCCCCACTGCGGGCGCTGTGATGACACCGGCCGCGGTAGTTGCGTCGAGCTCGAGCGACGAGTATTTCTCTCCGCCCACGACGCCACCACCTGCTCGTCGACGAAGAGGACGCCGGCCGCCGGACGGTTTAGGACCTCGAGGCCCACCGGCCTCTGATAGGGTCCCAGCTCCCGGCGGAAGTGTGCAGCGCATGAGATGGACACGATCCATCAACGAAAACGTCATGCGCTCATACTATGGGGCTACAGAGGGAGGAAACAATCTGACCGCGTACCGTGTTCGGATGCTCTCTCTTTTTCAGGTGCTTGAACCAACTGTCAACGTTTCGACACAACGACTATCGGATCAGGTGCGGGTCATCCAGCGTAACCATATGTTGGATGACACTGTACTTGATCGCTTGCGAATTGAAATGCAGAGTAGCCATGTCATCGTCCCCCCGCCGCCGCCGCAGACAGTTGTGGTTCCACCACGGTTCACCACAAGCCACGCGCCTCAAGCTGACGAAGGGACTGATGATAGGGTTACTAACGTAAGTACCCAGTACAATGAGGAATTGAGGAGTGCTTTGGACGGTGCGATTCGGGAATATCGATTCATGTCGCCCGAACTTAGACCACGCTTACCTCGTTTGCCCATGCATAATAAAAATAGGGCGCTGGTGGCAGCTCTGGATTCGCAGTTGTCAAACTTTTTTGATGACTGCGAAGACCTCGCCGATACTCATTCGATTTTGTACTGCGCGGCTGTAGCGGCATGTCGTGTAGCTCACGTCAAATTTGCCAATGACTCAAGAGCTACACGACCGAAACCAGCCGTACCAGCTTGGCGGTGCAGAATTGAACGCCGTATTGGTGGGGCCAGAGCCCTCATCGGAAAACTAATCTGCTTCAGGGAGGGCAATACTCGCCCTAGAGTGATGCGCTTTGTGAGACGGGCGTTCTCGGGGACTGATATCAGTCCTCAAGACTATACGTCTTGTGTCACGGAGCGCATCGACTTCCTGAAGCAAAAAGTGTATGCATGGGCAAACCGTATTCGTAGGTATAAGCGGCGAGTGGATCGATACACCCAGAACCGCACTTTTCAAAGTGATGAAAGGTGGGTATATAGGGCTTGGGAGCGACCGGACCAAAGTGTGGCTGACACGCGCCTACCAGATGATGATGCTATGTGTTCTTTTTGGCGTAGTATCTGGTCGGTGCCTGTCAGTCACACCGAAAGTGATTGGGCTCGGGAAGTCGAGCGAGCCTGCGATCTAATACCAGAAATGGGGGCTATTACCATCTGCCCCCAAGATGTAGCTCGTGCAGTCCGTCCGTTACCCAATTGGAAGTCTCCAGGGCCGGACGGGCTGCACAACTTCTGGATTAAATGGTTGCAAAGGTCGCACGCTCGCTTGGCGGCTCAGTACCAGACTGCTTTGGAGTCTGGTTCGCTACCCCAGTTCCTAACGACAGGAGTTACCCACCTGCTCCATAAATCAGGTAGTACCGCGGAACCCAAAAATTATAGACCGATCACATGTTTACCGACGGTCTATAAGGTTCTTACATCCATTTTGAGAGCTAAGATTTACAATCATGTAGACACTAATTCAATCATGTCTGTCTCTCAAAATGGATGTCGGAACGGATCCCGCGGTACTAAGGAGCTGCTCCTCATTGATATGGCCATTAGCCAACAGGTTCGTCGTTCCCGAAAGGATCTTTCGACATGTTGGATAGACTACAAGAAGGCCTATGACTCGGTGCCACATACATGGCTCATGAGGGTGCTGGAATTGTATAAAGTAGATACAACTCTGCGCACCTTCCTGATGTCATGTATGGGGCAATGGAGGACGGTCCTTCGATATCCAGGATGTCGAAATATCCAGAGGAATAGCGAACCGATAAGGATCGAGCGAGGCATATTTCAGGGCGACAGTTTGAGTCCGCTTTGGTTCTGCCTAGCCCTGAATCCTCTAAGCACACTGCTGGAGGATTCAGGTATAGGCTATCGACTGAGGAGAGGTGGTCAGGTTATATCTCACCTCCTCTACATGGATGACCTAAAACTCTTTGCCCCCAACAATTTGCAACTAATGGAGCTACTGAAAGTAACTGAAACTTTCAGTAGCGCCATTAGGATGGATTTTGGTGTGGACAAATGTGCGGTCATGCATGTAAAGCGAGGGGAGATTATGGAATCCGTGGGAACCCAACTCTCGGATTCCATAAAACTTCGAGCCCTCTCCGCAGCCGAAACCTATAAGTATTTGGGTATGTCGGAAGCTTTGGGCATCAATGTTACTGACATGAAACAATCGTTGAAGGAACGCTTCTTTGGCCGCCTGAAAAAAGTATTTAATAGTCTTTTATCAGGCGGAAACAAGGTGCGTGCCTTCAACGGTTGGGTCATGCCGGTCTTGATGTACTCTTTCGGCATACTCAAATGGACTCAGACCGAACTCGACGCCATAGATAGGAGGGTCCGTACGCTGCTGACTGCATATCGAATGCATCACCCACGGTCATCGGTAATGAGACTGTATATCCCGCGAAAATGTGGAGGTCGAGGCTTTTTAAATGCTAAGACTCTCCACAATCGCGAGATATGCAGTCTCAGGGATTATTTCCTAGAAACCGACGTGGGGATGCATCGAGATGTGGTTGCGGTGGACAAGGGCCTCACCCCGCTCTCCTTGGGTAAAGAGAACTGGCGCAAGCCTGTAGTACTTGACACTAAAGATCGCATGGAGGTATGGCAGAGTAAGGAGCTTCACGGACGCTTTTTCCGGGCCCTACATGGACCCGATGTAGACTTTCTAGCGTCCGTAGCCTGGCTTCGTTTCGGTGACCTATTTGGGGAAACCGAAGGTTTTGTCTGTGCAATTATGGACGAAGTTATGATGACGAACAATTACCGGAGATTTATTGTGAAAGATGGCACGGTTGACATCTGTCGGGCATGCCACCGTCCAGGAGAATCAATCAGACACATAATCTCCGGGTGTTCTCGTCTAGCTAACGAGGAGTACTTGCATAGACACAACCTAGTAGCCAGGATTATCCACCAGCAACTTGCTCTGAAATACAGCCTTGTGGAATCAGAAGTGCCGTACTACAGGTATGTGCCCGACCCAGTTCTCGAAAATGGACATGTCACACTGTACTGGGATCGATCCATCATCACTGACAGGACCATTGTTGCCAATAAACCTGATATAGTGGTGGTGGATCGACTAGAACGGCGTGCAATGATCGTTGATATAACGGTCCCGCATGAGGGGAACCTCGTGAAAGCCGAGAAAGATAAACAAATAAAGTATCTTGACTTGGCTCGCGAGGTTGTCGACATGTGGGATGTGGACTCAGCGATCATTGTACCGATAGTTGTTACAGCCAATGGCTTGATAGCCAAGAGCCTCGACCAACATCTGAGGAGGCTCTCGTTGGGCAGCTGGGTCAAGGGCTTGATCCAGAAAGCAGTACTCCTGGACACGGCTCGCATTGTCAGGAGGTTCCTCTCTCTGGAGCCCTGACCGCCGGTAGCTTGGACCTTGTTCCCGATACCGGTGGGCCACTATTTTTTATATTTTTAAATGTTTTTATATAATTTTATACTAATATTTAAAAATGTAATTTATATGTATATTGAAAGGAATAAAGGAAATAATAAAAGAATAAAAATTAACATTGCAATTTGGGAGCAGTTAATAGACTTTCACACGGTTTTGCTGTTAATGAGGTACCAGGGAAGCCACATGTGCAGAAGGAATTAATGCCAAACTTCCCTGTCTTCAACGTAGTCTTTTATCTTATAATATGCTTTTTTGATAAGGACACATTTGATGTGAGTTTTAAACTTTCCATCGCTAAGTTCTGTAACCGACTTTGGCAACTTGTTATAGAAGCGGATACTGTTTATTAGAAATGACTTGCTAGTTTTAGTTAATCTAAATTTTGGAATCACAATTTCATCTTTACTACGTGTATTTAGATTATGGAAATCGCATCTTTTTTTGAAAAGACCTAAGTTTTTGCGAACATACAAGATATTTTCTAGAATATAAAGAGAAGGCAGAGTAAGTATATCAATTTCGTTGAATTTGTTTCTAAGAGACTCGCGAGGCCCCATTTTATAGATTGCGCGGATTGCCCTCTTTTGTAAAATAAAAATTGAATCTACGTCCGCTGCCGATCCCCACAGCAGAACGCCATAAGACATAATACTGTGAAAATAAGCAAAGTATACTAACCTAGCTGTGGCTACATCAGTCAACTGCCTTATTTTTCTTACTGCGTAAGCAGCTGAGCTTAATCTGCTTGAAAGCGCTCTAATGTGGGCACCCCATTGCAATTTTGAATCTAAAGTAATTCCCAAAAATACAGTTTCCGAAATAGCATCTAGTTTCTTGCCATCAAGTTTTAAATTTAGACCTACTTGGGGTACATTTGGTAGCGAGAACTTAAGACATTTAGTTTTGTTCGCATTGAGTAAAAGATTATTAGCAGCAAACCATTTCGATAGAACAGCTAGGCTTTCGTTGACATGTAAGACATCCGTATCTTTTCTATCTATTCTAAAAATAAGAGAAGTGTCATCAGCGAATAAAATTATATCCGAGAAGTTAGCCATCAGATAGGGAAGGTCATTAATATAAACTAGAAATAAAAAAGGACCAAGAATTGAACCTTGAGGCACGCCCATCCTAACTAGAGACCCCGAGGATGTCGCCCCGTTAACGTTTACTTTTTGCTGCCTGTTTGATAAGTAGGAAAGTACAAGATCAGCAGCTTGTCCACGAATTCCGTAGTGGTGTAATTTACAGATCAGTGTATTGTGGTCAACGCAGTCAAACGCTTTTGAGAGGTCACAGAAAATGCCAATCGCATCCTGAGAACTCTCCCAGGATTCCAAAATGTGACTGATGAGTTTTACTCCCGCGTCAGTCGTCGACCTACCTTTCGTGAAACCAAACTGTCGACTATGTAAAATCCCATTTGAGTTAAAATGTGACAACATCTGGTCCAGCATGATTTTTTCATAAATTTTGCTCAATGCTGGAAGCACAGATATAGGTCTATAATTAGAGGGATCACTCTTACTACCCGATTTGAAAATTGGTACTACTTTACTATGTTTCATTAAGTCCGGAAACGTACCGCTGTCTAAACATTGATTAAATATGCCTGTTAGGACAGGGGCAATTGTGTCAATGATATTTTCAATAACCTTAACGGAAATCCCCCATAAGTCTTCAGTGTTTTTTATGTTAAGACTTTTAAATGCTGTTTTAATTGTGGCAATAGAGATGGGTTTGAATTCAAAACTTGGAATGTCCTTACTGAAGTTTTCTTTAAGAAGAGATTCAGCTAATACAGATGATGAGGGGAGACATTTCGTAACCTCTATTGGGATGTTGGTAAATAAATTTTCAAGAGTCTCCGCAACTTTTAACTTATCTGAAATGGTTTCATTGTCAATTTTCAGAGCTAACTCATTCTGATCTCGTTGTTTTGTGTTTCCAGTTTCTTTGTTAATTACCTGCCACACAGCTTTTATTTTATTTTTAGAAATACTAATTTTGCTACTTATTAATTTAGATTTAGCTTGAGCACAGACTCTTTTGAATATCTTAGAATAGTTTCTTACATAATTATGAAAGGCCTGATCTGAAGTCAATGACTTTTCATTATACAAATTATATAAGATGTCTCTGCTTTTTCTAATGCCATCAGTGGCCCATTTTGGAATCACAATTTACAGACATGGGCAGCCCATTGCTACATTTCAGCTTGCCTATTCTGCAAGTTAAGTCAGTAACCCTACTAGCCTACGTATTATCCTATTTGTGGATTTCGATCATTTTACTTGTTGCTACTTACCACTTCTTCCTCAAAAACATCGAGTCATCATTTATACTGTACTTAAATATACGCAAAACAATTAGACATCGCTATAGAAACAGTAATTATTATCATATTATGTGACGTCACGATGTACTCTTATCAGATCAACGATTTTTGATAATAACGCTGAAGACTTATGACAAATTCGATGACGCAAAAATAGATTCTAATCTATTTAAGAATGAGCTCGAAAATCGTGTGAACCATCACATACTTCAGTGATTACGTGAGAATATAATCTGTAAATCAATGAAAAATTGAATACAGACCTACGACGACGCCGCGTCGGGTCTTATCTTACGCAAAAATGACGCATCGATGTTGTTTTTTTAAACGATTTTTATTGCCATGCGCACTTATCTACGTACATTTTCACTAGCTCACCGTTTACATGACGTGACTTTACCTGACTGATGATGATTGGCATTTATTTGTCTCTTGCGATCAGCACCCTAATTGCGTAACACGCGTTTAATCATAATCGGTTTCATTTTGACATTTCAACAATATTCATTGCGTTATTTACGATGTTGAGCACACACATTTTTCGAACATATGAAGCAATGGTTTAGCCATCTGTTTCAAAACGAAACAAATTAAGATGAATCGTGAGTTACGCAATTAGGGTGCAAGTCTTGCTTCGCACGGTTTTTACTAATGGATAGAACATCGACATTAATTTATCATACATCCATAACATAACGACTTGTTTCCCTAAAGGGTTAGGTAGGGGTGTATCTATACGACACCCACAATTCGCCAGTTATGTTTAAGTCCCATGTAATAGGGCGAGCCTATTGCCATCAATCAGGCAAAAATTCAGACTCTGGACTGCTACTGAGAAATTCCAGATGGTAAAACCCATTATTAACAATTTTCCCGACCTGGGAATCGAAACCAGGACCGCATGCTCAACAGTAGCGCTTGGCACGAGGCAGTCAACTTGTGTTTACTATATGTACCTAAGCTTAAATAAATTCTCGAATAAATGATTGTGACTGCAAAACCCGTTGCGTAGTTTAGAAGCACAAAATAGCCACACAGACAGACACGAATAGTGACTTTAATTTATAATATCTATAGAGAGGCTACCTAAGTTATCACCATTCAAAGTGTACCTACCTATAAGAATAGGTTAGGTACCTACTGTTGAAGATGTGTTTTTAAATAAAGTTTGTGACAATGAAAATCGCTTGCAGATACCTAAAAGTAACGGAAATATTCACAAATCCTTTTATTTTCACGACGACAGCGCAAAAATATGGAAAATCTAAAGGATTTGCTTAATTTTCTTCAGTTTTAATACTTTGACTTGACAACGACAGTAAGAGTTATTTTAGAGTTTTTTCTAATACACAGTGTCCTGTCTGGTTTCTAACTCACGACCACAGCTTGTAAGTTGGAGCCTATAGCGCTGAGTCACCACTTCTGCCAATAATAGTTCACATAAAGTATGAAAATACAGGGTGATTGGAAGATGGGTGCAAAGCTTTAAGGCGAAGATAGTACAGACAATTTAGAACCATTTAAGCCATGGTTGTCTTAGACGAAGTCTTACCAAATATTTTTAACCAAATTTTTAAGTTTTTTTTCGGAAATTCTCAAAATTTAATGTAAACTGCATAATTATGGCCAAATTGAATGATAAATGAATTCATTTTTTATTTATTTAATTAAAGTAATGTGTAAGCAATCAAGCAAAACATGTATTAGGCTTCTGTGTCATTAGACATTTTTTTTACAGACATTTAAAGCTCAGAAAAAATAAAAAATTTGTACAATACGTCTTTTAAACCTTATTAAAAAAAAAAAAATTTGGTAAGACTTCGTCTAAGACAACCATGGCTTAAATGGTTCTAAATTGTCTATACTATCTTCACCTTAAAGCTTTGCACCCATCTTCCAATCACCCTGTATATGTCAATTTACTAATGCAATATGCATCAAGCTAAGTCAACATGATAGGTGACCCTTTTTCCCCCATTCATGTTTATAGGTTGTGCGAAAAACCACTGATGTGTGAACTTATTTGTTGCCAACATCGGTTTAAATTGATAAGCGAGTACGCACACGTTGTGTCGATGACGTGTATCGCGATGAGCGCATACGTGGCTCGGTCTCTGCATGTTTAGTTTGTGTCAGCCCCGGTAGTTATCTTGTTTAATGAAAATATTGTGAACTTTGTTACTGTCATTCACTGAAAATGTTGCGGCTTTTGGCCAGGTACCATATAAACAGCTGTAACAAAACACAATCACTACGTAACAAAGCCTTTTTTTTGGGAGGGACATCATCAAATAACTTCTCCCGCTCTGGGTGGGGCAGGAGGGCTGTCAGACTTTTACTGACTAAAACCCACCCGTGTTCCCTCAGTTGCCTGTGTGCCAGGGGCCGCGGTATCTCTTTCGAACAACCCGCACCCCTGGCAGTAGCCTTCAAAGTTAAACTGAACAAGCCAGCAAGGAACAATCAGTAAACATCACGGCAATGTCACACCGTGCCGCCCAGGGTTCCGACCTAGCAATATTACCCTCCTAAACGGGAAAAGTTTTTATTCAGTGCTCAAACTGTAACCATGAATTCAGCATATCATTCTAGACTCCCCAGCGCAAAAAATTTTCGTCGGTTATACAAAATAAAGTCAGCTGTTCCATACATTTTACTGCGTAGGTATTGCACTTTTCTATGAAACAGCTGATTTTTTTTTTGTATAACCGACGAAAAATTTCTGCGCTGGGGAATCAAGAATTTGCGCACTGAATAAAAACTTTTCCTGTATACCTCCTATAGTATAACTTTAACAGGAATCTTCTTTTGGGCTTCTGAGTACCCGTTATGACTACCAATGACAGCCGAGACCTATCAGGGGCGACGAAAAATTCAGTATAACCATTCGTGGAGGCTATTTGATGCGTCTGACGAATAAACGAAAGATAAATTAAAAAGAGTTTCATTAAAGATGTTGTAAACCTGCATAGGTATATTCCTTTGTCAAAGGAGTTAGTCGACGTTCACAAGGCCGTATAAATATCCCGGCAGGGTTTGATCGTGCACTGGCTTTAGAGCATTGAGAATCCACCAAAGTGTATCTCAGCGTATCGAAAAAACACACTGTTCGATTTCCAACTTTCGGCGATAAGCAGTGTGTCGAAAAAACACACTGTTCGATTTCCAACTTTCGGCGATAAGCAGTGTGTCGAAAAAGCACACTGTTCGATTTCCAACTTTCGGCGATAAGCAGTGTGTCGAAAAAACACACTGTTCGATTTCCAACTTTCGGCGATAAGCAGTGTGTCGAAAATCCAGTGCGCAATTTTTTTACGTGTTATTACGTGTGCCGTTTTACCGTCCATTCTGCCATATCTGACTGATTAGCGATGAATTTGGTACTCCTTACAATTTGTGATCCAAAGTCGACTTCCAAGGGTGCGGGTTGTTCCAGAGATGCGGGTTGTTCCAGGGGTGCGGGTTGTTCGAAAGAGATACCGTGGCCCCTGGCACACAGTCAACTGAGGGAACACGGGTGAATTTTAGTCAGTAAAAGTCTGACACGCCGTCCTGCTCCACCCAGAGCGGGAGAAGTTATTTGATGATTCCCCACCCAAAAAAAAAAGGTGTTACTCGACTTCCACACAAATGGATCTCACAGGTACAACAAGGTAATAGTTCTCAACTTCTCATATTAAATAGAAAAATTTAGTTTTTCGCAAACAACCAAGAAATAGGAGACGTTTTTTCTCGAGTTTCATTAAGATCTTGTTTGGAAGTAAATAAACAACCTGCTCTTGTATGCGGCTTCGACTTTCTTTAAGAAAGCTCCGAGTAATATGAAATTTGCATATTCAGCAGTTGAACGTTTTATTTTATTTGCTCTAGCTAGGTTCTGATTAACTTAAGATGAAACCTTCACAAACCAATTTAAAATTACTACAATATAATAACAAGAAGATACTTAATTTAATCACAGCCGAGTTGGCGGGCAGTCTCGCACACGACAGTACTGTAACTGTAACAGTGCACGTTGGATGATCTCAATAAAGCCACTGGTGCCGCAATAAATGTGGCCACCTACTGGGCCCCAAGAATATTTAAAAAAAAATTGTGTACGAGTACCATCGACACGAAAAGAAGAAGAAGAACACGAAAGTTTGTCTATATGGATGTTTGTTACTCTTTCACGCAAAAACGGCTGAACGGATTTAGATAAAATTTGGCACACAGATAGATTATAACCTAGATTAACACATAGGATACTTTTTATCCCGGTAGTACGTTCCCGTGGGATAATTTCCGAGTTCCACGCGGGCGAAGCCGCGGGCGGAAGCTAGTATTTAATAACAGAAATAGAAGATATTCCTGAAATACGACTTTTCATTAAAAGTCTTTTTCCTTCAACGTAAGCAGCAAACAGCAAGATGTTAGAGCCATTTCGTTTGCAATTCAAATATGAAATATGTATAAAAGCGCACTCTATCGGTAGATTCACTTGGTAGTTTTTATTTAGCTCTGTAAGTCCTTCAGCTTAACGTGGTTTGTTCTTTCTTTTTAAGATTCTTTTTTAAGATTAATTTAATTTGTGCCCAGAGTTAGGTACTTTGAAAATTTCGTACATTCCGATAAAACAGTAGCATTGTGTAAATAGCCGTGTTTGATCAGAAAAAAAAACAACTAAACTAAGTATTAGGTAAGTTTTCATATTTAGGAAATAAATGTCAGTACCTCGATAGGTACCCAAAAAATACCACTAAGATACCCCTTGTTAAGACTGGTTGTCAGACTTTCGGGCTTCTGACGATCTGTAATGGCTGTCAAAGATCCACTAATAACAGCTGCGACCAACGGCTTAACGTGCCTTCCGAGTCTCGGTGGGGTTGATATGTGATAACTTAAGCACAAAAACAACCGACTTCTAAAAAAACACTACAAAGTGAAAAATAACTTTAATTTCGTAAGTCGGTGACTTTGGATATGTATTTTAATTTTTGGCACCGCCTTCTTTTGGAAGTCGGTTAGTTTTCTTTTATTTTTCACTTTTTAGTCGTAGTACCTACAAAACAATGCATATTTATACGATAGCAGCAATCGCGGTATGTTTGCTGCAATTTTTTGAAGAGTTCCGTTGTCTGTCTCCGAAACGCATCATTAGATCTATATGAAATTGAAATGGGACCATTTCGGAATAAATCCCTTTCGAAAAAAAAAAAAAATTGGAAACCCGCCTATATATGACGGAGTTATGCCCGAACATACATAAAAAAGAAAAAAAATATTAACATGTCGAATTGATAACCTTCTTTTTGAAGTTCGAAAGGGGTTTATTCCGAAATGGTCCCATTCTAATTGCATGCGTGATTGAGTAACAAACATCCATCCATCAAACATCTAAACATACAAACTTTCACATTTACAATATCAGTAGGATTAAATAAGCAGGTACACCTAAATTCTGAAATATACGCACACCTCACCTTCCGAAGCAAACAACCGCCACGTCGATTTATTATTTAGTATTTACTAAAGAGTCCAATTGCCTAAATCAACAATTTGGGACCTCCCTAAAAGGTACTCATTAATGTCCGGCTGGCGCTAAGGTTTATTACAACGAGATCGCATCATTATTTAAGGGTTCGTTCTCACCACATTACTGTTAAGCAAGGGTACTTTATGATTGATAAGTGAACATTGACTGAATATAATAATTGTTTAAACATTGCAATAACAAAACGCCTAGGCAAAGGTATACCTGTATTACCTCTACTTATGGTAACACCCATAATCCAAAATGAAAATTAAACAAAAAGACGAATGGTGATGTAATGATGATAGATCGAAAATATGAAGCTAAGTCAATTATTAAATAGTGATGTGTGCAATCGTAAATAATATGATACTCTGACGGTTTGAGTAGGTACTTCATGCCTCATAACTATGCGTCTTTTTGACGCAAGTTTAAGAAAAAGTACGGCTTGCTTCCTGTGTAACACACAATCTGAATCACTTTGAAGAGCCAATCCATTGCATATTTTGTTCTTTTAACAACGTATATAACACAATAAATGTCGTTGAACTATCAAAATGAAAGCCATTGCTACAGTTAGTGTGTTACACAATTACCCCACTGTGTGAAGCTCGATGTGCAATATTAATGCCCAGGAATTAATAAGTAACAAGTTGTAGGTACTTAAAAGTTTAATGATTTTTTATTTACAAGAGAGATTAATAATTTATTTATTCACCGTTTTCATAGTAATTATTGATCGACGTTATTGAATCTTTAATTATAATTGTAAATATTAATTTACTCTTAATTGATGGTGTCCATAATATAGAAAGTAACGCAACGGAAGTAATTTAATGGCGGTTTCCATTACTTAGGCGTTTATTATATATTGAATAATATCTAAGTTTGTTATGTATTGAGGCTTCTGAGAAACGGAAGTACCTAGATAAGTACATTTTTATTTATGACCGGAAATCGTAATGTGTGCTGTTATGTAGGCATACTGGCATAATAAGTACCTACAAATAATACTGACTCGAGTGTAAATAGTTTGATTGAGTTATTATTTATTATTATCTCCTTTATTCCATTAAATACACATATAAATTTCATTTTTAAATATTAGAATATAAAACATATAAAAAACATTTAAAAATATAAAACATCGTAGCCCACCGGTATCGGGAACAGGGTCCAAGCTACCGGCGCGGTCAGGACTCCAGAGAGAGGAACCTCCTAACATTGCGAGCCGTGTCCAGGAGTACCGCTTTCTGGATCAAGCCCTTGAACCAGCTGCCCAACGAGAGCCTCCTCAGTTGTTGGTCGAGGCTCTTGGCTATCAAGCCATTGGCTGTAACGACTATCGGTACAATGATCACTGAGTCCACATCCCACATTATTATTATTATTACTAACCACTAATGTCTCACAGTTGGGCAAAGGCCTCGCTAATCTCTTTCCACCTCTCTTTATCCAGAGCCACCAACGAGCAATCTTTTTAAAGGAGTCTAGCTCATCCCGCCATGTCCGTCTAGTCCTGCCGCGATGTCGTTTGCCATTAAACGAGACCCATTGGTACGTAAATTTGGCCAGGACATACTGCAGATGTGTCCAGCTCAATTCCATTTCCAGTATGAATGTTTTAATTCTATGTTGAAAAGTCTTAAAAATACAATCACTTTTCAGCATGAGAGAAAACTAAAATAAACAACTAAAAGCTTGAAAATGTCGATCTCAATACTATAGCTTGGCCTCAATACTGCCACTTAAATCTAATACAGATCAGTACCAAGTTAAGTTAAGCCATTCATAGCCGTTTAGGTCAAAACAATGGCTAATGAATGTCAATTATAGCCGATTTACGGCCATTGTTCTCGTGACTGGAGACTGCTCATATCAATGTCATCATTATTAACTATTGGCTTGAAGCAGCTGACTGTAATCAAATTATTAGCTTAAGAAAAAATCACCTTTAACCGTTCCAGAAAATTGTCACTGTCACGTCCGTCTGTCACAATCTGTTGCTTTGTTTTGGAAATTAAAAATACATAATTATAAACTTTTTGGCTTAGGTAAGTATAGCTTGGCTATTTACTAAAAAGACAAATATTATAGGTTGCAAAATAAAAATCTAAGGTAACTTAACTTCACGTTAAGATCACAACAAATAGAGCAATCTACGATCAACTAATCAGCACACAATAAAAGCTAATTTTAAAATTTTCACTCAAGTTTTCTAAATAGCTCTTCAGTCTTTACAGCTACGGAACGTAAGCCATAATCGGATCAAAGAGGCACTCACTCGGTCCCGCAGGCGGTCCCCCGAGATATCCCGGAC
Organism: Antitype chi; assembly: GCA_947359405.1. Taxonomy (NCBI): domain Eukaryota; kingdom Metazoa; phylum Arthropoda; class Insecta; order Lepidoptera; family Noctuidae; genus Antitype; species Antitype chi. The sequence continues at coordinate 13,641,453 of OX375824.1, forward strand.
TCTCCTCCGGGAACACTATCCCGGGCTCCAGTAATACGCCCTCATTCCAGCAACCGCGTTAGATTACCCCGGGGCTTTCTTAAGGCAGATGTGAAGCGAGTTTATGACTGCCCTAAATAATTTTATAGGCTTCGATAAGGCGACAAACTGACTGATAGGCTGGCTGTTTCTGTGTTGTTGATAAGAACCATACAAACAGATAGATAGAATACTCTTTATTATATTGTACAGCATAAAGGCCTTAGTTTTAAGAAGTGAACATTAAAGAGTGATTATGATGACGTAATCATAAGGAGAGTAGTAGGGCCCAGTGGTAACTGACGTGACTTACGAGATGTAGGTCGTAGGTTCGAACTAGTGATGATCATTAAAAATAAAGATCCGCATATCCGGATCCGAATACGGATAATTGGTGACAAGTCCGCGGATACGGTTACGGATACGGATCTTAACTTTCTTACTCAATCGGTGTTGGAGCGCGTGACCTTGGAAACGAAAGTTGATGCCACTTGACGCTTTGCGTGACAGAACATGTTTCGACTTGCGTTGCGCGGGTCTTTCTTTTGTTTTGTTTATATGTAGTTTAGTGTGACACTGGGCAGCATAGATAACGTTTGTGTTTTTTATACGAGTTAAAAAAAATCTACAAAGTTAAGTAGTGCAATTTGGAATGATTAATAAGGTACCTAAACGATCCGTCAAAAATGTAAAGGATAGGGATACGGATGCGGATCTTTTTTATCCCGCGGATATCCACGGATACGGATACGGATATCCGGAACATCACTAGTTCGAACCCAGACTGTGTAAATTATTTCATCACCACTGCTCTCAAAACGGTGAAGGAAAACATCATGAGGGTTTCCTCAGCATGTCCTAGAACCAAAAATGTGACATCTACCAACCCGCACTGGGCCCGCGTTGTGAATGGCACGACCCACTGCCTCTCACAGAGAAGAGACCTGTATCCCAGCAGTGGGAACGTTACAGGTTAATTACGAATCATAAGATGGGCTAAGCCGCATATTTCTCGCTGATACTATTTTCAGTAATCACACAGTTCGAAAATCTCAGTACCTCCTACCTCAAAAGAAGTATCTCAATACTAGACTATAGTTAAGTACAACTCACATTTGTATTCCTCGACCCATTTTGCCTGTAATTCAGCATGTTCAGGCAATTTGATTGATCGAATCGAAGCGAATCGAATGACGCAGATAAAAAGCCCGTCTTAACCCCTCGCCTACGCAGAATATTTACAGAGAATTATCAATAGGTACGTATACGTCTTTGGGTTGACCTTAACCTTGGAGGTTGAGTATCAGAGGGTGACTTATTATATCGTTCCCTAATTCAGAAGTGCATATATGTAGTATGGCGTACAAAATATAGAGGTTTTAATATTAATGACGTGCAAAACATGTATGACTAGTTTTTGCCAGCGGCTCCGCCCGTGTTAAAGTCGAAAATTATTCCACGGGAACGTACCACCGGGATTAAAAGTATCCTATTTGTTAATCCTGGTTATAATTTATCTGTATGCCAAATTTCATCCAAATCCGTTCAGCCATTTTTGCGTGATTGAGTTTCTATGTAGAAACTTTCACATTTAGAATATTAGTAGGATATAGAAGGATAATCGTACTCACGGTTTTAAACAAAGAATGTTGGTGTCCAGTCAGGGTTTTTCCATTATCAGGAGTTTCTTAGTACCATTCCAGAATCCAAATCTGTGCCCGGTCTATATCCCTCATCACACACACATACACACACATCACACACACATACACACACATCACACACACATACACACACATCACACACACATACACACACATCACACACACATACACACACATCACACACACATACACACACATCACACACACATACACACATATCACACACACATACACACACATCACACACACATTACTGGCGAAATGGTAATACGAGAGAAATACTGGCAATTTGAGGCGATACTGCCAAGCCTTTTCCTAAGTTTGGTCGACTTCCAGTCTCACCGGATAAAGCTGAATATCATATCATAGTATTTTACATGAAGTGTCTGCCTTTCTGACCTCCACAACCTAGCTATTGGGTAACACGATACCCCTTGGTAAGACTGGTTGTCAGACTTTGTTCTTATAACGTACAACTGTCAAATATCAACGAATGACAACCGGGAGAACGGCCTAAAGGTGAATCTTGTCGACATTTATTCCATACAAACTTCGGGAGTGTGTTACTCCACTGTTCGACAATGTAGATACAGCAAAAATTAAACTTGGTATGGTTTTGTCTCATTATTAATATTGTCTGTGCGGAAACAGACGCAAACCGACATGGTGCTAAAAAAAAACCATCAAAAACTTATGAGCCAACAAAGATTCGTTTTTCTTGTTAATTTAACCGAGCTTCGGGCGTGTTTAAGTAACAAAAGAAGTGTAAAATCTCGAAAACCAAGTCAGTAGCGACAAATTTCAAATGTCGAAAAATTTCATAAACTTAATAGATTATTTATGGTGTGCAGTGGTTTTTTCATTAAACTCGATCTTCCGAAGGACTTTTCTTATTTTTTTACGCGCCTGTTTTACTATTTTAAATGTTCCTACATCTCACTCAATAACGTTGTGTGTGGATGTACCTAGACCATCGTCTAACTGCTCATCTCTAATACTATCTCTGTCGGGCACGATGCCTGGCGAGACAGCGTGCTTTAGCCAGGCCCACCAGTGAGTTCGAACCCATGACTAGTGTCCCCTTAACGTGCTTTTCAAGGCGCGGACGGGTATCGATATGTAATGGTTGGTAACCCATCTACGAACCTACCAGGGCAAGCGTAACTTAACCCTCGATCGACCCGCGCAGCTGTTATCATTTAACCACAAGCCCCGGGGAATACAGGCAGGCAATGTTATGTTTTTTTTATGTTTAAGAACATTATTATCCCAGCTATAATATCTACATAATACACAAACAGTGACAGTGCATTACACGTGGTGTCGCATAAGTTTCCAAGAACCCGGAAATACGCGACATCTTTCCACCACCGCCGTATCATATTACGATTGTGACGTAGGTTCTGTATGTAAAATATTGATGTGGGTGCCGTGTCCGGAAAAATGCGAATCTTGTGAAATAGGTAATATGAATCTCGTTAATTCTTTTACCTACACTAACACACAATATAAATTTATTAATAAAAAAAAAACTTTACAATTTGGTGGTCATGCACTGTAACTTCTTTCGGAAACCCTAAATTTCAGAAAAATTAATCAAAAGTCATTAATTCAAACTAGCAATCAAGCAGCATCAATTATATAACAGTCCCCCAAAACGGTTTCATTTGTCGGTATTGAACCGAGCATTGAGAATCTATCAGAGTGCATTACAGCGCATCGAAAATCGAACTGTGTGTTTTACTGTTTGATTTACAATTCTCGACTCTAAGCAGTGCTTTGAAGATCCATTGTGCGAAAAAACCCCGCCGTTATATTACTTCCGTGGGAACGTGAGCTTACAATAGTGAAAAGTCAAAGTTACACAAACGATTAACTAGGACTATCGAAGTAAAATGGATATTAACAGTTAATTACTAATAACATTGACAAAACTATGGTCGGCAAGACGGCTAGTCACCACAAGGAGCAGTACGTCCACGAGCATAACGCAAAGATCGCCTTGTTTGTCCGCCGGGAGGCCACCAGACCCCCAACGACGAAGGCAGCATGACGAACTTGCTGCCGGTTGATCATGCAAGAATAATGTGATCAATGGGCGACATCGTTATCAAACCACATATATTTCAATACAACTCATAAAAAACATAGTTGTGAGTTGATCATGTCAATAGAAAGTGTGCCCGAACTTCTGGCGCTAATTGAAGTGTGACGGCTTTGGCTAGAATGGCCGATCGCGCGCTAATTTAGGTATTTCCTTCGTATAATAAATTAAATAAATACACATTTTGAAAATGTAAAATGTATACGTTACAGAAAACATATAGTTTTGTTATTATTAAAAAACTGATGTCCTTCCGTGAAGTATTGACACTGTGCTAAGAGTTTATTTTGTTTTTTTTTTAGATTACCTTGTCGGGATATTTTTCTATTAAAGAAACTAAAAATAATCGTGTTTCTAAACTATACGATTTTTAGAGTGAATACTTAAATATCTTACATATTAATTGCATAACTAAAGGTTTATTAATAACGATGCAGCAAGGGATCAAACGAACGCAATTATTTCGTGATTACGTATCGTCCCCTCGGTACGCTCTTAAAACAGACTCCTCTCGGAATTTGAAATAAGAGCTTACAATTACGTTAAAATAATATTCAAAAACTTATTTTAAATTCAAATGCAAAATAAGAAGTCTACGTAAATAGGTACCTACTTTTGTATGATCACTTTTAAGACATGTAGATAAATTCTTCCACATAATTGTAATGAAATGGAAATACCTTAAGTTACACGTGGGTAGCAATATCAATAATGGTACACAGGTAAATTAACTTATATTCCTACCTATTTCTTACAAAGTGTTTCAAACATTTTATGGAACATGTATTAAATCATGTTGACCGGGAGTATCATTATATAACTTCGGGAAGTTTCTTAAGGCTTCTCAAGTTTATTGCTATGAGAAGTTGAAAACTCGTCAATATAACTGGTAAACAAATATACCTACCTGAAAACTTGATACAATACAAAGAATTGCGAAAAATATTATAACTTTAAGGCGAGTTTAGATGAAAAACTAAGTAGGTTTTATTGTTTTTTTTTTATTCTACGTTGCTTAAAGTTAAGAGGCGCATAAACGTCATAAATGTATCGTTAAACAGTCGCTAATCATTACTTAACTTTAAGTAACGTTTATTAATAGAGGGGTTAAACACATAACTTTATAAACTGTAAAAACCTAAGTAACTATAACTCCATTTGTGATAAGATTAGACATGTAATTGTAAACAAACCTTTTTTTAACAGTCCGTTCAACCGATTTTTACTTCTATTCGGTATAATCTATTTATTTATTTATTTATTTATTTATTAGGTTCACCAACAATTGTTTACACTGGTATTATGCTTAATATAACATGTAACATAAATAATGTACTAGTGTAACAATCACTTATAGGTAAACTCCGCATGCATTACAGGAAGTAGTACAAAATATACTAAACTAAAGTAACTAAACAAAGTTAAAAATGCTTAATACTTAAAAACTAACTTATTAAAATATTAACTAAAACTAATCGGGCAAATACTTATGAAAAGTGGCTTTTAACTTTCCAAAAAGATCGATTTGGTCGCTGCAATTATTTATGACATTGCATAATCTCGCATAAGGAGAATTTGATTTTTTTTTTTTTTTCTATAAACGGTATTCTTTCTTTCTATTCCGTAGGCTATAGTAGGCATAAGGATGGCATCAAAAGCAAAAAAAGTGGTTACAATACCAACTATTTACTGCAGACGCCATTTATCATGGTACCAACGCTAAACTTTTTTACCGCGCGTTCAACTGATTTTGACTTCTATTGAAGTCAAAATCAGTTGAACGCGCGGTAAAAAAGTTTTATTTAAAAAAAACTTTTTCCAAAAAAAAAACAACCGACTTCCAAAAAAACACTACAAAGTGAAAAATAACTTTAATTTCGGAAGTCGGTGTCTTTGGAGCTGTGTTTGAATTTTTTGTCACCGCCTTCCGTAATTAAAGTTATTTTTCACTTTGTAGTGTTTTTTTGGAAGTCGGTTGTTTTTTTTTTGAAAAAGTTTTTATTTTTCACTTTTTAGTGGTTCACATGTGCTTACACCTTCACAGCATACTGGCGTGATGTTATGTTATGAGCTGGTGTAAGCAATAGACAGAGATGAGATTTCAGCAATCCCAGTCCATTTGCTATCAGGAGTTCCGTTGCCTATCTCCGAAGTTCTTCATCAGATCTTCACCAAATTGAAATGGAACCACTCTGAGAAAGTACTCTTCCAAAAAATACCTAAATCGCTTTGTGTGCCTATCAAATTTGAAGAGTTCTCTCCATTTCTCCAGGATCCCATCATCAGATCCTGACTTGATGATCATGGGACCACCTGGGAAGTATACCCTTTCAAACAAAAAAAACAAAATTCAAATCGGTCCAGCCATCTTCGAGTAATCGGGGAACATACATAAAAAAACTTTTTCCAAAAAAAAACAACCGACTTCCAAAAAAACACTACAAAGTGAAAAATAACTTTAATTTCGGAAGTCGGTGTCTTTGGAGCTGTATTTGAATTTTTTGTCACCGCCTTCCGAAATTAAAGTTATTTTTCACTTTGTAGTGTTTTTTTGGAAGTCGGTTGTTTTTTTTTGGAAAAAGTTTTTATTTTTCACTTTTTAGTGGTTCACATGTGCTTACCCCTTCACAGCATACCGGCGTGATGTTATGTTATGAACTGGTGTAAGCAATAGACAGACATGAGATTTCAGCAATCCCAGTCCATTTGCTATCATTTATCGAGGAGTTCCGTTGCCTATCTCCAAAGTTCTTCATCAGATCTTCACCAAATTGAAATGAGACCACTACGAGAAAGTACTCTTCCAAAAAATACCTAAATCGCTTCGTGTGCCTATAAAATTTGAAGAGTTCTCTCTATTTCTCCAGGATCCCATCATCAGATCCTGACTTGATGATCATGGGACCATCTGGAAAGTATACCCTTTCAAACAAAAAAAACAAAATCCAAATCGGTCCAGCCATCTTCGAGTAATCGGGGAACATACATAAAAAAAAATAAAAAAAAAAAAAAAAAAAAAAAAAAAGGTCCCGACGAATTGATAACCTCCTCCTTTTTGAAGTCGGTTAAAAAAAAAAAAAAAAGGTTCCGACAAATTGATAACCTCCTCCTTTTTGAAGTCGGTTAATGAAATAAATACGGTTACGTCAAATATAGATTGTGGAGTATTAGGTTTATTCGAAGTTGTTGTTAGTTGTTTAAATTGTTTGCTATGTTGATCTGATCAAACGAAAATACCTTTCTTCTCTAGTTTTGCTCTTAGAATATTAACATGCGGTTTCTGAAAGTCATTATTTACTAATGAACGCCCTGGGGGCTTACTCTCTAAGCACGAAGTCCGTAGTTACGGGCTTACCGTACCACGTAACACCTACGGACATAAGATTACTTCGGATTCCGAACTAAGAATGACCATTTGTAAAGTTGTTCTAAATCCCGATGTTTTCTCCCCTGTCCGAATAAATCTGGAGTAAAGTCCAATTCGAAGTTACGAACTACTTTCGGACGGGCCCGTATCTTTGTTGACGGTTTTAGAGAGAAGGCAAGGGGGGGGGGGTATTTCCCCGACGGGTTGTGCAGAAGTGTACTCTTAGTACACACACAGTTCGCCCGTTATTGTTTATTGTTAAGTTGCAACTTAACCAATCAGAAACGGAAAAGGCTTTCAGAACCTGGTTTTTCTTGTAATATTAAGTGTTTGTAATGTTAATGTATATTACACAGAAGTATCTCTTTGCAGAACAGGTCGCCGCCGCCCGCGCACATCCCCAATGCTATACTGTACTCGCCGCCAGAGCCGCTAGAGGTGAGACAACATTTTTATATACATATTTTTTTTACATACATCACAGTTTATCAAGAAAACAAAATGTTTATTTAATCTTATACTTATGGTCTGAAATCACCTTGTTAATCCCTTCTGTCGTTTACAATATAAGGCATTTTGGGTTTGAAAGAGATATTGCGGCCCCTGGCACACAGGCAACTGAGGAGACACGGGTGGGTTTTAGTCAGTAGAAATCTGACACGCCCTCCTGCTCCACCCAGAGCGGGAGAAGTTATTTGATGATTTCTCACCCAATAAAAAAAAACCTTTATGCTTTGCCAGGGGTTTGGGTTGTTCGAAAGAGATACCGTGGCCCCTGGCACACAGGAAACTGAAGGAACACGGGTGGGTTTTAGTCAGTCAAAGTCTAACGCAATCTCTTCCAACCAAAGCGGGAGAAGTTATTTGATGATTTTCCACCCTAAAAAAAAAGCATTTGGAGCGGCTTCCATTTTGACTGTACAACAAAATTAATTGCGTTATTTACGTTGCTGAGCAGACTATTTTTTGGAACATATGAAGCAATGGATTAGCTTCAAAATTATTCCGATTCTGATTTATAGTGCGTTGCGCAATTAGGGCGCTGGTTCATGAATCTCTTTAAAGAAGCGATATAGGTTTGTACAGAGAGTAATGCAGTTCCAACAAGATATATGCTCAACAAAATGCCCCACAACCCATAAAATTCCGAAAGACCACCCTCCAATTACTACTAACGGCCCTTAAGCCCGTTTTAACAAAACGACTTGCTTGATTAAAACGTCTCGTTGTCGGTAACCGTACTTATGTTACAGGCGTCAAATATTCATGTTGCAATTAAAACTAATCACTATGAGATTTCACAAGCTTGTAGAAATATGACACTTGCGGATTACTTATAGGGAAGTGCAGTGTCCGTAGTTTTGGTTTAGTAGGAAAAGGGATTTGCTGAGGCTAATGTAGTTATGGAATTAATCATTTAGGAAATATTGGTTTTCTAGGGAAATACGAACCTAAACCTCCTAACTTGCTAGGGGTGCGGGTTGTTCGAAAGAGATACTGCAGCCCCTGGCACACAGGCAACTGAGGGAACACGGGTGGGTTTTAGTCAGTAAAAGACTGACACGCCCTCAGGCTTCCACCCAGAGCGGGAAAAGTAATTTGATGATTTCCCACCCAAAAAAAAAAACCTTTAAGCTTTGCCAGGGGTTCGGGTTGTTCGAAAGAGATACCGCGGCTCCTGGCATACAGGAAACTTAAGGAACACGGGTGGGTTTTAGTCAGTAAAAGTCTGACACGCCCTCATGCTTCCACCCAGAGCGGGAGAAGTTATTTGATGACTTCCCACGCAAAAAAAAATAACCTCCTAACTTTACATATCTGATTGGTGGGCGTATGCACAATGTTCTTTAGGCCCATTCTCGGCTCAACTCGAATTTGAACGGTAAGGAGGCTCCAGGCTAATCCGGCTACCCTCAAATTTCTTACGTTTTTTTCAATTTGCAGGTCAGTACCTGGCTGACTGTTGCTCGAAATATGATTCGGAAACCATAACAAATAAAGCTTTATATAATTATAATCATCAATCTAAACCCTCTAAGTGCATTTAATTCCAATAAGGGCTGATTTTTCAACAGTCAGATAACTTTTATCTGAGGAATAAATATTGCGGTTTGACAACTTATGTATAGAAAATATGTCAAAGTGTCAGATTTATTCTTCATATAAAAGTTATATGATTATTGAAAAATTTGCCTTAAATGATTTTTTCATGAAATAGTAATTCAAGGGAAAATAAGAATAAAAAATGGAAGAAAATTTGAATTTCCCGGGCTATCTTAGAGCTTCCAGCTTAAGCGTTCAAAGTCGAGTAGCACACTCATCTCAGCAAAAGTCAGAACACGCTCAATGAGTATGAAAAAAATCGAATAAAATGAAAAAAATAAATACCATAATGTTTAAAACCAAGTTCACAATAAGCCGAACCAAAACAAAATTAAACAAAAACGGTTCGCTTAATTTTTATAAGCTCGCTGTAACCAACATTCCCTTTATAGTGTGCACTGTAAAAGTAATGTACCTGTGCTGCCAACTGCCATTAGCAATTAACACTGGGAGCACCGTTAATTAAAATATTTTAACACAATCTGTGGTAACGCGCGATGCGGTGGCTTTTAATTGGACTAAAAATACAAAGATGCCAGGTTTGTGAGTATACTGGCTTTTATATTTTGTGTTATGTTTTGAAATTGCGGAAAGTACACACGGAAACGTAAAAGTACATGTATATTTCTTGATTCCATAGTTTTTTTTTTTTTGTAAAATAGTTTTAGTACACTTTCTTCATGTTAAAAAGTTGTCTAAGGGAAGGTTCGGTAAATTATTATTGTTTTGGTGTCACATCAGCCACATGACATTGCTGTCTAATAGCACTCACAAGTCCAAATGTTTTGTTAAGGTAGAAGTGCTAGCGTAACTCGCGAAATTCAGTTGCCTGTGCCATGGGCCATGGTATCTCTTTCGAACAACCCGCACCCCTGGCAGGCATCGGCCCTTGCGGACCCCACCAGTTGGTGCTGACATCTCTTTGAGGCGCACGTGGAACAAAACGCGCCGTCGACCCGGGCTTGGTCCTTACCGGACAGCGAGCTACGAGCATTACGTGTCAGGTGGGGTTAGGGCCAATTTGGAGCTCCAAATTTCACGGAATTTACGGGCTCCCACCAGCGCATCCACCGGAAATCGTGATCTTCCGCAAACATGCCAAAAGATGAATGGTATCTTTGTAAAGGTTATTCGTAGGCAGCCAACACAATCTAGAATAAATTCTTCTTTATCACCGACATCTTTTGAAAATTACAGCTCTATTCAATGGCCGCTTATTTCCTATTCTTTCATTCATTCACCGGTTTCTCAATGTCGATTTTGAATAGTAAGGAGTCCCTCTAAATGCTTCCAGATTTTACTTTTAATATTCAGATTCTTTGTACTCTGTGACTACCGGTAGATTGATCCAATAAGTCACAATAGCCGCGGTAAAAAGTTTGAAAACACTTCTAGTAAAAATTACTTTTAACTTGCTTTCGTAGTATACCTATCACACAATAATAGGTATATTAGGGGGATATTAAACTACCATATGTATAGGTATTAGGGACATATTAAACCATCATATATTAAGGCTTTATAAAAATCTATCAGTCACGGATATACCTATAACAATTTACAATAGATCTATGAATCACTGATGAGCTTGGCTTTACCTACTACATAAAGAATAGAATAATACTCTATAATATGAACACCGTTCTCGTACAAATTACAGATGTATTGTAGAAATTTTTAAATCGGTCTTTTAAAACCAGCTTCAATTTCAAATAGGATGAAAGATAATTATCTTAGATATACGCCAAGGTGGTGTTCACTAGTACCACCAGTTAGAGGGTTCAGAGTTATCAGTAAGTACAACATTTCTCAAAGGGAACGTCTAGTCACATACCCATTCGACATACTTCACCCATTTTGTGGTAAGACATCTCTTGCATTATGTGTCAACATGAGACAAGAAACAATTCCTAACTCTTAGGAGTAGCGTAAATTAAGTAAACTCGAATTAATAATGGAGCGCCAAGAGAGTTCTCTACCAAATCGCATTCTCGGCAGTTCACCTCTCTCTAATTGATTTACGTCACTCTAATTACTTTTTCACTTAAATTTGGACTCCAGCATTAATCAATATCTACCGGCACCTTAGGAAGTTGCTGAATGGAATAGAAATTAATAAATAGATTGCGTTGACATCGCTTTTATCACTTACTGTTTGACCATGAGCTACACGCTGAAGTGACGCGACAGCGTCTGTAGAGAAACCAGATGAAGGAGAAGAAAAAAAAGAAAGAAAACGTATTTAGTTTGGCTCGCGCAGGAAAATCACACTAAACACGCAATCGTTCAAAAATTATAAAAAACAAATTTCTTGGAAGTAAAAAATAAAGAAAAAGAAGAAGAAGACGTTTAGACCACGCCACGACTTGTGGAACGTCGGTTTAGGGGGTCTACTCTCTAAGTTCGTCAACAAAGATACGGCCCCGTCCGAAAGTAGTCAATCCGTCAAATAAAGTGATAAATTCAATTTTTCGAACGGGCAAAAACATATTGCGAGTAGGGACATTAAATGCGTATTTTAACAATGAAACTGAACGCGATCAGAACTTCTAAATTGAATTCAAGAGCTGTCGGTGTCAATATTCCACAGTAATTTTGACACTGACAGCTTTTGAACGCAGTTTTGCTGAACGCGTTGAATTTCATTGGTGAAATTCGATCTAAATCGTGTTATCATTCATTATAGTCGGGCTCCGAATTTACCTTATTTCCGTATGATACTAACATCGGCCGAAGCTACGGATTTCATGCCTAGGGAGTAGACCCTCTCATGCGAAGGAAAATGAGATGCGAGCGCTTCGCATCGCCCGATTGCGAGAACGGGGCTTTATTACAAACTGACTGAAAAACGAACCAAAACAGTACCTATTAAACACGTTCATGTATTTGTACAATCACCAAAAGAGATAAGTAACCAGGGTCGACGGTGTTGAAGTTTATTATGAAACCGATAGATGTTTTCGAATGAAATTTAATTTGATAAATTATCTGTTTGTTTTCTACTAATTGAATAAATCAAATTTTATTTGAAAACTTCCGTCTGTTTCTTACTAAACCCAAACTCTTACTAAAACTATATCCAACGACCATAATTGTTTACCTCTTTTGGTGACTCCACGGCACATTGTCGGGAATAACAATAGCAACCTGAAGGCCTGTTCTGACAAACCCAATACATTGGAAATACGCCATGAATGAAGAAATCGTTCACTGAATGAACTCAGGGCCTGTGTTTGTGAGTGAATGAGAATAGATTCAAAACAAAGACTGCCTGTGAGCTTCGTTTGGGACTGAAACTGGAACAAAAGGCTCAAAGAAAGAGAAGCCTATTAGAGAGTTGTTTGAACTTCAAAGGTTGTTACTATAAAATTGGTTTAACTATGTAACACCGTAGACTTTAAAAACGTATATAAGCATAATTAATGAATAAGAAGCATTTTTTATCAAAAATGCTTGTACGTGACTGGGAACAGCATCGAGGAACATTTTTTTTAATACTGGTAGTTAGTTACGAAATTAAAGTCAGTACTTAAATTAGATGATTTCATGCAGTTTCTTAGGAATAAAGACCTTGATTGATAATACTTATCACACAGTTTATAAAATATTTACAGTGGGAATGAAAATAGGAAGCAATCCAATACGTAACAGAACGGGCTTGTTAAAAAATTAGGTGAACTCGAAAACTGTAGGTTTACCAATACACTAGTTGTTATTATCAAAAGAGTTTCCAGTTATTTGGACAGGCTTCAATCCTCTAACATATCAATAACATAATTTTGGTTAATAAAATTATGTATCTTAAAGTTTTTTCAGTAATAATTCAACAAAAAGAATCATCATCTTTACTACTGCACAAGCTATAATTTTACATAGTATTTATTTGTCGGCAGTTACTATGCGTGTTTCCGGAGCGACAATCGCGCGTGTGTGCGGCGGCATGCGGAGCGGTCGCGCGGGCAGGCGGCGAGGCGCGCTCGGTGCGAAGCGCTCGCGACGCGCTGGACGCGTTGCGACGCGACTCCGATGCCAAGCAGCCGCACGTCATCGTTGTAGACGCGCGAGTGCCGCAGTCATTGGACGCATCTCTACTAGCCAGGTTGGTATTGAACCTTATTTTGTACTGCATTCAATTAAAAATGTAGTTTGATTTGTTAGTATCGCAGGGTATTAATTGCTTTCTTTGCAAAAAGTACACTTTCAAGCAGTTGAATATATTCGCCGTTTCAATTACAGCGCGGAAAATTAAAGTCTGTAAGTAATCCTACAAAGTTTCGTAGCGACTTATTATCTACCTAGTATCTATATAAATACAATTTAAATGATGTTCGTTAGTACATCAGTGCATTACTTGACAACGATTAGACCGATTTGCCTTTTGTTTTAAAATGTTCGTATGAGTAGGTAAGAATCAAGGTTTTACGGTTTTTTTTTTTTAATTTAAATTTCTCCCAAAATTTCCCCATTTGTTAAGTTTTTCTTCGAATAAATTCACCCCACTTAAGGAACTCTTCATTCTGCTTGGTTCGACACGTACTTAGGCGGTTTTTTTTTTTGTGTAGTAGTCTAGGTTCTTTAAAGCTTAACTTTCACATAACACTAAACCACAAATGGTCACACTAACCCCCCCCCCCCCCCCACAAATTACCAATGACGGTTGTCAACAAAAGTCAATACACACAGTCAATTTCCATTACGATTTGAGAGCAACTTGTGTGCAGCGTCGCGTCGTACGGAACACAATTTGCGTCCCGTCCTCGCAGCCATTTTAAATTGGACTTGCTGTGACGTGCACCACGCACCGACAAATTGAAGTGCATGCCTTCCCTGCCCGCTCTCAAATAAACAACCTTCTACTCCTATATATGTGAACTATGGACTGACATTTAGTTTAGCTTTTAACGTTCAAAACTTACCAATAGAATAGGTACCTACTTACTTAAGTGGATGTACCTATAAGTAGGTAGTTTGGTAGTTCATTTACGTGTAGTTTGGCTATATTTACTTATATTTGAATAAATATTCAAAACACGAGTAATTGCACCTACCACTGTTTGTCTCTGCATCACCCAAAGGTCGACTGGTAGAAAATGCCTTTGGCATTAAGTCCGCCTCTGTACATTTCTGTGCGTGAAGTATTAAATAAATAAATAAATAAAGTCCTGGTTCAATTTAGGCTCAAGTCCCATGACAATGACAATAGTTCGCAATCACACGCTAGAATAATGTGTCCATATTTAGGCACAACTACTCGGTAGGATGGTGGGGTCCGCAAGGGCCGATGCCTGCCAGTGGTGCGGGTTGTTCGAAAGAGATACCGCGGCCCCTGGCACACAGGCAACTGAGGGAACACGGGTGGGTTTTAGCCAGTAAAAGTCTGATACGCCCTCCTGCTCCACCCAGAGCGAGAGAAGTTATTTGATGATATCCCACCAAAAAAAAAAGTACTCGGCAGGTTTCCGAATTTAAAATGACACATTTTCGGTTTTCAGATTTACCTTGTACCTGTCAGAAAATATCTGTTGGAAGAGCCGGTCTATTAGGATTAAAAACTGTAAAAAAAATCGGGTTTTGGATTTATGAACAAAGTTTAGAGGACTCTTTCGATAACATTGATTGATGTTTGATTCGGTACGCAAACGTATCTTCAATGTTTGTGAATTGCTACATGCTTTATTTAATTAATAGAAATATCATTCGACGTATTTTTTTGTTATAGTTTCTGTGTGGTATATGAGAGCTAGTCACTCTGGCCTTGTGTATACAGAACTATCCTCATTGTTAGGCTAGTAAGCTAGTATATAGTGCTGGACCCGCGTAATGGGGCTCTCACAGAGTGGAGGCATGTGTTGGGACACAGTCCTCCAGCCACATAGGCCCAGCAGTGGGAATATTATAGGCTGATGATGCTATGCTAGTGAGAAAAGTTGTGTGATAGTTTTGATAGGTAAGGTTCTATTTTTAACCGACTTCAAAAAGGAGGAGGGTATCAATTCGTCGGAACCTTTTTATTTTTTTTATGTATGTTCCCCGATTACTCGAAGATGGCTGGACCGATTTGGATTTTGTTTTTTTGTTTGAAAGGGTATACTTTCCAGGTGGTCCCATGATCACCAAGTCAGGATCTGATGATGGGATCCTGGAGAAATAGAGAGAACTCTTCAAATTTTATAGACACACAAAGCGATTTAGGTATTTTTTGGAAGAATACTTTCTCGTAGTGGTCTCATTTCAATTTGGTGAAGATTTGATGAAGAACTTTGGAGATAGGCAACGGAACTCCTCAATAAATGATAGCAAATGGACTGGGATTGCTGAAATCTCATCTCTGTCTATTGCTTACACCAGTTCATAACATAACATCACGCCGGAATGCTGTGAAGGGGTAAGCACATGTGAACCACTAAAAAGTGAAAAATAAAAACTTTTTCCAAAAAAAAACAACCGACTTCCCAAAAAAAACACTACAAAGTGAAAAATTACTTTAATTTCGGAAGGCGGTGACAAAAAATTCAAATACAGCTCCAAAGACACCGACTTCCGAAATTAAAGTTATTTTTCACTTTGTAGTGTTTTTTTTGGAAGTCGGTTGTTTTTTGAGCTTGTAGTGACTACTATCCTCCTGGCTAGTGTTCTAGCCTCGTTAGGCCGGCAACGCTAGTAGGTACCCAATTGGGTCATTTTACTTCATGGCCTCTGTCACTGTACTACCATCGACTTACTTGCTATCCATCATAATCTGCCTAGCCGTTTCCCAACTATGTTGGGGTCGGCTTCTGGTCTAACCGTATGCAGTGGAATACCAGTATTTTACATTGAGCGACTGCCTATCTGACCTCCACAACGCAGTAACTGGGTAACACGATACCCCTTGGTAAGACTGGTTGTCAGACATCCGTAGCGTCCTTTCTTTCTGGAGTCTAATAAACGCTCTGCTCTAAAAAAATCTACGTATACTGCCGACAAATTACTGATGTAAACATAAACATAGTAATAAGAAGGGAAGTACTTCTCACATCGTCGCAAATCCAGCGCAAACTTTGCTCTCCCAATATTTTCGCAGTCTATATTGATGTTTACTCAAACATAAAACGTTGACAGCCCCACCCGTTTATTTTAAGTTACAGATCCCTGATTCGTTCAAATATTTTCCGTTTTGCATATTGTTTATTTTGGATGACATCGATCAGTGCTGGTTGATGTTTTATCGAGATGCAAAAAAGGAGGAAGTTCTCCTTTTTTCGAGTTTTTTTATTTTACCCAGGAGTCTCGGAAAATGTATAATTTATTTATTTAACCATTTATGCACACACATATAAACAGAACAGAAGAGAGTAACAGAAAAATACGTACAAAGGTGATGCTTATTTCTACAGAAATCTCTTCCAGCATATCTGCGATGGGAAAGAAGATATAAAGAGATGTAGAGATGATGAGAGATGTTCCATAAAGATCGTAATTTTTCCCATGTTTTGATCTTATTTGTTGTGATTATAATTCTCGCTTTCCGTAGAAGTTTGGAATTCATAAAAGTTGTGGTAACAAAGCTAGCTTTAGCATAGTTCGTTATGTGTTAATGGTATTGAAATTTTAACAGGAGATGGAACCAATTCTTGGCATAATATCAAAACTTGAACACCTATCTTTCAATAGCCTGAGAAATTACAAGTTTCGCTCGTTACAGTTACACCAACTTAATATCAAACTCTTGGCTGACCCACAAAAGATGAACGCATCACCACTGCACACTCCGGAGTCTCCGGATAGTCGATTTGGACAATCATAAACTTTTAACCGCCGCGACTTACGAGTTGTAGGTCGTGCATTCGAACCTAGCCAGGCGCATTACTTTGTATAAATAATTTCAATACCACTGCTCTCAAACGGTGAAGGAAAACATCGTGAGGAAACCGGCATATTCTAGAACCAAAAATTCGAAGACATGTGACATCTACCAACCCGCTCTGGGCCCGCGTGGTGGATTACGGCCCACTCCCTCTCACAGAGAGGAGGCCTGTGTCCCAGCAGTGGGAATGTTATAGGCTGAGTATGTATGTATATGTATGTAAACTTTTAACTCTATCCAATATCAATGCTCTTGTTTCCGCTATATATCCATATACAAATAACGCTTTAAGCACAGAAGAAAAACATTTTACTCGCAGCATGATATTTGAATTGGGTTATACCTCATTCAGGAAAGCAAGACCGAAAATTTAAACAAACACATACTTACACTCTTCTCAAATAATTCCATTGTTAAAAGCTGTCAATCAGACAAAACGGAATACAAAAGTAATAAATGTAAAGTGGGGTATTTCGTGCCTTATTTCTCCGAAAAAGGTATACATAAAGCCGAATCCTTCCACTACTTTTTCGTTTCAACTGAAGTACTTTCAATTTAGGCGACCTCTTGAAGAGTTAACGTAATTGGTACAGATTGAATCAGATTCATCTAATATTGGCTGTACACCCGAGGAGCTTGCTAAATCCTATTTAATCTCGTCACATTTCCACCATTAGCATTCTTTCTGACAGCTGTCACTGAATCTCCATCATTCTGTTATTAAATATGAAGAATTTGAATAAGTAATATATTAACTGAGACCTTTTCAGTATTTGAAAGAATTTCTTTTTTGGAATTCTGACTTGACCGTTCCGAAATTATATACAGGGTGATTGGAAGATGGGTGCAAAGCTTTAAGGTGAAGATAGTATAGACAATTTAGAACCATTTAAGCCATGGTTGTTTTAGACGAAGTCTTACCAATTTTTTTTTAAAATATGGTTTAAAAGACGTATTGTACAATTTTTTTATTTTTTCTGAGCTTTAAATGTCTGTAAAAAAAATGTCTAATGACACAGAAGCCTAAAACATGTTTTGCTTGATTGCTTACACATTACTTTAATTAAATAAATAAAAAATGAATTCATTTATCATTCAATTTGGCCATAATTATGCAGTTTACATTAAATTTTGAGAATTTCCGAAAAAAAACTTAAAAATTTGGTTAAAAATATTTGGTAAGACTTCGTCTAAGACAACCATGGCTTAAATGGTTCTAAATTGTCTGTACTATCTTCGCCTTAAAGCTTTGCACCCATCTTCCAATCACCCTGTATAAGTATCTCGTAACGGAATGTTGTGTTGGAACTATTTGTGTTAAAAAAAATATTCATCATTTATTATAGTATATTTATAGGGGTCCTAGAATTGCCTGGTGTAGGAGGAGTAGAGCTTAGTGGCACACGACTAAATTTATATTAAAATTTATGTGCATAAGTTCTATATTTGGATATTTCTTGTCTCTTCTGAAGTCATCTTTTCGTGTGCATATCTGATAAAGAGTTTGCATGGCCAGATGCCAGAAATTCTTAACCCCTATAGAAAACTCTTTGTAACCTTCGATATAGTGTAATTGTTTGTTTACTTACATCTTAAATCCCTTCCTGTAGAATATCGTAACCCTATCAATAAGGTTTTTGCCCCCATTCATTCAACTATTCTATAAAAAGTATTAAGATTTACCGACACCATATCGCTGACGTCATCAAGTATTTATTGCCTAAATCTTCCATATTGTAAACGTATTGATTATTGCTTATTGCCTCTTAGTTGGGTCTAATTCGGGACGATTGGCCCTGATGGAATAATGAGCCTGTTGTCTGTACTCAAACGAGTGCAACCTTGATATGCTTTGGATCGCATGCCATTTCATTGAGTAAGTTCATTGGTGTTGGAGTTTTTAGTCCCTTAGAAAACGCATACCTACCCAAATTATTATTCCTATTGGCACTGTAAACTATTAATATTATTTAAATTTCTGAAATAAAATATTTTGAGTAAATGAAGATGGCTCGGAAAAAACCAAGCTGGATTTTCTGCTACATGATTAGAGATCGGATATTCGGATGCATATTCACCCTAAGTTGAGATGTTGGCTAACATGGAATGCGCTTTTGTGTCGAAAAATTCTTAATTTAACTAAGTAATTTGTTTATGTTTTGTTTTAACTAATACAAACCACCCCTCCTCCAGTACATACACATATTTGTATCGGGTTAAACATTAATTTTAAATTAATACACATATGAATAGTTATGCAATGCAAGAATCCCGGGGTTTTTAATAAATATTACAAATAATTTATAAAGCCGCTTCCATACTTTCATAGCTAAAAATTATCTTTAGGTAAATATGCATCCGAATATCCGATCTCTGTACATGATATATGATTTCATTTGTGAAAGTTTGCGCAAACAATTTTACACGTCAATCATATTTTTAAACTAGACGAAATCGGCGTTTCCTATCTAACTACTCTTAGAAGAAAAGCCGAAACAAATTCAGAGGTCACAGTCTCTTTTAAAGTTGTATTTGCTCAACAAAATATTAAAGATTAACTTTTAACTGAAACTGCGAAATGCATATATTTGTAAGTCAATTGGTTACCTTCCCGGCCGAAATATTAAAATAATATATGTAATCGTATTTTAGTCAACTCAAGTAGACTATTCCCCTGCTTAAGTTAAAATAAAAGACATGTGTTCATAGTATTTTCTCCAATATTTTGTATTCCCCACACTTCCCCGCACTTCCTCATACAAGATTTCCATTACCGTCGCCAGTGTATTATCCCTTTCACGAACTTGTATCCGAGGGTCCGGAATTCAATTCGCGTTGAGGACAACTTTGTTAAGTCCAACTCTGGTGAGATTACTGGCAATTTCTTAAAAGGAGTATGTTTGAAGAATGCTCCTGGCATACAATAATTGTTTCTCATTATTACTTAATACGGTAATTCTTCAACCAATTTGCTAAGCAATGTATAACTTTATGTTACTAAGGGCTGATTTTTCAATAGTCAGATAACTTTTATTGGAAGAATAAATCTGACAGTTTGACATATTTTCTATAAAAAATCTGACAATCAAACCGCAATATTTATTTTTCATTTAAAAGTTATCTGACTATTGAAAAATCAGCTCTTAGTATATCACTACAATTTCTTTAACATTAACTTTTCGTACATCTTGACATTCAATAAAAACTATTCAAACTCTATTAATCCATAGTACCTGAACATGAAATATTCAGCAGAATATCTCAGCTATAAACTCAGATAACTCACACATCATTTATAGGCATTACATTCTACAAAATATTCCCTAACTCGACGGCGGAAAAGAGCCGCCATTTTGGACGGAAAATACATTATGCCCCGGCAGTTATTTCAAACATTTCATTTCCCTACATTTTTGTATTACTTCAGCTCTCTGCTAGGAAATCGACGATGACAGTAAATGTTTTTCGCACGGAGATTTGATCACTGTCGGAAATGGTGACAGCTTATGATGTTGACTTGTTTGTAGGTCTGTGGCAAATAGTGATGCGAATCCCACGCGGGGTTGTTGAGTCATGTTCACCATTGAAATACTAGTGTTGTGACATGCTGGCTACTCATTGGTGATTTAGGTTTTTTAATAGTTACTTTTGAGTATCGTCGTGAACGGCATGCCTTAGACCTCGGACAACACTGATAATTAGCTCCAGAACTAATTTGTCCCAGTTTCTACCCAGAGCTAAGAGAAAAGGGAAAACCTTTTAGCACAGCTGTTGATATGAAAAATTTATGGCAGCAGTTAGTGACACTTTCCGGAATACTTTTTAAATATTAACGCGCATTACAAATGGCTGAAACGTCGTCATAAGTGGATTTCGAGATTTTATGCGTCCTTCTTTATTTGACGTGAAATTTTTAATAGAAAGAAACAAAAGGTTCGTTTCTAATTTTGGTAATTTCTTTGAAAGAAAGAAAATACATTTATAGAGCACAGACTAATAGGCACTCAGTGCACAGCAAAAAAAAACCTATAATACAAATCTCGTCTGCAATAATATGTCTGGTCTATAGTTATACATTAAAAGTTAAAGCGGTTTTCCTATCCGTCTGTGTGACCGCGTTGTCCTTCTTAACTATGAAATGGATTTTGGTGCAGATTTTACTCATGTAGATTTTTTTTTTTCGTTTCGTTTTGTGTTATACATACATAAACTCACGCGTTTTTCCGATGGAGGGTAGGCAGAAAGTACAGAACGCCAACTGCTACCATCCTTACATACCTACTCCTTAACAAAATACATAAATATTATAAGAAAAGAAATCGCGATGCTTTTACAAGTCCTATAAACCGTTCAAAGCAGGAGCTCGCTAGTATGTGAAGCATAGATTTAAGAAAGATTTTTATATATTTCTATGGTGTGAAGCAAATACAATAAAGTATAGTATCATACAAAGTGGTTCTGGAAAACCCCACATTAACCGCGTTAGGACGTGCACCTAGTTCTTTTTTTTATTTCCATTTGATATAAAAAGCCACACGCTATCAGCTCGGCTGCAGCCATTCGAGTGCATGCGACCACATCGCGACATGCAAGCGTACGGGCGCACGGCACCTACCGGTCTGGGCGTAATGCCTGTGATTAGTGCTGAGTATTACAACTGTCAGTTGGTATTGTTCCTGCTTGTTTGTTGTTACACACGGAATGGCGGAGCTTCGCTTTAAATGCTCTTGCGAACTTGTTGAAGTTGATCTACTAGAGTCGCGTAGCGCTGTCGCGTCGCACCGGTCTGTGGGAGCCTTTAGGCTTACAATGATATGTAATGTGTGTGTGTGTGTGTGTGTGAAAGTGTATCTGTATCTTCATATTTAAACTTGCTGCTGCCCGTGATTTCGTTCACGTGAAATTAATACTGTTTTTTTTTAATAAATAAAAGTAGCCTTAGTTAGTTAACCCTTATACTATCAGCTATCTGCCAGTGAAAGTCCAAACAAAGACTTCAATTATATTTATTTGTTTAAAGATAAATATTTATTCTTATTCGTATTACCACCAACCAGTTTGTCTCTGTATCACTCAAATGTTAACTGTTAGAAAATCTCAATCCGGTCATGTACGTACACGTGTTACTCCGCAGGTACATTTTTTATTGTGGGGAATCTTCTTCTGTAAGAAGTCGTACCAGAATGCGCAATGATTTGTATTTTACTTCTGTTCTCGATTCGTGTCGACACGAGCTGTCTCTCAAGCCGTGGAAAAGATAATTAGCTAGTCAGCAAGCTAATTACAAGTGGCCTGACTATCCAGTGCTCACCGGGTCTACTTAATTATCTTCGCTCGCGAAGGCTCTTTTTTATGCACACCGATATCAACGAGCACCTGGAAAAAAAGTAATTTTCAGTCTTCACGCTGTGGTAATTATCGAGCCCTATTAATTTTCCCATGAAATACCACGTGTAACATAATTAACGCAAGATCTCATACACCAATTACAGTAAGTAATGAGTTAAAAATATAATACAATAACCGAAACTTTTTTTTTAAATGTAACTGGTATTATTAAGAAAATTGTGTTGACCCTACCATTACTGTATGCATTTTAAATTGAGTCTTATTGCCTTGAAATAATATTAAATTTTCTTTGGCTCACTCGGCGGTAGGTATGTCAAAATACATAATTTAAAAAAAAAAGTATGATTCATTTACTGAAATCGATTCAGTAGTCCATTATGAACAAAGTGATTTCAGGATTTGCGTTCATTCTATTACACCTCGTATATTAATTGATTGAGTTGATTTTACAAGTAATTACTTTAGTTTAAAAAATGTCATGATCACAAGCGAAATTAAATTCCAAATAAAAGCGACACTTGAATTTATGATCAGCTATTCATTTCAGAAAATAAGTATCCACATTTTACAAAACCAATAAATACTCGAATGGTTGCCATTTCATTCTCAGCTTAAATTAAATTCAGATTAAATGAGGGTACTTCATTTTTAAAACGACCGTATGCGTTTATGGATCTGTCATAATGTATATGAATCTGTCATACGTAATTCACACTGCGGTTTTTATTACTGAGAATGTGTTTTTACTTATTTTTATTTATGAATCAATTAATACCGTACTGAGCGTACAGGCGATTGGACATAACTTCCTCATAAAGTTTGAAGACCTATCGAAAATAAAACTTATCTACCAGGAAAAAATTATTTATTTATTTATTTATGCACAAGTAAAACCAACTGTACAAAGGCGGACTTAATGACTGATGCTTTTTCTACCAGCTAATCTTCGAGTGATGCAGAGACAAAACATGGCAGGTGGAACCTACGCGATAGATAGATAGCTCGGAAAAAATTATGAAATATAAGAATAAATACCTATCCATGCTATGCTTGGAGTTTCTCTGCGTGATCGAATCAGGAATGAGGAGATCCGCAGGAGAACCAAGGTAACCGACATAGCCCGAAGAATTGCCAAACTTAAGTGGCAGTGGGCAGGGCACATTGCACGCAGAACAGATGGCCGATGGGGTCGAAAAGTTCTGGAGTGGCGACCGCGCACCGGAAGACGTAAAGTTGGAAGGCCTCCCACAAGGTGGACCGATGACCTTGTGAGGGCCGCAGGAGTCCGCTGGATGCGGGAAGCACAGAACCGGTCGAAGTGGCGGAGCTTGGGGGAGGCCTATGTCCAGCAGTGGACGTCTTTCGGCTGAAATGATGATGATGATGAGTTAAATAGGTACCTACCTTTATAATACAACGTAACCTAATATTTTCGCGAAAACCCAACAAAAGTTTGTCTGCCAAATGTTAATTATGAACGGTTTTAATAATGGTTGGTCTTATTTGGCAGTTCGATGCCCTATTTTCTATAACATTTCGATTACCCTGAACAAGGCTTAACTTTTAAAAATTAGGTATTTATTTACATCCTATCCCATGCTTCAGTAAATACTTACCGAAACATCTTTCACAAGTTTTCCACTTTTACAAAAGCGATTTTAAAACTCACATCCATTTTCAATTCCAGTGTAATCGCCATCAATGGTAATTGATGACCCCGTCATATCCCTTAACGGGCTTATAACTGCAATTTAATTGCTCCAAAGCAATTTGCGTCTTAGCCACTGGAATTTAGATTGAATTTCTAACGGCAGACGATCGGTCATAACATTTTATAGGGATTCATTTTCATTTTGCAAGGTAATACGTTAGTTGGACGTGTCGTAAGTTTGCAGAATTTGATTTTGAAACTTTAATGCGCCATTTTGTAATAGATTCGAGAATTGATGCTGGAATGGAGTCATATTTGTTGAAGCTTTAATTAACAAACCACGTATGAGTTTGCCGAAAGTTTTAAACCGTTTTCATTCGCAAAGTTAATAAATGACGTCACCAAAAGGGGCTTGTGGCTAGATAATAACAGCCACACGAGTCGAACGATTAGGTTAAGCTACGCTTGGCGCCTTGGTTGGATAGGTGACCATATTTTCATCCAAGACCCCTCCGTACATCGGAAAGCACGTTAAGCCGTTGTCATTTATGGATCTATGACAGTCTTTACGGGTCGTCAGAAGTCCGAAACTCTGACTATCATTCTTACTAAGTTTGTAAGTTTGTTACTCAATCACACATAAACGCCTGAACGGATTTGGATGACATTTGAAACACAGGATACGTTTTTATCTTGGCAGTGCATTCCCGTGGGATAACATTCGGCAAAAGCTAGTTGTAATGTAACTACATATATATGGTACAGACACCAGCACACCAAGCTATGCCAAATGTCAAATTTTCCCAATTTAACACGAACCTTATACTTTTGTAATAAAGTTGAAAACTATCAAAAAAAATCAACAGATTGGGGTAGCTTGATGTTTTCTTCTTCTTTAAAAAAAAAACGTTGCCCCACACTAGGAATTTCACCTGTATTGTGGGTGCGTTTACAAACATTTAAAATCACATACACAAACAGCCAGACTCGGAACAAGTACTTGCAGGTCATACAAATATTTGTTCCAGCGGGACTCGAACCCGCGACACGCAGCGCAGCAGTCAATCGCTTAACCACTGCGCTAAACGTGCCGTGCTGGCTTCTGTGCCTATACAAAACATTTCAGAAGCTTCCAGCTTAGCCCATACCTACACATTTCAATTACTTCCACATAGCAGTTCAAATAACACATAAGTCCAATACAAACACTTACGAGAAAAATACCTACGGTGGTTCGGTTCGTTGGAATTCGACCCCGCTGACAATTGAAGAGACGCGGGCGCATTCCTGAACTAAGCACTTTGGTTATACAGGGTGATTGGAAGATGGGTGCAAAGCTTTAAGGTGAAGATAGTATAGACAATTTAGAACCATTTAAGCCATGGTTGTCTTAGACGAAGTCTTACCAATTTTTTTTTTTTAATAAGGTTTAAAAGACGTATTGTACAATTTTTTTATTTTTTCTGAGCTTTAAATGTCTGTAAAAAAAATGTCTAATGACACAGAAGCCTAAAACATGTTTTGCTTGATTGCTTACACATTACTTTAATTAAATAAATAAAAAATGAATTCATTTATCATTCAATTTGGCCATAATTATGCAGTTTACATTAAATTTTGAGAATTTCCGAAAAAAAACTTAAAAATTTGGTTAAAAATATTTGGTAAGACTTCGTCTAAGACAACCATGGCTTAAATGGTTCTAAATTGTCTGTACTATCTTCGCCTTAAAGCTTTGCACCCATCTTCCAATCAACCTGTATATAAACTCGTAAAAGTAAATGAGACGTCACATGCTCTGCTCGCATTCTTTATTGAGTATCTTTACGGTTATATTAACATGGGAATCTGGTAGATAACTTGGAAAGGCAGCAAATATGTTTTTTTTTTAATGTCAGTGAACAGTTTTCTTGACTAAGTACTACATCTGCTTAGTTTTTTCCCAACTATGTTGGGGTCAGCTCCCAGTCTAACCGGCTGCAGCTGAATACCAGTATTTTACATGGAGCGACTGCCTATCTGACCTCCAAAACCCAACAACTGGGTAACCCTCTGGTAAGACTGGTTTGTCAGACTTTTGGGCTTCTGTCGAACTTTAACGACTATTATAGATCCGGGGATGACAGCCAAGACCAACGGTTTTACGTGCTTTCTGAGGCACGAAGGGATCTTGGTACATAAAGAGGGTCACACATCCATAGACCAACCGCGGCGAGCGTAGCTCAACCTGTTCGACTATTATTATTTAACCACAAGCCCCCCTAAGTATTTGTTGATGGTAAGTAAATACTTGGTTCTCAGCTCGATGTGCCCCTGTACGATTCTTCAGGTGTTGTTTAAATTGATAGACTTATCATAATGTCTCGCCTATGTTCCCCGAAGAGTTAGGCAGGGATGCGCATCCACATTTCTTCTATTATGGAGCCTTATTGATAGCATAAGCATATTCAGCCTATCATGTTCCTATAGAGGTATGAGGAACAGGGTGTAAAGTTCACTCATACTCTATGGAAAAAAGTGAACTGTATGATATGTTCTTATGAGAATAAAGATTCTTCTTTAAACCTAAAAGGGAGGATCCTCCGACCAGACGGGTGTTGTGTCTGGTGGGCAACTGCCCGACGATTGATGTCGGGATGTTGTACCTATGCGAGTCGCGCGGTAAATTCTGATTGCGCGATGCAGGATTTGTGTGACGTGAGTCTTGCGTAGTTCGCCTGTGGCATTGTAGATGGCGCCACTTTTTTTGTGTTATTAGATATTTGTTGCGAAGTATTTTTCTGTAGTGCCGCTACAATCCCATTGCTGGGACTTAGTCCTCTCTGTGAAAGAGAGTGGGCCAAAAACCACCATGCGGGCCCAGCACGGGTTGGTGGATGTCACATTTCTTCGAATTTTTGGTTCTAGGACATACTGATTTCTTCACGACCTTTTCCTTCACCGTTTTGAGAGCAGAGGTGATGAAATAATTCACACGAGAGTAGGTAATGTGCCTGCCTGGGTTTGGGTTTACCCACGACTCGTATGTCGGCCGGTACCACTAGGACACCATTGCACTGCTGCTCTGCACTGCAATTGATAGAGTTGGGAGTAAATAGGTAGATTAAGTGGTACAATATTTTTTAAATGTTTTTTTTTTAATACCATCTTAATTATAACAAAAATATGTCCCAGTAGTCTATAATGCCGAACATATTGCTTTAAAAACATCCAGCCCACCAAGATCACACATGATATTTGAATTGAACTTGTAATTCAAATAAAATTTCCGCAGCCACCCGCATTAGTAGGAATCGCCGACCGAGGCATACCCTAACTATTGCCGATAATGCTACAACTCTCCTCCAGGAGAGTAGTAGGTAAGCTCACCAACACCCTCAAGGTACATCGTCGCAAACCGCCATCCTTCCGTCCTCGCCGTCGAGACCCGTCGCGACCTCTCAATCAATGTCCGTCCCATCCGTTGCTCGGGCCAGCCCGCGCCACTGAGCCTGTAGCATTAAATACGTCCCCTAATAATAATCAGTCTGCTCCAGTTTGTCCCTTGCTGCTCACTACCAGCGGTGCCCTAAGCCCAGTTCCGTACCACACAGAGAGTGCCCTTAGCGAGCAGTCGTTACAGTTTTTAACTTTCTAAGCCCTGGCTGGAAGCCTTAATTTATTAAGGTTACCACAGGAAAGTCCGGTTAAGCACCCGACAACCTCACAGGTTGACAAGAGAGATGTAAGTTTAAAAAAAAAACTAATAAATTACCGTTTCATTCAGCAGAAAAAACTCAAGTGTAAATCATCTTATTTAAATCAATTCAAATTGCATAAAGGACTTCAAAGTTAGTATGCCAGAGCAATGGCACGGACACGCTGACTTTGTACTCACTCGAAGAACAAAGTTATTTCAATTATTGCCTTCTAATTGATTCGACTGTATCTACAAAGTTCAAGGGTGCAGGAACAACTGCTTTGTGAAATTAAATACTTTTTGAGGACATTTTTAATCCGATTAAATTTTTTACACAGGCAATTTTTTTTAGGTATAAAAGGGGATTTGGCTTTTGAATAATTAGCATATAACTTCTGGGCCTCCTATTAGAGAGGAGTGGGCCATTATCGACCTTACGGGCCCACTACCGATTGGCCGTGATCTTTTACTATCATTACAGGTTCATTACCTTAGTGCGGTATAAGCAGAGTACGTAGTAGCATTAGTAGTTCTATCTCAATTTAAGCGATGGTTGGTTTTAAGAGACCCTTATATCCGGCAATACTGCAGTAGACATACTTACAGGGTAAATTAACCAGTGCGCAAAAAAATGAGCTGTTTCAAAGAAACTTTTCTTTGAAATAGCTCATTTTGTTTTGTATAACCGACGAAAGATTTCTGCGATGGGGGTCTAGAATGATATGCTGAATTCATGGCTACAGTTTGCGCACTGGTAATTTATTTTTCCTGTGTTATCTTGTGATAGTGTTAGTTTTTGTCTGTGCTTGTTATCCTGTCTGTATCCTTCTATGAATCCGTTTGTATAAACGGATACATAGAAGGAAAAACGATTAAGCGATAGTACTTACGTAAAAATAAATAAAATAAAAGTAGTTTAATTCAAGTAACAATACTCATGTATAGCGCCGTTTAGCAAGCTTTTTGTGGAGTGTCTGATAAAGACTTACATTATATGTTGTCATGACGTAAGATATAGCCATTTTAAGAGCTTCCAATCGAAGGGAAGGGCAATGGTCTGCTACAAACATTCCGTAAAAATATTAATTATTACTTTAAGCGCAGGCTTGCCTTGTACGTTTTATCTTAAAATACACGTGGAAACACGAAGTTAAGCTCCTATTATTGTTTCATTTCGTAGTGTAACGCCCACACACTTAAAAAACTACACTACACCACTACAATGAGTTTTATTACTTGAATTAAACTACTTTTATTTTATTTATTTTTACGTAAGTACGACCGCTTAATTTGAGATATTGTATAGAAACCAAAGCAATCAAGTAACACACTTACCTGACTCCTAAGTTTTCAGACAAGCACCTTTGTTATCTTAATGAAGAAAGTCCTAGAAGTGACTCTTATTAGTTATCTAGACACCTACGCTCTTCTCCTAGACTCTATCCTTTCTAACTTTTAATTAGTGCTAACATAAAACGCAACGAACATACACTTTGCTTTTTTATTAAAACTTTACTTACTATTTTAATTAAAAACTCTTAGTTTTCTGCAGTAAAATGTATGAAACAATAAAATGTTTAATAACAATTTCACTAGTAGCCTCATTATGATGCTGAGGATAAGGTCCTCAGTCCTGGGTTCGATTCCCAAGTTGGGCAAAGTGTTATTGGGTTTTTTTCATCTGGAATTTCTCAGTAGCAGCCTGGAGTCTGGATTTGTGTCCCGTTGATGGCAAAAGGCTCGCTCTCTTAAAGGAACTTAAAGATAATTGGGGAAATATAGGTGGGGTGGTGGGGTGTGGTGTAGGAGAGTAGTTGTGCCCTGGTAACGACCGCGATTTATTGAGTTGTAGGTCATATGTTCAAACCCAGAAAGGCCCTTTTTTGGGTTGGATATCATCAAATAACTTCTCCCGCTGTGGGTGGAGCAGGAGGGCGTGTCAGACTTTTACTGGCTAAAACCCATCCGTGTTCCCTCAGTTGCCTGTGTGCCAGGGGCCACGGTATCTCGTTCGAACAACCCGCACCAGAAGCTTTACTTTGTGTAAATTATTTCAACATCATTGGTCTCAAACGACGATAGAAAAGAGAGTTTATCACGGAACAATACCACAAGACTTAGTACAACAGGTGAAACGATGATAGCTGCAAAATTACAAACTTTAGCGCAAGCTAACAACGCCCTTCTACGTTCCTAGAACAAAAAAATCTAAGTATTACGAGTAAATATAAAAAATAAAATACACCTTAAACGTTAAACAGTTGGTAGGTTTGAATCGTTAAAGGTAAGATTAACTTTTACCGTTTCATTGGCTTCTCGATTTCTCAGAAACTTAACGATATGCTGAATTTGTTCATAGTAAATTTTTCAATTATAAAATACTCTGAAAAGTAAGCTCCACCAAGCGCTGTTAACATTATTTCTTATTAGGTACAGGGGTACCATGTTTATCCATGTACTTATGTTTCGTTTTAACTTGTATACAAAAACACCACAGCTTTTTCAGTTTTTGATTACTAACGGCTGATTCCAATAATTTACGGACCGTTATTGATTAAAATTAAGACTGACTCTATCTTTACCAATAACGAAGCAAAGACTTTAAAGATTTGCATAGTAGACCCTCCCATAAGGTAGTAGCTATAACATGTAAAATTTGCTAACGAATCTATCTATATGCCCAGTTTGGCTATCAATAATTCTATCACTGACTAGCTTTTGCCCGCGACTTCATACGCTCGGACTTTAGAATCAAGTAGATAATCATTTTTTTTGATAATATATAGCCTATTTTTTAAGTTAGACCTCTCGGAATACATCATTGAAAACTGCATTCAATTCCATACAGTGGTTTTTGCGTGATGCGGTAACAAACATACAGACAGACAAAAATTCTAAAAACCGTTGTTTTGGCTTCTGTTGCTCTAATAAAGACCCCCCATACTATTTTTTCTTCAATATCTTTAATGTACAGACATCGGCCTGTTACAATTTTTTTATATGTATAGATAAGCAAAACGATTCGTTTCTTTATAGGAACTGAGCATTAATCCATTTTTTTTTTAGCAATAAGTATCAGTATGTAAGGGTCTTAGCAGGTGGCGTTCTCTAGTTTCTGCCTACAGTTATAGAAAGAGAAAGAGTAGTGGGAACCCGTGAAAACGGCTGCCGAGACCTGTGTCCCAGCAGTGGGAACATACTGCTGATACTGCAGGCTGATGATGATGAATCACATTTGGAGGTATGAGGAACAGGGTGTAAAGTTCACCCAACCTCCAAAAAAAGGGAGGATCCTTCGACCAGGCAGGTGTGAAGAGTGGAGGACTGTGTCTCAACATTATAATCAGATTATGCTATGCCATGGGAAGAACACATGAGTTTATGTGTGTGTCTATTAGCAAAGTGGCTAAATGTTACACGATCCCAATTTTAAACCAAACAACAGCAATTTTTAAACAGTTACCAAACATTAAGCGCTGAAGTCAAACGTGCGTCGAAGGTACGCCTAAGGAGATTTAAATTTCGTTACAGCGAAACAATTTTTCTTCAAAAACGTGTAATTAACAAATGCCTGTCGAACAAATCAAATCAACGTCAGTACACAATTCAGTCAGTGACTCGTGCTAAAGGAACCTCAAGTACTGAACGCTACGTTTTGAAGAACAAAATATATTGGTACAGAAGGTCAACTACATATAAAAACGCACGCCGAAACACACACAAAGACAGGCTTCTACGCTTGCCGCGTTCGGTTCGGAGATAGGTGAGCATCCATTAGGTACTACATATCGAGACCACGCAGAGCCTCGGAAAGCACGTTAAGCCGATCTACGATCTTTATCTGTCATTACGGGTAGTTAGAAGCCTAGAAATGTGACAACCAGTCTTAATAAGGAGCTAAGGAGTTTCGGCTTACCCAATAACTGAGTTGTGTGGGTCAGATAGGCCGTCAGACTACTGCTCCATGTAACATACTGGTATTGAGCTGCATTCAGTTAGACTGGAAGCCGACCCCAAGATAATTAGAAAAAGTCTAGGCAGATTGACATAGACACGCTTCTTGACCAGCGAGTTCAATGTCACTCGCGACTGACATTTGTTTGACATACTTTGAGATCACTGTTTGTCCATGGGAAGGGGTAATAACCTCTGATTGACAGTTTAGCTCGCTACCTCCATGTAAAACAAATGCATGCTAATAGACGCACACGCACATGTCGAAGTATACCTCACTGCGAGACATCGTGGGCTGGTTGGGGGTTTACCTCGATGCGTACGTGAAAACAAAATATTTTGTTTTTTATACATATAGCGATCGACGGCCCGTATCGATGTGATTGGTCAAATCGTTTCGCTCAGCTTATCGTATCTGCTTCACTGACCATTCCCACTAACTGAAATGAATTCATCGTCACTATCAAGACAATAAGTTCCGGGGTAAGGAGAGTACAGCATAGACACACGACTGAGCAACTGAGCTATCAGGTGCGACTGAAACGACTTGTTGGCATCGCCATCGCATGTGCAGGAAAAGTTTTTATAGAGTGCGCTAAATGTAACCATGAATTCAGCATATCATTCTAGACCCCCCAGCGCAGAAATTTTTCGTCGATTATACAAAAAAAAAATCTGCTGTTTCATAGAACAGTGCAATACCTACGCGGTCAAAATTTATGGGACAGCTGACTTTTTTTTGTATAACCGACGAAAAATTTCTGCGCTGGGGGGTCTAGAATGATATGCTGATTTCATGGTTACAGTTTGCGCACTGAATAAAAACTTTAACTGTAAACTGTAGAAATAGCGACTATCGACATCGAGGTATCGAGATAGCGATCACGGTTGCAACATCCTAGTTATACATAATATGTTCACACGCCTATTTTTTTTTTTTTTAAACGTTGCCCCACACTAGGAATTTCTCCTGTATCGTGGGTGCGTTTACAAACATTTAAACTCACATACACAAACAGCCAGACCCAGAACAACTACTTGCAGATCATACAAATATTTGTTCCGTGCGGGAATCGAACCCGCGACACGCAGCGCAACAGTCGATCGCTGAACCACTGCACCAACCGTGCCGTCTCCTATCTTCACTCGTAGAATAAAGCCGACCTTCTGTACCTGTGTATTCTGCGGCTGGAGGCACTTCAGCGACGTCAGGGCTAACCCTATGACAGGTAACTAATGAAATGGGGTAGCCTATGTTTACGTGGCAGTCAACGTCATAGGGTGATTCCTAGCTATTGGAGTTTTGTTTGGATTGGAGTTGTTGTTGGTTGGTGCCTGTTTTATTCCTGTACCTACTTTTTGGCGCGGGTTATTATATTTTATTTATGTAGAAAATCTAATCTAATAAAAAATAAAATCTAATTTTGATAGACGGTAGTGATTACTTATTACTGGAAAACAAAAAGGTCGATAACCCTTCGTTATCAAACAAATATGTAAATTATGAATAATACAACCACTTAAAATAATACAACCACTTGAAATAATACAACCTAACAATAATACATGAAATAATATAAGGAATCCCTATATCAATTATCAGATCTCTAGCGTCAAAATTGCGGAAGTCTCATACAAACTTCAAACTTCCATCCCCTAGTTTAAGGGGTTGGGGGATAAAAGTTCCAAGTTTTAGTTTTTTTTATTGTTTGTGTACTAATACTAGCTTACATACTAAATTTCAACTTTCTAGGTCATTAGGAAATACCCTAAGAATTTTGATGATCATCAGTGAGTCAGTGACGAAATCAAGGTTTTTTAGACATCAATAAAATTTTAAGTATTACAGCTATGCAATTGAAACGTTATATGAATGTTTAACTCTTCGCACCATGTGTTCCGATAACAATAGAATTTCTTTTGTGTCTGCTAATTAGACGCGCGATGGGCTAATAAGTCCGCTATTGACAATATATCCCTAGAATTTTGTTTATCTGGTATAATCCAAACCCAAGTTATAAGGGTTCAAAAAAACGCCGAAGCGCTTTGAGAAAATGTAGGTAGTGCCCTTGCGCTCCGCTTGGCGCGTCTTGGCTCAGATTTGTTGTATAGGATTTATCAAAAAACCATATTGTAAACAAAAGTTACTTTATCTATATCTACGAACTCAATTTTAAACCCATTTTACGTGGGTTCTGTTTTAGTAGGCAAGTTACAACAAAACGTTATTTACATGGACGGCTGCCACTAGTAAACTTTTCAGCAAACCATACAATATTTCAGCGTCAACAGTTTCTAACTGAAACTGAAACAGAACATGGAAGTGCAAACAAAACGGGCAGCTGACAGCCAACTATTTTATACAAAATGGCCGACTTCCATACCTAGGTACGTGCAAATAAGGTGCGGGTATTTTACTTGGTTAATTTACTTCGTAGTATTAACTAGCTGTGCCCGCGGCTATGTCCGCGTGGACGTCGGAAATTATCTTCCGGGAACGTGCCACCGGAACAAAAACCTATATTACTCCTTAAAACATCAGCTATCTATCTACCAGTGAAAATCTCATCAAAATAGGTCGGTAAAAGGCTGTTATTTTTTCATTACAAACAGATAATTTTATTTATTTGTATAGATTAAGTGCTATGCGATTCCAGGAATCACAAACGCGGCTCCTAAGAGAATAATTTTACAGATTGAATCCCAGCACCCAGCGAAACGGGCGGTCGGCCGGCATGCCCCGTTACCGTCCTTGCCGCAGAGAGACATTCTAAAGTTACACGACCTCCGTCACATACACTGTATACCCGTGCGAAACCGGGGCGAGTCGCAAGTGTACATATAAAATACCAAGCTAAACTTCTCATCTTTCAGATAACTGAAAACTTAATTAATATTGTACAGCCTTAGAGCCTCTCCTGCGGTACCGAGACCTCAGGGAGGTAATTATGAAATTCTGTGCGGCAACAATGTACCATGTGTGTACGCACGCATGCGTATGGAAATAGTTATTTGTGTTTATTATGTTACGAGTAGGTAGGTTACGACAAATTGTTTATTATTATTCATGAATTTTGAATAGTCACCTGTTTGATGAGTTTGTAGGAACAAGGTGTATAAATGTATAATATGAAAGCTATAGAAATTCACGTAAATATCGCTTTACTTTTCTAGATATTTGGTACTGTAGGAATTCTGCCGAATTCCCAAGGTACCGATGGGAATCTAACTATAAATAAAATACTTGATAGCGTTTAAATTCGTGGGACTCTACGTATATTTTAAGAAATAAAGACTTTACAGTATCGCGCCTAATACAAGAATTATATTCTCTTCCGAAACAAAACTCATCCTAGTCTATTTGAAGGATAGAATCTAGCGAATCTAGAACTATCTTCTTCACAGTTCAAATGTGACAAAGCCATTTCATTACCTGCCTGTATTAACATAAAGGTTGCATTCGATAAGCAACAAACCTTTACAGTACCATGTGGAGGTGAAAATACGACAGTAAATAAACATACTATCAATACAATAGCATAATAACCATCCAATACTTAAATCTAAACATCGATTTTGATGGTACTTTTTTTCAAACAGTCTATACAGCTTGAAATTGAAAACATGCGACAAACCGAAATGGGAGATTGTACTCATCATTATGAACAACTTTTATTAAGGGACCAAAAATGCAATCGCGAAAAAAAAAACATCTGTTCCCTACATTTATGTTCGCATGACTCGTCAAAATGTAGGGAACAGCTGTTTTTTTTTTTTGCGATTGCATCTTTGGTCCCTTAGTAAAAGTTGTTCATAATGATGAGTACAATCTCCCATTTCGGTTTGTCGCATGTTTTCAATTTCAACCTGTATACATAGTAGTGGTAGATCGACCCTGACTTTTTCCAATATAGATAAAGTGACTAATTCTATATTATACAGGATGGCAGGAAAATCGACACTCAACCTGTCAACATGGATTCAGTACATAATTCAGGACGCCAAGCGCTACTGCGTATTTTTTTTTTAATTCTGTGCTGAAAGAATCATGCGCTGAATGCGTCCTTGTCCCTGCCACCCGGTATATTCCATTGCTTTTTTATTACACGCTTTATTAGCTTTACCTGTATGTTTGTTTATAACCGACTCCTTTGGACTTGATTTTGACCCACTTCAAACGGTTAGATTTCATTTAAACTTTGTAGACTTATCGAGGACCGATGACAATTCAATAATAAAAATAAAAAACTGAAAAATCACGCTTTTGTAGTTAGCAGAATTAAAAAAAAGGAAAATAAATTATAGTTTAAAAAACGAAAAAACACGCTTTCAAAAACAAACTAAAAAGTAGAAAAGAATTTAATTCAATTAAAAAGCGTGGGGTGCTTGATATTAATTGATTATAAAAATACCTCAAAAAGCACCCCACGCTTTTTAATTTAATTAAATTATTTTCTACTTTTTTAGTTTGGTTTTTAAAGCGTGTTTTTTTTAGTTTTTTACACTATCATTTATTTTAACTAAGTACGTCATTAGTTAGATAGCTATGCGAAGTTTAATTTATTGTCGTATTGACGTCCTCAACCCGTATACAAGACAAAACATTGAACACCGCATCATATTTTCCTTTCAAACTCGATACTGAGGTATTTGCTATCTGAAACTTTTAATAAGATTACTTTCTTTGATGCCAATTATTACGTTCATGTTTGTTGATGGAAGCTAAATCCTTCAAGACAGATTTTGTTACGTTACTTCAAAATGAACACTCCTTATTCTGAAACAAGTTAATACAAAACTGCTACAATTAGTCAAGACTATAATTTCTTCCTGAAACTACGTAAAAAACCACAACTAACGGGTTGTAGATCGTAGGTTCGAACCCGGGCAGGCGTTTTACTTTGTGTAAACTATCCATGGCCGCTGCTCTCAAAACGGTGAAGGAAAACATCGTGAGGAAACCGGTATGTCCAGGAACCAAACATTCAAAGACTGTGACATCTACGGTCCCGCACCGGGCCCACTTGGTGTTCACCAAGTAGGCCGGTAGCTGATTTTTTTTTTACTTTTGTTTGTATTTAATGAAATAATCACGAAATACGCCATAAATGCGCCGTTGCCGACCCGCGTGGGGTTCTTAACACCACATTTACTCACCTAAGCATTATCACCTGCAACACACGGTGTTAATATCACCACGCAACGAAAACAAGGGGGGGGACGTAAACCCTATTTAATTACGTAAACGCCAAACGCGGGCTCCGACCCATGACCTGATTACCAAGATTATAGTAAGCACCTGAAATTAATTTATGAACACTTTATTTTGTAATTAGAGTTCGTTTTTTGTGTTGACTGAAAATCTAAAATTGTGTTCTACTGCAGATTATCTGGTAATCAGAAATAAACAATTTTAGTATTGTAATGCAAGCAAAACTATTCACGTATGTAACAATTTTAATATCTCTTAAAAGTCTCAGAAATCTTATCTTATTTATTAAAATTAAAAAA
Source organism: Antitype chi (assembly GCA_947359405.1). Taxonomy (NCBI): domain Eukaryota; kingdom Metazoa; phylum Arthropoda; class Insecta; order Lepidoptera; family Noctuidae; genus Antitype; species Antitype chi. Next base: position 13,678,699 of record OX375824.1, read on the forward strand.
ATGTAAATAAAGCATAATACCAAAATAAAAGCCTCCTGGTATACGTTGATCAATATATGTTGTCACTTTATCTTATTTGTGAATCAATTATGTCGATATAGGCCCCTTAGCCATACAATATGATAACAAAGCCACCTCTCTGGGTAGTTGCCTCTCATGGGAAGTAATAAACAAGGTATTTTCTCTTTGTGAATGTTGTATTTTGATGATTAAGATACCGCGGCCCTGGAACACAAGCAATTGAGAGAACACGGGTGGGTTTTAGTCAGTAAAAGTCTGACACGCCCTCCTGCTCCACCCAGAGCGGGAGAAGTTATTTGATGATTTCCCATCCAAAAAAATGGTTAAAGGCTTTTTTAAACAGGCGCCACTCGACAGCGCGACGCGACACCTGTAGAACAATTTCCATGAAGTTTTCATAGAAATTGTTCTACGTTTGTCGCGTAGTGCCTGTTTGCAGGAGCCTTAAAGGTCTGTTTAGCAGAAATCACTATTCAAGTGACTCTTAAAGGCTGTTACTAGGAATTAATAAGACATTCGATTCTCTGCTACTTTTAAAACAGTTTATTGTAGCGAGAAAACATGACTAAAATTTGCAATCAATTTGCCTAGCCTTTACAAAACTATATTGGGGTCTGCTTCCAGTCTAACCGTATGTAGCTGAAATATTGTGCATGGAGAGACTGCTTATCTAACCTCTATAATCAAGTTACTAAGTAACATGATACCTCTTGGTATGACCGGTTGTCAGACTTTTTGGGCGACTGACTACCCGTAGCGACTGTTAAAGATCTACAAATCACTGAGAGTTCACCATAATTATGTAATGTATGGTTACCCATTTACGAACCGACCGCGGCCAGCATAGCTTTTTTTTTTTTTTGAGGGTGTGAAATCATGAAATAACTTTTCCCGCTCTGGGTGGAGCGGGAGGGCGTGTCAGACTTTTACTGACTAAAACCCAACCGTGTTCCCTCAGTTGCCTGTGTGCCAGGGGCCGCGGTATCTCTTTCGAACAACCCGCACCCCTGGCAGGCATCGGCCCTTGCGGACTCCAACAGTTAGTGCTGACATCTCATCCGTCATTATTTAGCCAGTCTAATTACTAAAGGCATGATGTCTATCAAATACATAGATAGTAATGATTATCAAGATCTTAAAATAATCTTTTAGACTTTTACATAGGCATTCATGGAAAGTTATTGTGAATTCATCTATCACGTGTAGGTATCCATGCCATGCCAACCTAGCCATCCTTCCACTATCCAACTTTCCTACTTTTCCTACTTATATTAGAAACGTGAAAGTTTGTTTGTTTGTTACTTAATCAGACTAAAATGCCTAAACGGAATACCAAGGGCACACATATAGTTTAGGCACACATATCTATAGTTTAAAACCTGGATTAACATAAGGGATACTTTTTATCCCGGTAGTACATTCCTGTGGGAGTACTTTCGACCTCCACGCGGGCGAAGCTGCTAACAACGCTAACTATATTCCAATAATTCAGTAACTTGTACAAAATATTTGACTTAAATACCGATATGTACTCCTTAATACTCCATCTTACGTTCAATATTTACACGTACATGTGTAGTGTAGGTACAAAGCGAATTACGTTCGCAACATCGGGTTTGAAGGATTCCCTCGTTCGAGAGTGATTTTGCCTACCCGGGTATATTTTACCTACCCAGCTACCCGGCTACGTGTTGCCTACTTACCCGGTTATATTTCCGAGTGAACGGTCTCGGCATTGGAGTAAGCGGGAATGGAATTTCTAAGTCGAACAAGAATTGTTGGAATAAAATGTATAGAATTGTAAACTGGGCTTGTGGTCAAGTTATAAACGCCACATGGGTCTATCGGTCAGGTTAAGTCACTCTTGGCGTGGTTGGTCCGTGGATAGTTGACCATTTTTACATACCAAGACCTCTCTGTGCCTTGAAAAGCCCGCTAAGCCGTTGGTCTCAGCTGTCATTCGTAGATCTTTGAAAGACGTTACGGGTGGTCAGAAGCCGAAAGTCCGACAACCAGTCTTACCTACTATGGGTATCGTATTACACAGTAACTGGGTTGACGAGGTCAGATACGCAGTCGCTCCATGTTAAATACTGGTATTCAGCTGCATCTGGTTACACTGACGACCCCAACATATTTGGGTAAAGGCTAAATAGATTATGAGTACATAAAGGTTACATTTGGAACCAATAGGGTATTACACCGATTTTTGAAAAGTGTCTTAATAAGATTCTAAAGTGCTAATAAACCACTAAAAAAACACAACATTTTTATTTAATCGATTAGTGCCGTAAAAATGCATTTAAATATTACATTTTCAAATTTCGCGGGTAATTTGACGAAAATGCTGGACGCAGTGGACGCCATATTGGTCTGTGGGTATGACATCAGTTTGATAAGTAAACAAATGCGCGGATATTTTGTATGATAATTGTTTGTAATTGAAAAACATTTTAATTATTCTACTTATCGTTGGTTTTCTGTTCCTGAAGGCAAAATATTATTTAAATAAAAATTACTTGGTTACGAAATTAATAAAAGTACAAAGGTCTTCAATTGACACGCCGTATGACGTAATAACATGGCGGCTACTATTTCATGGTATTCAAAAACAGATTTAAAAAAATAATAATCTTTGAATTGAATTTTAAAATTTATTATTTTTTAAAATTTATTTTTTGTTTTTTCATGAACTAAAACTAACATTTTCCGACTGCATTTTGCCTAAGCTATCTCAATCATATACTTTTAGATTATTTCTCATATAGAGTAAAATACCATATTGAGAGATACTTAAAATTATGTTTTCTGTAGAAAGCACAAGCATAAAATATCATGAATAAATAACTACATTAGATCATGCCATTCATCATCTTGGTGATGTATGTACATATGTATATAATAAGACGGATCACCACCAGAAAAACTAGCGGATTCAAATCAATTAATAATCATGACGTGGTTGTAACCGGCCCAGTAGTTGCGGCTGTAAGTTGAAATGTCAGTCAGCCAGCCAGTTTTTCCTTTTATAGGCATACCTACACTCTATTTGAAATAAGATTAGACATTTAACTAAACCTTTTTTACAGTCCGATCAACCGATTTTGACTACTATTGCGTTGGTAGCATGACAAATGGCAGCTGCAGTAAATAGTTGGTGTTGTAACTACTTTTATGCTTTTAATGCCATCCTTATGCCTACGGTATAGAAGTCAGAATCGGTTGAACGGACTGTAAAAAAGGTTTGTTTAAATGTCTAATCTTATTTCAAATGGAGTATATACATATAGATTTAAAACAGCTTTAACTTTGCAATAGTCATAGTGGTCAATATGTTTAAGATATACACTTCTTTTTAAGCATGTTAAAAGGTTCAAAAACTGTCAACTACGGGCGATCCTTCGAAAAACTAATGACTTTATTAGTTAATTGGTTGTTTGGTTGGTTAAAACTAAATAAAACAAAAACCCACTGTACAGCGCTAAAGTTTCCGGTGTTGGTGCTACGCTCGAGAATATGGTAAGATGCGCTACGCGGTGCTACGCAGCGCTACGAAACGCTACGCATCGTACATTTTTTAACTTCTGCTTTGCGGGGCTTGTTTTTCGGTTTGAGTATGTACGATTTACGTATGGTTTTAGACTGTTTAGCTCATCGCTTATCTGCCTAACCTGTTCCCAACTATGTTGGTGACAGCCTCCAGTCAAACCGAATGCAGCTGAATACCAGTATTTTACACGCAACGACTTCCTGTCTCCACAACCCTGTTTAGCTCATTGCGTATCGTACCCACAAATTGCCTGTTCAATTTTAAAACACGTGCTAACCTAACTCTGTGCCTTAATGTGGCACCTTGACTTTATTACCTATCATATAAACCACACGAAAATATTAAATTTATCGTCGCCAAGATTTCTCTTTGGCTTGTGCTCATCAAATTCCACGTAATAATATAAAATTATGTTTGTTTCAGAGCGATACGGGGAACTAAGAACACGCAGCACATTATTCTCATCGCTGTCGTCAAAAAAAGGTATGTTTTAGTCTAATTCACAAAGAAACGTTGTACATTAAGCTTATTACAATCGTACTTTGTTTCATTTACGTAAAACATTTTACTTATTCTGGAATGAAAAATCATTCTAAGGCCGGTATACACGTTTCCATGAAAATCATGCGACAGTACTACTGTTTAATTACAATAAGCTTTATTTTTAATTGGTTAACCTTTCAAGTGGTAAAGGGTCAGTTAATATTTACCCTTTAAAAACATTTTTCGGATATTTTCTTTACAAATTGCTTAGAGATGCCCCACCGATCCCTCACAGATATACAGCTCTAGTCCAACGCCTACTTTAGGACGCATGCGGAACGGCTCGCAATCTTTTCCTATCCTAAGGGCACGTCTTCCACCATTAAGGCGCACCTCGGTCTACCTCTTATGCAATAATCTCTATAGCACCATCAAACATGAGGCCTCAAGGGCTAGTGCAAATTTTGGGGTTCATTCGATTAATCGAGTCTGGTCTAACCACGCTGGGGTATGTGCATTTCATTCATTCATGTTTTCTTTACAAATTGCTTAGGTAAACATCAAACTGACAAATTAGTTACGGTTTTTTGACTTTTTTTCTCAACCGTAACAATTTGCTACGATTTTATAGAACACGTCTTTTAAAAAACTTCCACAATAATAACGTAATGAAAAGCGAAAACATAAAATGAAACTCTGAACTTTAACTATCAAAATGGCAGCCATGTCAAGGACAACCATGAAATATATTTGCATCGAACACACCTATGAAGCCGTCGCATTGAGCTCGGCGTAAAATGTACGGAGAGACATTTATTGACCCACCTCCCGACCTTCAGAGATATTCGAATGTGCAGGGACGGGATAATTATGATACACTTTCTCCACATCAAACATATTTGATACATTCTAATGCATATAGCATACCTATGTACAAAATATTTCTGATATCCATAAGACGATTTTTGAAATGTACTGGACTACGATTGGTCAAAGACTGTTCTTTTCTGAGCGAGCTTATTTTGACAGGTATACGTGTATTTGTACGTTTGTTCATCTGTTCCCTCATAACTTTAAAACCACTTAACATAATTTGACAAATGCGGTATCGTTGGGAGCGTCTTGATCGTGCGCTAGTTATAGGCTAAATTGAATATGGCGAATGAAAGCTGCAGTCGTATGCCACCAAACCAATACATTCTAACAATAATAAGCGAATATAAGCTTTAGAGTATTTTCTTCTTGAGAATAATTTCTTATTTCACCCGTTTTAGAGCGTGATTTTTCAATAGTCGGGTTTTCGATTTTGAACTACTTTTTTACCTAACTTCATGAGAAGTTCCTATGATCTTAGGCGGCATTATTTTCCATGGTACTTTTAGTAACAAGTGGTAGTAACTACGATCGCCGTTAGATAGCTCATTTTGTCATGAGATTGTTCATTATCGGTATATTGCTATATACCTACAGTATCTCTACAGGCACGGTATATTCAATTTATATGCTTATTTAATATGACTATCATTGTTGAAAAGCAACACAGCATCGCATATGCATATGAATATCGAACAAATGTAGTCAGATACCGAAATGTATAGAAACACTAACACAACATCGGCATGGCTGAAAATTATTCACATTCCACGGATTAAAGTGCTCCCGTGGTTTATTTTTATTGGAATATCTAGTGTTCGCTGAATTTAAAGCATTCAAAGAATGGTACCTATGGTACTCATGCAGATTGGTAATTCAATCAGGATCGAAAATTTTACGGATATTTTCCGAAATGCATTGTAGTGATTTTGCTATGCTTCGCTTTTGATTAAAAAAAGACTGTGTTACTTTATTGAAATGTGAAACCGATGATTGAAATTGCGATATTATCATGCATATTCGAATAAAATTGTACAAAAATTTGATGTATATTCACACTGAAATATGGAATTTTCAACAATGACTGGGATATTCTGATACATGCACAATTTAATTATTATAACAAGGTATAAACTTACTTGTTTGAGATATCAAAAGCTTTCAATGATAATAATATGCTTCAACAACCAGCCATTTATTACATAAAATAGTTTCGAAATTACTGAAATATTTCTCGCTGACTTTGTAGGTACTGTAATAACATCAGACCCTTAGTTTCATAATATCAAGGTATCTTAAAATTAATAAGCTGAGTATTACATCAGAAAATAAGAAAGAAAAACATATTTACCAAATTTGTTAAAAAGTTCTTCAGGGGTACTTTTATGTGAGACGCTCCATCTCTCGCTCCCGGTCATCATGAGAAGGTAAAATTTGGGTCTCATGTTATATTATTGGCTGAAAAACCATCGTAGAATGGTCATAGACGACTTTTCTTCGATTAGAAAATCGGCAATCGATTTTGCAGAACTTTTTGTTCACCGACTTATCATTACTGTACCCAAAAAAAGGCATAGGTACTTATTTCGTCCCAAATTTGATTCCTAGCCTCTCGCCCGCCAGACTATGTCTGCGGTTTAAGATGAAAAGTAGCCTTGTCTTTACCCAAGTTACAGTCTATCTGTGTGCCAGATTTCATCCAAATCCCTTCATCCGTTTTAGAGTGAAAGCGTAACAAACAAACTCACTATCGCATTTATAATTTTAAGTTAGGATTTCCAAGATTATGCAGTACCTAGTTTTGTGAATCATGTATCATTCTTTACTCGTATCAGCATAACTAAACGAGAATTTTCATGGTAAGAGATTAGCAAGTTGGCATGTTGGCAGTGCTGATAAATCGGCCACCGATTTCATGTTTGCCATCAGTCTACATTCTACCTTATTCACAGAAAACCAAACACATTCTACATACCTTTTACACCAACTTTGAAAGTCTCCTCGTATAACAGATTCATTGCAAATTCGCTGAGTATAAAAGTTTTGTTGGAAAAGCCATTTTGACAGCTCCAATCGATACGAGCTTTGTAAACGGTCGTCTCAAATGCTTTAATTAAATAACTTTTAAAACTGAGTTTATTGGCTATGCGTTGGAGAGGCCGATGGCCTTATTTTTAGCTGTATTGAATTTCAGATTGTTTGTACACTTTGTTGAGAATTAGTTGAGAGTCCTTATTTGTAAAGAGATTTCGTAATAATGCTTCATTGTATTGGAATTAAATAGACGATAATAAAAGCTGTTGAACTTTATAATACATAACTGTTGCCAAGGGCTGTTATAGATACCTATTTCTGACGCTAATCAGTTTTTATCATAAACTAGTTTTTACCAGCGGTTTCGCCCGCGTGGAGTTCGAAAACTATCCCACAAAAACGTACTATCTGGATAAAAAGTTTTGTATGTGTTATTCTAGGTTACAAACTATCGGTATGCCAAATTTCATCTAAAACCGTCCAGTCGTTGTTGCGTGATTGAGTAACATCCAAACTTTCGCATTAATATAATATTAGTAGGATTATATATAGTTGGATTAGATATCTACTGTAAAAGTACGGGTGACATTGATGAGACGCATTGTATTTGCATTTTGAGGGTTATCTCATGCAACCGAGCAAGTGCCTTATTTGTGCAAAGGATTTCTGTTTACCTAAGCGAGAACAAAATAATATTTATGTATTTTTTAAGACTATTGATACCTATATACGTATCAAAAGTCATCAAAAAAGAATACGTAAGTATACTTAATCTTTGAAAAAACATGAACAATGGGTGGTCTCTCCATGTTTTAATTGTTTATATTTTTACTGTATTTTTTATGTAGTACATTAGTATTTTGCCTGCAATAAAACTGTTCATATTTATTTTATTTATTGACTTTAACTCTACGATTGAAAACACGCGGCAAATGTGTTGAAGATATTTAATAATTGACGGTAACCTACCCTTTTACCATCTGCTACAGACCTAGAAGGACCTACTTTAAAAAAGCCTTGGATTATATTACGTAACATTTCATTAGCTAGAGACAGAAATTATCCTTTTCTTCAGAAAATATCTCTTACTTTAAATCTTAATAAAACATAATAAGAATTCATACCACGCGAAGTATTCATCTCCATAATACTTATGGGTACTTAACACCCCTTGGTTAGTATTCCACGCATGCCCGGCGAGTGCAGGTTATGCCTTATCTTTACCTATCTGTGGCACGTAAAATGTTGCTTGACGTAAACTTTAGCAGCTATACTTCTTAGATGGAGGGTTGAGAAGTATACATAGTGAGTTTTTTTTTATGTTTTGGACATTGTATGTTTTTATTATTTACAATGGTGGCCAAGAGGGGACTAAGTAATAACTGCCGTACGTTTAATCCATCAGGTTAAGCTACGCTTGCCAGGGTTGGTCTGTGAATGGGTGTCCATCTTTACATACTGAGGCTCCTCCGTGCCTCGCCTTTGATCCCGGCTGCCATTCGTGGTTCTTTAACATTTGTTACGGGTCAACCAGTGACAGCCAGTGTCAATAGTGACAACCAGTCTTACTAAGGAGTATCTTATTACTCAGATACTGGTTTATGGAGATCAGATAGGCAGACGCGTTTTTCTACGTTACAGCAGATTTTTTTGTAACTGACCAATAATTCCATGGTCTAGAATCATGTACTAAATTCATGGTAACCGGTTGCGCTTGACGGCGCATTGTGTTTCACGCGCGCCTCAAACAGATGTCAACACAAACTGGTGGGGTCCGGGCCAATACCTGCCAGGGGTGCGGGTTGTTCGAAAGAGATACCGTCGCCCTGGGACACAGGCAACTGAAGAAACACGGGTGGGTTTTAGTCAGTAAAAGTCTGACATCCCTCCCGCTGCACCCAGAGTGGGAGAAAATATTTGCTGATTTCCCAGCCAAAAAAAACCGGTTGCGGTTCAATGTCGAGTTAGTATGGTATAAAATCTTATAATTAAAAAAAACAAAAGTTACTTGGATTCGTGGCAGAAGTCGAATCTCAGCACACTTCCTTTTTGTAAGAGTTAGCCAAGTTTGTTTCAAACATACTTGGCTGTTTTGTATGCAAATTTTCAGAATATTTGAGTATGTTTTATACGTACCTACCTTCTTACCAAAAGTACTACGTACTACGTTTCAAAAGCGACTGTTTGCATAAAGGTGGTTAGACTTTGCAAGATACATTTAGGTGTCTAACCGAATTGATGTTTCCTTGAAGAGTTTCATAGAGTATATTTTACTAAAAAGTGTAGCATAACATGCCAACCTTACATATATAAACTATATATAGCTTCTGCCCATGCATGGATGTTGGAAATTATCGTGCTCCCGGGACAAATAGTATCCTATCATCCAAATCCATGCAGCTGTCAAAGCGTGAAAAAGTAACAGACAGACAGATAAATGCAAATAATCGTTTTTTTTATTTTCTCATGCCCACTATCACTATCTTCTATAACACCCCGTTTTGGATTATATTTTAAATAAAAAGTTACCTTCCCTAGGATGCCATATATTTCTTTACCAAATTTTGACGAACAGACAGACAAAGTTACTTTCGAATTTATAACATTAATCTAGTAAATATAGTATAGTATAAAGTATGGATAAGCAATATAAACCCAAATCAAATTCTACAAAATTCAATCTAAACAAATTCACAGCCTCTACCTGACCTGACCACCATTTCCACAGAAATCAATCTTTGCGCACAACTAAGGTATCAAGTTCCAGATTCACTATAACTTCGACGCCGACGGACAAACTGCAAACTTGTCTAATACACAAGTACAGTCAGCCCCAAAAATATGTAGGTATACCTACATCGACAAGAATTCTTTTTTTTGCCTACAATCTTTGTTCCATAATACTGTATTAATGTGTAGCTACTAAACATAAATAACACTTTGGTGCTTAATTGTAGCTACTCATTGATATTTATATTGATTGCTGCAACGAGCCGCAGCGCAACGAATTTTATAGAAAAAAGGACGCTGCGACCCGCCTGTAGTGTGTGTTACTTCAAAGAAAATGTACCTACGAAAGTGATGAAAGAGGATATTTGCTATGCGTTGCGTTGCAGCGCATCACCAGCCTATAATGTTCCCACTGCTGGGACACAGGCCTCCTGTTTTAAAAAGGGAGTGGGCTGTAATCTACAGGGCCCAGTGCGGGTAGTAGATGCCAGGTAGCTTCGAATTTATAGTTCTAGAATATGCCGATTTCCTCACGATGTTGTCCTACACCATTTTGAGAGCAGTGGTGATGAAATTGTTTACACTAAGTAATCGCTGTCTGGGTACGAACCTAGGACCTACAACTCGTAAGTCGAGGCCGTTACTACTTGGCCACCACTTTTCTAGCCAGTGATTTAGCCTTTTTGGAGCACAAATTATGTCGACAATTTTACTAAATTGTCGATGAATAAATTCTTGTCAATTTATACATCTTTTCGAGGCTGACTGTACTAAAGTACTTTACCTGTAAGACGTCACTACATGTCCACAATAACTTGCCACTACCAGTAAGTATATTAACTTCAAAACTTGTGTTTTACGACGAACGTGAAGTACAGCGTCGCCCGTCGGTGCTACGACTCAACTTCGTGGCAGTTTTGAACATACTGAAATATCCATCAGACTGTTAAGCTACCTTCCCACTGGCTCGGAGAGGCGAAGAGCTAGAAACTCATAGTCATTATAATAGAATTTCACCAAACTCACATCTCCGCTACGCTCAGTTTCATGAACTTGACATCAATATTACACCTGTCAGGATCTGCACTCTAATTGTGTACCGCACTATTAATCAGAATCGGAATCATTTTGAAGAATATTATTAATTCATTGCGTCATATCTTCGAACAATGTGTGTGCTCAGCTACGTAAATAACGCAATGAATGTTGTTGAACTGTCAAAAAAAAGCCATTCCTACTGTCCACCGCGGAATATACGGTCGAATAAACTATTTGCTATAAAGGCAAAAATATTAATCTTTCCACTACACTTCCAATATTAATTTTGATTGTTTGCGTAATAACTTGTTAAGTTTATGGTTTATGCCAAACTATGTGTGCCAGAAGACTGATGTAAAGATTCAAAACATTTTATTTCACACTAACTGACCCGACAGACGTCCTGTCTTAACTATGAATATTCAATTCGCATTTTATATTTATATATTACGCGCAACTATTTTTATCCATAAGAACCTACTCTTGACAATAAACAAACACAACAAAAAAAGAATTAGCAAAATTGGTCAAGCCGTTCACGTGTGATGCCACTTACCAAGGGAAATATGGATACATTTTTAAATATATAGATATAGATTAACCTACATGGATACATAAGAAACGTCAGAAGCAAGGCACACGATTTCAACATGGACAAGAGCAGGCAAGACTAAGGCTGCCGTTACTCTTTTAAAAATAATTCGCCTTTACAACCTTGTTAAATTGCAAATTAGCTGCCTGTGTGCCAAATAGCTTGTTTGACTGTACAAAAAGTACAGCTTTATGAAAAGCTGTGTGCGCTCACTTCCTTCCCTTCCAGGGCCTCCTCTTAGTAAGTACACAGGAGATTCAGGGCCCACAATCCTATTTTCAATTACCTAGTCGTTCCAAGGCCGCTCCAATGGACAAGCCCTAAGTTGAAGATCCATCAGCGCGTAGGTCCCATTGTCCTTTGTAATGTGTACATCTCTCACAAACATTTTAACGTGACTTTCAAAGGAGTCGTTGAGTTGAATACTCTCAGTTTGTAATAAATGGGAATTATTTTGGATTCAACAAAGTACGGCGAAATAAGAGAACGTTTGTTTTGTAATGTGTATTGTGTAATTGCTTATTATTTTCGCTTATTATTGAAGTGACACTTCTTATGCGACTTCCAACAAGGTTGCGTTAAACGTTTAACGCTAAAGGTTGCGTTAAACGTTTAACGCTACCGAGGGAGAGAGAAAGAAAGATACACAAAAGTAGAAAGTAGGAGAGAGAAAGAGAGTGAGTCGGTTTCACTTCTTCCGCGCGGAGGGACTCCACGCATTTTTTAAATTTGTTTACGCTCTGATGTGAGTAACCATAAATTGTAAGTTTTGTTTTATTGATAGTTTATATGGAAATTGTATCTTATTCCTCATCTCGATTTCAATCACAATCAATAAAGTCGGAATATTTCGTCTAAAATGTTTTAAAATAGTTATCAGTGATGGTTTTGGTTACGCTTGCCGCGGTTGGTCCGTGGATGGTTGACCGTCCTTAAATATCGAAATCCCTCATTTGTGAAACTTTGACCGTCGTTACCGATCGGCAAAAGCCCGAAAGTCTGACAACCAGTCTTACAAAGGGGTTTCGTATTACCCAGTTACTGGGTGGTGGAGGTCAGATTGGCCATTAGACTGGAAGCCGACCTCAACATAATTGGGAAAAGGTACATATGATAATTATGATGATAGTGCTTGAAAGATAAAGCAATCTCTTTGGCTTATTTCAGATACATGGGTACAATACATAATATTCATGGTGATGCAATAGATCCAACACAACTAATAAAAATACCAGTTCCTCCGTAAATCACAATTTATCAAGTTATATAACCAAATACAACTACAAAACAAATATAAACAACCCTAAAAGAGAAATTCAAATACGGGTAAGCATACATCAGCTATTTCGAGAATGTAAAACCGTGATGGACAAACAAACAAAGCCACAGGGTTGATTCTAAAAGCGTTCCATCCATCCATCAGTGCACACGACCAAAATGCCCATTTACTGGATTCTATCGGTCCTTTATCCACCGACCAGATAAACATTAACAGGTCAGGCACTAGTGGTCCGTAATTTTTGCTGAACTAGGCCTATTTGAAATGAAATGTTTTATAAAAGTAGGTACATCTTTTAAAACACTTTACACGTCAATATTTTAAAACAAGATGGCGCTGGCATTTCCTAGCTAACTGATCCCCGAGAAGAAATGACCATGTAAACTCATTGGTTATGGTCTCTTTTAAAGGCCAAACATTATAATATTAGGATTTATGTGAGTCTCTCAATGCAGAGCCATATATGGAAGGGCATTTGGAAGAAAGAGTCATTACAGCTTTGAGCTGACCTATCCCAATAGACGGTATGCATGTGTAGCTCAAACCTATTTTAGGGAGCTCAACGACATGTCACAAAACACTACCAGAGGGACAATTCTCCTAATTTTAAGAACGTTCGCAGTCTAATCTCAGTGTCAATCTGTCAAAAATGCCTCGATTTTTCATACATTTTTGACATTTGCTTGTCGCTGAGATGAGACTGCGACTAGATTTTGAACGTTATATATTACAAGAATTGGCCTTCTGATCTGCAGGTCATTGGCCATATACAAAATACTTAAAACCGCAAAATAATCTAGCCTTCATGGTACTTTACTTACATACACAGTCAGCTTTCTCATCATTATTTGGTGCATGGTACTATTTTTATTCTGCCTTTGTCACGATGTTAATTTGTGAACCAATAAATAGTATATCTTGGTTTCAATATCGGGCATGAAGGGTAAATCGGGCACGCCAGGCAAATTGGGCACGTCGGGCAGATTTGCCCGAAACGAAGCACAAACGATATTTAGTTAATTAAGGCGGGGGAGGGTTGACGGAGAACTTCCCGGATGTGAGGGTAATACAGAACCAGGATGTTAGGGTTTGTATGTGACGGATATATACGATTGTATTGATCCCTGTCCCGCGTTTAGAGGGCAAAAGGTCATCAATCAGCTTCAGAAACTGGGATTTTATTTTATTGTTTCCTAAAACACAGAAATAATATATCGGGAGAATGGAGATTTTCAGAAAACATCCCAAAAAACAATAGGAATCTCACAAAATTAGTCAAACAAATAATTTCATCAATTTCATTTTCCCATTTCTTCCCGTGGGTGTCGTAGAAGGCGACTAAGGGACTCACTTGAGAATGGGCAGCAGCATTCTCTATCTATGCATTTTACCACCATACTGCGATCGCCAACCCGCCTGCCAAGCGTGGTGATTATGGCAAAACCCCCTTTTGGGGGAGGCCTATGTCCAGCAGTGGACGTCTTTCGGCTGAAATGATGATGATGAAATAATTTGAAGAATAAAAGGGAAACGAAGCAATAGAATTCCAATAATTGATGTTTTTGCTATTCCTTGAGGAGAAAGGACAAAATTAAAATATCACACGTGAACGGCTGGACCAATTTCGCTAATTCTTTTGTTGTTGTGTTTGTTATTGCTAGGAGAAGGTTCTTATGAAAGAAAAACGTAAGAAAGTTGCGCGTAGTATTAGAAAATTTAACGACCATATTAACTTTTCTAATATTTTACCAATGCGAATTCAATATTCATAGTTAAGTCAGGACAACGTCTGTCGGGTCAGCTAGTAAATGATAAAGATCTCAAATCTGCTGTATCGCATATTACCTGATACAAGCCAAATGTATGGGATGGGTGATTCTTTTTTGGCTTGGTTGGTTGGTTGGTTGGCTTGGTTTGGCTTGGCAGTTGGTTTGGTTGGTTGCTGGTTGATAGTTGGTTGGTGTTTGTGTGACAGTTTTATGGTATATCTGTATGTATGGTGTACACCATGACAAATGCGCGCACTTACTGGACAGGTCCACTCAGTATGGTTCTAGAAGTCCTCAAAAGACAACCAGACACCAATCCACATAGTCTTCACATGATCTGACTCAAGATTATGTCTGGACTTTAAAAGACACCGCGCCCTCTGAGTTGGCTTTGGCCTTTCTTCTCAAATTAGTTGCAGAGAAACGCCGACCTCATCTAGTTTTTAAAATATGATTGGTAAAAGTGTTTGTACAAACCTACTTACAGAAATAAAATCATTTATCGTCCAATATGACCACACCTTTCTGTCACATGCTGTATAGTCTAAAATATCTAAAACACGTCTTTTACTCAATCAATCTGCAAACTTTATGTTAAAAACCAGCTCAAAAAACTTTAATCTGATGCACATCAGATAAAAGTCTTAGGTCTACTTCTCACCATGGCACCTAGCGCCGCCATGCATCACCCATTTTCAAACCAAGTGGGAACTAAAAGAAAATAACTGCAAACCGGACGAATAAACGAAACAGAGATATTTGAAAATGAAAACTGTCGAGATGATTCTGATGTTTTCTTTAATAGTGTTTATTTTAAAGAAAGAAAGGAAAAATTGTTGATGGTATTTTTGTTGATTGTTGTTGTTGTGTATTGTTGTTGAATTTTGACCGGGGTATATTGTTTCTAAACGAAGTACTTATCTATTATTTATTTTCCTATGTGCAATGTTTTTCAACCCTAATCTATATTAAAAATCATTTTAGCTTTACAGAAGTAACTTTACAGTTTTGATTATTATCCGCAAAGTATTAAAAAGTTTCGTAGACTCCAAAGTAACGTTTAACACAGTTATCTTCAAGCAATTCCAAAGTGGTAAAGACCAAAGTTTGCTTTAAGCGAGTTCAGTTTGTATTCACTTTTGGCTATTAAAGTTTCACATCAAGTTTGTATAGAAGTTCCTGTCTTGTACTGTGACTTGTACAGACTATATCCAGTTTAAGTTATTACTTAGTCCGAAACTAAATGTTATATTAGTCTTTTGCCATTTGTACTTTGTTACAGAGCAATTGGGTTTGTTTATTCTTCGAATGTTGCTCTCTAAGGCTAGACACTAGACAGACGCTGAGAGGGCAGTATTAGTCCAGTAGTGACAGCCGCCACATACGAGTAGGTCGTAGGTTTTATCCCAGACAGGTCTGTGTAAATTACTTCATCACCACTGCTCTCAAAACGGTGAAGGATTTCAAATTCGTAGACATTTAAGATAGTATTAGATAAAGATGTAAAGGTAAAGGCGTAAACATAAGGGTTAATACAATCTCTTGATCTCCTACAAATAATAAACACAAATAAAATATAATTAGGATTTATTTCAAAGATATACTTCGGTAACGATGTAACTCGATAAAGTTTGCGAAGTAATGTTCCGAACAGAGCCTCGAAACATTGGGGCAAAAGGAAACACCTTTAGTAGATATAAAGAAGTCATCATTACGATCGGAAGTTCGTGACTGAGACCGAGCCAGGGACGTCACAAACTATATCCAAAAAAGTTTTGTGAGTAGCTTTCTACCGTTCCATTGCTACATTTGCTTTTAATGGTTTCTGGAGCAACTATTACTTATCTTCAGGGAGTCATAGAGAGAAAATTAAATTACCAATTTACAGCTTTTTCATATTTCTTGGAGTCTAGCCTTTTAGTAGCAAGTGGTTTAGAAACAAGAATAAAATGAAAAACCACTCTTTGGCCTGACCGATAAGGAGCTTTATTGTCTTAGCTAATTTAAACGATCCAATATAAGGCTTTATTCATTTAGAACGCCGCTAATCGGGCGCCGATATAACGGTAGGAATTTGTCGGCGCTTCGGCGACGAATCGGGCTGATTTCACAAAACGTATGAAATCAGCCCGCGTGACCAGAGTGCTTGTCGGCGCCGACAAACGCTGGCATATCGGCGTTGGTTGGCTGGTGGCTTGAATACACCCTAATGCTCGGTTCCTATATACAAAAACAAATCGTTTTGCTTACGGATGGTAGTATAGTTGATCGCCAAACTGGGCATATAAATAGATTCGTAAGCTAATTTTACCTGTGATAGCTATTTCCATATAAGAGGGTCTTTGCGTTATTATTGATAAAGATACAAGAGTCCAACCCAAGAGAGTGACCAACTTAAGTGTTGCCAACCCTATCATCAGAGGTAACAGCGGCAAATAAATGGCGTACAATTTAGATGACTATAATAAGTTTTTGTTGTTGTATCCACGTTACGGCCATCCTAATATTTGGTGCTGTTGAAATTAATTGCAAACTCTGAACTCAATACGCCTCCTATCTTCAATTATGTGAACTATTAAACGACTCACACTTGACATTATTATTGACGTTTAATCTTCTTATATATAAAATTCTCGTGTCACAATGTTAGTTACCTTACTCCTCCGAAACGGTTGAACCGATTTTGATAAAATTTCGTGTGCTTATCGGGTAGGTCTGAGAATCGGCCAACATCTATTTTTAATACCCCTAAATGTTAAGGGTGGTCCACCCCAATTTTTTTTTAATAATGCGAACTCAATATTCATAGTTAAGACAGGACAACGTCTGCCGGGTCAGCATATATATTTAATCTGTTACCTTTTGGCTGATTGTAAAAATAAAAGGATTATTGCTCAGTTTGCGTATTTTATTAAATAATTAGTTCTGGAATTACTTAAATACTTTCATAAATTATCAGGTACCTACGTGTAAACAGTAACTAAGATGTTTAAAGACGGTTACACACTGCTACATTTCGCGGCGCTTCAATCGCAATGATGTTGCAAAGCTATTGTTATGCAAGTTGTTGTGTTACATTTTATGTTGCATTGTATTTATTTGAAGGGGTTCGTAACTAAATAATAATAGCCGAACGAGTCGTATGCTTGCCGCCTTTTTTCCGTGGATGGGTGACCATCTTTACATACCGTAACCGCTCCGTGCCTTGGAAAGTACGCCGTTGGTTCTGGCTGTCTTTCGTAGATCTTTGATAGTCGTTACGGGTAGTGATAAGCCTGAAAGTCTGACAGCTAAGGCAGTTGCTCCATGTGCTCCAGCTGCATCCAGTTAGACTGGAAACCAGCCCAAACATAATTGGGAAACAAGCTAGGTAGATGATGATGACGTCATTTCAACGCATGTTACATGTTGCATATGTTACGTTCCACATAATATGTGTGTGTATCCATCATAACACCTAAGACAGTCGCCTTCTACTAAACCGTGTATGTATCGCTGCTACAATTTGTGGTGTGTAACCCTTCTAAGGTGCATTTATGCTATGTGACGGTTTTAGTCTAGATCCGTAAGTGTAGAAGACACGTTACGGCACTTTTTATCTAGGTTTCTGATAAAGATAGTCGATGGAGCTTAGTTTACCCGCATTTCCACATGCAACGAAAGTTCTGCAAGAAATGTCACTGCCTGGCCGATAGCGACTTGTGATTAGTGTAAACTGCTAACTTGAAACCTACCTATGTTTATACTTACATGTTAATATCGGACAGTTTGTCAGATGCCTCTCGCAGAAATTGTCTTGCATTTGAAATTTCGGTGCAGAAAAAAGTCTTTAGAGAATACATGTATTCATTTATGCCTAGTTCGGATTGGTTAATATCATTTATTTATTTTACCATAACACGCATATAAACAGACAAGTAAAAGAAACAGAAAGAGATACGTTATACATACAAAGATGATGCTAATTTCTAAAGAAATCTCTTCCAGCATAGATGTAGACAACGTGTGTAAGAGTAGAAGGGGGAAAGAAAAACGAAAACTATTCTCTTATTAACGGTAGTTTTTTTTTTTCCAACGGATTCGCTCGCTTGGAGGTCGAAAATTATCCCACGGAAACGTATGACCGGGATAAAAAGTATCCTATGTGTTAATTCAGGTTATGATCTATTTGTGTGCCAAATTTTATCCAAATCCGTTCAGCCGTTATTGCGTGATTGAGTAACAAACATCTAAATATCCAAATATACAAACTTTCACATTTAAAATATTCTTATAATTTTTATTGATGTAAGGTTTGGTAGGTCTTTATCATTAATTAACTTCAATAATTCCTTTACAAGACATCCTCATATAACTTAGCTCTCATATAATGACGTAACAAGTCACTGAGGTGTATTTGTGGCGCACTGTAGTGGCGCTTTTAGCCTAGTTCCGTAAGTGTCGGAGATGTACTTCAGACACATTGTGGCGCTTTTCACCTACATTCTAAAAACGCTTTCCGTAATTCACTTTTTTTAATTAATGACATAATAATTGTGATTATCTTGGATGGATTTCGTGATGGTTGTTGCACTGGTATTGCGATAGCTTAAAATGTAATCATTATCCAACAATGTATAAATTTTTATTTTTTTGGCAATCGCCCTAATAGGGCATTACACCCATTTACACAAAGTGTCTTAATTAGATTCTAAAATGCTAATACCACTAAAAAAAACCATTTTAATTGAATCGATACATTTTCGTGCGTAATTTAACGAAAACGCTGGACGCAGTGGACGCTATATTGCTCTGTGGCTATGACGTCAGTTTCTGTGTAAACAAATGCATTGATATTTTGCATGACAATTGTTTATAATTTAAAAAAAGTACTTAGTTATTATTCTACTTACTTCTACATTTCGTTGGTTTGCTGTTCCTGAATGTAAGATATTATTTCATTAAAAATTACTTTGGTTACGAAAATAATAAAAGTACAAAGTTCAGTTGATTCGTTAAAACAGCGGTATGACGTAATAACATGGTGGCTATTATTTCATGGTGTTCAAAAACAGCCTAAAAAACTGAAACCTTTGAATTGAATTTTAAAATTTATTTTTATTTCATGAACTAAACTGAACTGAAAAACTGAAACTAAACATGAAAAAAAGCCAAAATTATCCGACTGGTTTTTGCCTAAGCTATCTCAATAATATATTTTAATACCCTATTGCGCAACACAATATCAATCAGAATTTTAATAATTTTAAGGATATAATTGCTAACACATTGATTCATATGTACGAAAAATTTGTCTGTTCAACAACACAATAATCACAATGAATGTTGTTGAACTATTATAAAAACTTTTTCCAAAAAACAAACAACCGACTTCCAAAAAAACACTACAAAGTGAAAAATAACTTTAATTTCGGAAGGCGGTGCCTTTGGAGCTGTATTTAAATTTTTTGTCACCGCCTTCCGAAATTAAAGTTATTTTTCACTTTGTAGTGTTTTTTTGGAAGTCGGTTGTTTTTTTTTTGGAAAAAGTTTTTATTTTTCACTTTTTAGTGGTTCACATGTGCTTACCCCTTCACAGCGTACCGGCGTGATGTTATGTTATGAACTGGTGTAAACAATAGACAGACATGCGATTTCGGCAATCCCAGTCCATTTGCTATCATTTATTGAGGAGTTCCGTTGCCTATCTCCGAAGTTCTTCATCAGATCTTCACCAAATTGAAATGGGACCACTACGAGAAAGTACTCTTCCAAAAAATACCTAAATCGCTTTGTGTGCCTATAAAATTTGAAGAGTTCTCTCTATTTCTCCAGGATCCCATCATCAGATCCTGACTTGATGATCATGGGACCACCTGGGAAGTATACCCTTTCAAACAAAAAAAACAAAATCCAAATCGGTCCAGCCATCTTCGAGTAATCGGGGAACATACATAAAAAAAAAGAAAAAAAAAAAAAAAAAGGTTCCGACGAATTGATAACCTCCTCCTTTTTGAAGTCGGTTAAAAATGAAAGCCATTCCCACTGTAACCGTGTTACGTAATCCGTACTTCATATTAGGATTTAGTTCAATAGCAAATAGGCTTTGGTTTGAAAGGGTCAAGTTCTGATTAGTGATCTTTAGGTAATTAGCTTCAAAAATACGTATTTTTCCACTTAGTTTATGTTTACGATGTTGTAATAATTTCCTGTCACTTTTATTTACTTAGCATAATAAAGGTAGGTATACGAATTGTATACAAAGTGAAAAATAACCTAAATTTACGAAATGGGTGGCAAAAATACTATATACTTCCAAAATTAAAGTTATTTTTCACTTTGAAAGTCGGTTGTTTTTTATTTTGGAATCCCACTTTGGAGTGTTAAATAGTTGATTTTTTTGCAGTAAACCTTTTCCCATTTTCAACAAAAGCTTAACGAAAACTTAACCAACTACTTTCGCAATTTAATTAAATCCTCAAAATCCGTGGTTTAGCTCTTTAAACCGAGTCGGCTTGTATATCAGTCTCTAAGGAGCCTGCAACCCGAGATAAGTAGGAGTCTGCAACCCAAGACGAAATATACCGAGGCTCGGGCCAATTAGTGAATGCTAAAAATACACCGTTGGTTGGCCCCAAGTTTCTGCTGGGTAAATTACCTGGTAACAACGCAAATACTTTCGAGCAAAAGAATATTAATGTGAGCTCTAACGAAGTTATGGAGTACTTATTATTTGAGTAAAAAAAAGAAAGTAATTTCACTAGTTAACTTAGCCAAAAAGGTTTTGAAGTGTCTAGGATAACTAGCCTCTTTACAACAATGATATATTATAATTATTAACTTTAGATGCGTGACCGGTACTCAATATTTAAAAGATAAATGTAAGGTAATTGCCTGTAGTGTTATTTGTCACGTACCATCCGGCGACGCGGGGACACGCTAGTGACATAACTAAATATATGTTTATCTCTTTCTGACAATTTTTCTTGCGTTATGGGTATTTCCTGTTCTTCGCGCAGTATATGATTTTATGGACTAGTAGTTAGCTACATTCATGGCTTACGCTGCTTTCGAGTGCTCTAATGTTCGTGTATGATGCGTCTATTTATTATACGTCATTGCTTTACAAGAAAAGATTATCTTTGCAGTCCGTTAAAACGCAGCTTTTTAAACCCTCTTTTTTATGCCATTTATCGCCATCGGGAGTAGTGGTGGCCTAGTGGTAACAGCCGCGACTTACGAGTAGTTTCGACCCCAAGGCATACACTTTACTTTGTGTATTTAATTTCATCACCACTTCTCTCAAACCGGTGATGGAAAATATCGTGAGGAAAAAAATCGGCATGTCCTAGAACCAAAACTCCGAATATAATATGTAAAGAAAGAAAAAGGAAAAGAAAAGAAAAACGTTTATTACCGGTAAACATGACGCAAAAAAGAACAGGAACAGAAAAAAAATAATAAGAAAAGGTTGAGAGAAACATGCGTCATATCCACGCAAAACGGCTATCGCTCAGCATTATGCTGCGACCCTATGCAAGACAGAGCCCCAGCGCTGGTTTTCAGCGAATGCCGGCTTTGACGTAATGACGACATCTTCCAACCCGCAAAGGGCCTGCGTGGTGGATTACAGCCTACTGACCTAGTCCCCTATGCCCCAGCAGTGGGAACATTATAGAGGCTGATTATTCATAGGTACTTGGTGTATCCAATCCTAAGATTTTCGTATTTTTGTATTCTTTGACTAGAATATGCTAATAAAGGCTTTCTAGATTCAATTGCTTTGTTTATGTATGCGGAAGAATTTTAATTATTCTCGCCGAAGCCCCGCTCTCCTAGTGCCGTGTTATTTGACCTGTGCAAGCTGACCTAAATGAGATTTCCGAGGATTATTCGCAGACTTTCCCGGATACGTTTCGAATATGAAACAAGCCATTATTTATTTATCAAAGAGATATTATAGTATCCAAAAAAGGGTATGCAACGATTTGTCGTACTTTACGGTCTGTTTCAAGCTCAATACCTTAGCTAACAAAGTAGGCATTCTATGTGCCTACAAAGCCGTGTTTTTTTCGGCGCCTGCGACACCCTATTACTTAGCCTCCGCGGTCCGTCCATCCGTCAAACTGGCTATTTCTTATGAACCGTACCTAATAGGTAGACACTTGAATTTTTTACTGTGTGTATTTCTATTGCCGCTATAAGAACAAATAATAAAAAAGCGTGTTATAAAGAAAAAGCCCTAAGTAAAATGAAATGGAGGTCTTCATACAAGAAATGATTTTTTCGGCCTTCATTACTCGACTTCAATATTCAGACTGGTCCTGAAAGTAGATAAGTCTTTCGATAGTTTAGGTTAACACTCTATTTCGATATAAATACATTTTCACACGTTTTATTCCAGGCAGAGGGTATCCTAAAGGGAGGATTATACGTACGCGACTTGTCATAAATGCATGCATGGAATGTAATGAATTCTGTGAATGCTGAAAATAAAACCTTTTTGCATGACAAAAATGAATATCGTCATTGTCATTTTGCTATAAGGTACGTTTAAATTCCAATGATTCCATCGTTCAAATTAAAAAATAGTTCCGTTCCATTTTTCAATATTCACCTATTCATTCATATGCGAGCGGGAATAAAAAGGTCAATTGACATCGTCTACATTTTTTTTTAAATATTCATAGTTAATTGACTAAAAATCCATTAGTCTAATCCAAAGACTCATTTCACATTAACCACGATGTTAAATGCTAAACCACTTACTAAATTGGATTATAAACTATGCACTGAACTCTAGGCAAATACAAACATTTAATATTTGACTTAAACCGCTCCGAAACAGTTTCAGCTGGAGTTCCAGTAACTCCAACCCAATTTGCCCTGAAGTTAATTACGTAGAAAAATCTGGTTTGCGCGCGGCCATCGGAAAATTAAATCGTTTACCAAGCTACTGGTATATTAACAGTGTTAATTTCTTTATGCATTTCTGCCTTGTAACTTTATACTTTATGTACTTACTGGTTATTTATAGTGAAAATTGTTACTTCGGTTAGCTTTGAAAACGTGTGGTAGATACGTCATACTGATAACCTCAAGTTGTAAACCGATTTGAAAAATTATTGTTTCGTTTGAGAGGGTCAAGTTCCGACCTACCTACGCATGAAGTCGTTTCTGTAACGTCGTTTCTGTAACGAAATAATCACGAAAAACTACTATAAATGCGTTGTTGCCAGCCCGCGTGGAATTAATGTTCTAAAAAACGTATGTTAAGTCAAGAAGTAGGTTATTATTTGACAGGAATGTCTTTAAGAAGCATTCAAGGGAGATGCGCTAAGTGGCCCGCGAAATGCATTTTTTTTAATGATTAATTATCTTGATTATTATTCTGTAAGAACATACTTGTTACGATTGCGAATCATATTTTGTTCAACAAACAACCTGACACTGAACTGCAAAATTGCTTGTGGCTATGTGAAAACAGCCGCACGGGTGGATCGATCAGGTTAAGCTACGCTTGCCGCGGTTGGTCACCCTTACATACCGATACTTCTCCGCGCCTCGGAAAGCACGTTAAACCGTTGGTCCCGGCTGTCCTTTGTGGATCTTTGACAGTCATTACGGGTCGTCAGAAACACGAAAACCTGACAACCAGCCTTACCAAAGGGTATCATGTTACTTAGTAACTGGGTTGTGAAGGTCAAATAGGCAGTCGCTCCATGTAATATATTGGTATTCAAATGGAGGTATACAAGTATTTATATTCTAAGTTTATTTTGGATATCACTGACATCGGTGAAGAACAACATCGTGAAGAAACCTGCCGCGCTATTCTGTAACCATCTCACCGGATGAAGTGAGCCGAGTGAGGTGTCAGTGTCATCCCACTGGTGCTAGGGATTGACCAAGCATTACATTTACAATCATAATCGAGATTAAATATCGATTATGATTGTATGCTAATTCTATTGATTAGTATAATACGATTTACGCCGACTAAACGCCGACAGACACGACGCCGACAGACTGAACACCGACAAAACTTTACTTCAACGGGACTCTTCGCCGGCAGGACTCTTCGCCGGCAAGGCTTATCCTTGCGCTAATACTAAATAGTCAAGCAACTGCCACTAACATGGAAGTAGTGCTCGCCGGCCGCTGCCGCGGTACCGCTCGGTTCGCTCGCTCGGTTCGCGCGCGGCTGGTCACAATCCTAACCTAACCTACCTAATAAGCCCTGTCGGCGAAATGTCCTGTCGGCGAAGCGTCCTGTCAGCTAAGAGTCCCGTCGAAGTAAAGTCTTGTCGGTGTTCAGTCTGTCGGCGTAGTGTCTGTCGGCGTTTAGTCGTACACTGGTAATGGATTTTCCGGTCGCGGCAAACGTAACGTAACCTTCGATTGCCACGAGCCTCTCTTTCTTACGAACTAGCAATAACCCACAATATCAGCGACAGTTTTCCCATATACACGTGTCTATTATGAAATAATTGAGCAACAACTACTACTGTTACTCGTAAAAACTTCCATTATAATATTAATATACCTAGTCATTTTAATAACTATGTAGTCCAATATATTACCCGAATCTCTGCAATATAGCCCGTATTGATTAACGATCATGATTTTTAATGCGACATAAAGATGTTACATCAAAAAGTTATTATTTATCGCATAAAAGCGTTGACGCAAAACAAGTAACGCGTTTCGGCTTTTCACGACACATAAAAACGGTTTTGTGATAAACGAGACAGAAGCTGATTTGTGTTTGATTGCAGTGCGACCATTGAGGGGCTGGTGACTAAGTAATAACAGCAATATGGGTTGATGAATCAGGTTAAGCTACGCTTGCCGAGGTTGGTCTGTGGATGGGTGACCATCTTTACATGCTGAAACTCGTCCGCGCCTCGGAAAGCATGTTAAGCCGTTGGTCCCGGCTGTCCTTTGTGGATCTTTGACAGTCGTTACGGGTCGTCAGAAGCCCGAAAACCTGACAACCAGTCTTACCAAAGGGTATCGTGTTACCCAGTAACTGGGTTGTGGACGTCAGATAGGCAGTCGCTCCATGTAAAATTTTGGTATTCAGCAGCAACTGGTTTTGCAGTGCAACCAAGTTCCTAATTTCAAAAATTCAAATCATTCGAAATTGGAATGGAAACACGACGTGGATGACCAAGTCTCTCTTGATAAAATAATGGTGATATTTTTGTAATTTGGTTTAAAAAAAAACACTTTTACACGTCAAATAATGAATTCCTTGTGAAGTATGTGGTATGGCTATGAATGATAGGCTGAGAAATAATGTAATAAGGCAACGATGCGGTTTCAAAGTAGATGTAGTTACTAAAATTGAAAAGAGTACGTATGCTTAGATGGCTCGGGCGTGTTATGTGATGTTCTTAAGACAGGTCAAGTGCGTAGTAATAGCAACCGGCGTATATTACCAGATGTATGAATGTTAACAAGGCAAAAGAAGTATGTATGGATCGTAGCAGGTGGCATTCTATAATTTCTGCCTACCCCTATGAGAAGAACGCGTGAATTTTATATGTGTGAGTTCGGTTTTTCCCGGCCGACTACTCTGAGAAGAAAGACCGGAACAAACTCAGAGATCACAGTCTCTTTTAAAGTCCAGACATAATCTTGGTCAGTCTATATGAGGACCATGTAGATTAGTGTCAAATATGGTGTTTTGAGCAAAGAACCACACAGATTTGAGTTGACCTGTCCAGTGAGTGCACACATTTGTCAGTAATCGTGCAGCTCTTGACATGGGTATCTATGTTTTTTGGTTACTCTTTTGTTTTCATCTAAGAATATATTTTTTCGGAAAACAATCGCGAATTTTCAAAATACCTTTACATGCCTAAAAAATACAGAGAATGTATTTAAAACTCAGCATGAAATAGTAAAGGATTCACCAAACATATTTATGTAACGTTTCAATTAACGTTTGTAAAATAAACATTCGGTTCACTAAAAACATAGGTATTGGCAATTCAAGTAAATATTTCTGAAATTTAAATCTGACCAATTAAAACATGGCATAAAAACTGATTGACCAAGTTTTATTGGTAGAATCTTTTGGTAAATAAATGGTAGAACATTATTTGAATTTTAAGTACATAAATACGAATCCAAATGTTGCTTGTTATCGACAATTATTTGCATTGCTTTCAAACTATTGATTTTCTAAGAGAAAACATTTTAAGATGCGTTGATTAATTTTTGGTAAGGGAAAATCTTGGTTCGCGTCACCGACATGCTAATGTGAACCGTAAATCTGTAGCTATAAGTAAGACGTATTTCACTTCTGTCGGCAAGCCCCATGACTATCTACTAATTAATTATTTTTTAAAGTAATAGTTCTGCTTAAAACAACGTTTGTTAAAAAATATGACTGTTAGCAACCCTGTGAAACTCGGATTCTTTGAACATCACGCAAAGGGTTTTTCTGAAAATCCTTAAAGCTTAATTTTGTAAAGGAAATTAAGTTACCGATAAAATTAGATTTTACATTGAGAACTCAGATTTACATTAAACTCTACATTCAAATTCAAACATTAAATGAATAAAAGAAACCCTTTGAATCAAAATTATATCAAACCCTCACTTTCCCAATTCAAGTAATATAATTCCAGTTTTAGTACTAGCACCAGAATAACGACTTTCATGCCCGTTTTCACGTTGTTGGATTCTCAACGCTCGACTAAGCGCCGTGAGTTGAAAATCCAATAGCACGTCTTCATTTAGGTACTTGCCTAGTGTTAGTGAAAACGTAATTCTACATCTTGTTTTACACTCGTCCCTTCCGTATTTAACAGTTGCCATTCCACTCTGTTTTAGTTAGTTGAACCTTTCAACTTAATAAAATAACCAACCAGCACTGCCTTTGATCTGAGCCACTGTATTTGGAATTATAATTACGAAAAGGTTTTTCAGGCAATCCATTTTGAGATTATTCTGGAGGTATCAGGTAGGTTACGTACTCGATAGTGTTGATAGAATATATAAAATAAATTATAAGGACAAAAAAGTATTAAGCAGCACTTAGTCTGGATTCATTCCTGGTTGATGGCAAAATGATGGTTCCGTGTGATGCCGGACGTAAAGAATAGCACCATCGCATCTCTTCCCGTGGGTGTCATAGGAGGCGACTAAGGGACTTACTAGAGAATGGGTAGCAGCGTTCTCTATGCATTTTACCACCATACTGCGATCGCCAACCCGTCTGCCAAGCGTGGCGATTATGGCAAGCCCCCCCAAATTGGGGGAGGCCTATGTCCAGCAGTGGACGTCTTCCGGCTGAAATGATGATGATGATGGCAAAAGGCTCGCCTTTGTTTTGTAAATGACATCTCGCAGTTCAACCTAAGAGGTTGTCATCTGCTTAGCCGGACTTGATAATCTTAATAAATTAAGATTACCAGCCAGGGTTAAAAAAACTTAAAACTATAGCGACTGCTCGCTAAGGGCATCCCCTGTGGGGTACGGAACTCGGCTTAGGGTATCTCTGGTAGAGGACAGCGAGGGACCAACTGAATCGGGCTGAAATAGACTCGCCCCCTATTACATAGTACTTAAACATACGTGTACTATAGACACACCTATGCCTAACTCTTGCTAAAAACATGCGTGATGTTATGTTTTGTTAAATAACTAGGTACTGTAGGGATCGAGGCGATCTAACTATAAATAAAATAGTTAATAGAGTTTAACACGTGACTCCACGTATATTATGAGAGAGGTTTATTATATTTTAAAATAAGGCCGCGCCTAATACAATCAATTATATTTTCTTTAGGATAAACCCTATCCTATTCTCTTTGAAGGATAGATTCCAGAATCATCATCTTGATAATTCAAATGTGACAGTCATTCCATTACCGGCCTGTATTAACATAAAGGTTGCATTCTATAAGCAACAAACCTTTACAGTACTACCCGCTTGTCTAATACAATAAGGATCTCATTGCATTAGTTAGTTTAGTAGGTATTTTAGGCTTTATTAATACTTTATATATGGTTTATTTTTTGGTGGTCGATTTCGAATCGCTATTTTTAACACGCTTTTATTAGCTTCACCTGTATGTTTGTTTGTTTGTAACTGACTCCTTTGGACTTGATTTTGACCCACTTCAAACGGTCAGATTTCGTTTAAACTTTGTAGACTTATCGAGGACCGATGACAATTCAATAATTTCATAAATTTGTTCCATAATGTTAAAAATAGTAAAAAAAAACTGAAAACAAATACACTTTGAAACCCAAACTAAAAAAGCAGAAAATAATTTCAAAAAACCGTGGGGTGTTTGATATTAATTGATTATAAACATACCTCTTAAAGCACCCCACGCTTTTTTGAAATTATTTTCTGATTTTTTAGTTTAGTTTCAAAGCGTGTTTTTTTAGTATTTTTTATCTATTTTCTCTGTTTCAACAAAATAACTCATAATTTGCACTACTTTCTGTCTGAGTTCATCGGTTCATAATTTTGTGTTTGTTTCAACAAAACAACTCGTGTTTTCAACTACTATCTCCCATAGTAATAAGGTATAAAGTCACGGGAGTTCAAAAGCATTTTAAATCCATGACAGTTGTTAACATTCCGTCATTTTTCCCACGTCATACTCATAACCGAATGAAACTCGCCGCATGGATGATGAAACGAAACCGCTAGGGTTACCAATAACCATCTTTCTCATCATTGTCGCATTTGTTATGGAAGTAAAAATACTTTTATAATTTGGTTTTCTATTAAAGCGTCTTTTTTAGTAAAACTGTTATTTATTTTAAATTTTTTAGTTCAGCAAAAAAAAAAGCGTCTTTTTTTTACATATTTTTTTTCTGGCCAGGATAATATGGCACATGAAATCGAAATTATTGAATCATCATCGGTCCTTGATAGGTGTACAAAGTTTGAATTTAATTCGACGTATTGAAGTGCGACAAAATCACGTTCGAAAATTCCGTTTCATAGATACATACCAAACTAATATAAAGGCGTGCTAAATAAAATTGTTGAGGAGTCATCATAAAAAGGACATCATAGAAAATAACATCTTGAACATTTTATTATATTACAACGAAAGCCTTCAATTAACCCTCTGGCTGCTATTGGTATTTGAAAGTGCCAGAAATCATATTTTAGCCAAAATAATTTTAGACATTCGATAGGTACAAGACATCATCATCATCTGGCTAGACTTCTCCCAACTAAGTTGGGTTTGGCTTCCAGTCAAACTGGATGCAGCTGATGCAACTGAATACCAGCATTTTACATGGAGTGACAGCCTATCTGACCTCCACAACCCAGTTACTGGGTAACATGATACCACTTGTTAAGACTGGTTGTCAGACTTTCGGGCTTCTGACGACCCGTAACGACTGTCACAAGATCCACAAATGACAGCCGGGACTAACGGCTTAACGTGCTTTCCGATGCACACAGGGGTCTTGGTATGAAAAGATGGTCTAACCCATCCACAATCCAACCGCAAGCGTAGCTTTACCTGATCGATCGACCCGTGCAGCTGTTGATAATTAGCCAGAATACATTCGATACACGACACAAACATTTTTTGATACGCTGCATTTCAGTTCTAAGCCTGTTACCTCATGGTACCAAATGGGCATTAGCGTGATGTAGTCGGAATAGGTATCCAACGAATCCAAAACTTTTTTTTTGTTCAGCCTAAGCTGTCAAAATTGCCATAAACAGGCATTTTTTTTTACTCGAGCGTTTTTTTTTTCATCGCAGAGACAACCCTAACCGGAACTAAATAGGGTCAGCATGAATTGTATTTAGTGGAGACTAGCCAACGTGGGGGGATGAGACACAATTTAATTTTGAGCCCAGATAAATTGGCTCTGGGGCGACACGCCACTAAATAGATTGTTGAGTGCAAACTGTATCGGGAAAAGTAGCGAGTATGTTTTTCTTTTAACTGAGTTAGTAAACGAGTTATAGGTACCCCGTTGTTTTAATTGAAAATTAACTACGAGTAAGCTTACGTTCGCACAGACGTGAAAATATCGCGGCGGTTTTATAATGCGCACTGAACTTACAACTGTCGGTGTTTTGCCGAGCGTTGCAAATCCAGTGCCCGATAAAATGATGGTTTCTCATGTGTAGACACACAGTTATAATACACGTAGATATAATACTTTACACGTGACGTAAAGGAGGAGTACCTAGGTATACAGGATGATTGGGAGAAGGGTACAAAGCTTTAAGGCGAAGATAGTACAGACAATTTAGAAACATTTAAGCCATGGTTGTCCTTGACGAAGTCTTACCAATTTTTTTAACCTTATTTTTTTGTTTTTTTTTTTCGAAAATTCCCAATATTTTAACTTATAAGCTTATTAGCTTATTTTAGCTTATTTATGGCCAAATTGAATGATAATGAATCAATTTTTAATTTATTAAAAGTCGTTAGACATTTTTACAGACATTTAGTCTGTAAAAAACATGTTAGTTAAAAGTTTAAGTAAAAATTATAGAGAACCGGCTCTGCCAAGGTAATAGGTTAGATAATATGCAGTATTATTACGGTAAGGCTGACTGCCTAGGATGCGCCGACTGATGTACGGTACCTATAATGTTGCCAGTTTTGGTAATTTAATGTTTTTATCAGGGTTTCAAAATACGTACCGTAGCGTATATTAACCTATCGCCGATTTCATGCAAGACTGTTGCTTGGCCCCGCTGCATAATATTACTGGAAAACTATACAACATGTAACATAATTAACGCATGACCTCATACACCCCAATTGGAATATTGAGTTAAAAGCATAAAACAATGACCAAATTTTTCTTTTTTGTTAATCTACTTATTATAATTAAGAAAATTGTGTTGACCCTAGCATTAATTTATGCATTTAAAATTAAGTCTTATTGCCTTAAAATAAGATTTAATTTTCATTGGCTTAGCGGGCGGTAGGTATGGTTTGCCATACATAATTTTGGAACAAAAACCCATCTTAAAAGTTACTAAAATTGATTCAGTAGTCAATTATTAACAAACTACTCTCAGGACTTGCGTTTATTCTGTAACACCTTGTATATTTCAGAGCGAAACCATGCGGAATAACTAGTATACGTAAACTATTAGGATTAACAATGTAAGGTTAATGATTTAACGTAGACAAGCAAGATTAATTATCATCTATTTGACGGGTCAAACCGTGTCACCACCTCGTTAGAGAGGGGACTACAAAGATAATTTACGTTATCACCTCTGTTTTGTCATCATATTATACTTAAGTTAATGAATCTTCATGTCAAACTGCTGTAAGTAATTAATTAATTATAGAGTGTACATGTTCGTAACTCATCTACTTGTCGTGCAATTAATTTATAATCTAAGGTGTAAGGGAAACGCTTCCGAAAACGAAAACAGGTGATAAGGCTCAATACAGTACCATAAAAAATCTAGTATTGTTTTTACAATTTTTACCTATTATTTTTTTGCATTCCCTGTACACTATGCTGTGAGAACAGTTAAATGAACCATAATTTGAGAATAAACACATTTAAAAACAATTTTTTTTTACAACTCTTGCATTCAATGTATTCAAAAGTAAAGATTTTTATTTTCACGCATATACGCGCTCGACCCCAAGTACTGAGGGTTTAGGCATCCTTTGTAAAGCGCTGCCAAAATAAATTAAGTAGAAACAAAACAGAAGCGTCAAACGTTTTAAATTGATGCAAAATAACCAATTTAAGACGAAAGGTAATTGGTATCCCACGTTCTGGCTTCCGAAGTGTTCCCCTTACACCCTGTATAAAGAAGGGCATGATTTCGACGAACAAACTGAAATCCTGAATTCAGCACATGACACATGAATAGAATTTAATTTAATTAATAGAAAACAAACAGTTCATTTATCAAAAATAATTTGAACACAACATTCTTACTAAACTTCAACTGTACCAGACGATCCTGGATCTCTGGAACCGGTTTTGGTTTGGTGACCGTACACAATGGAACTAAATACATGGAACTACTGGCACAGATTACCTACTGGTAATAAAGGTAACGAAGATGATATAGTTTATTCCCACTATTAAAAAGTTATTTGATTTCTTTGCGTGATGTTCCGTAACGCACAAGTCGATAACATGCTTATCAATTTTTAAAGTGTCAAAATCGACGATTTTGTGAGTCCTAAAACAAACAATAAATAGGTATTTTTTTTATCTACTTCAAAACCCATGTGGACGTAAAAAAAAGTTTCAAAGAATCTGAAAGAAAAGTGAAATAGACGCCATTATTTGTTGAAAAGCTTCTTAGCCTTTTTATGACATTCGATCTCAACCCCGATATTGTCAATTGCGAGCTCCTCGAAGTCAGATAAAGTATAGGTATTTCATTATTTACTGGGTAATTTTCTATGAAAAACTTACAACGACAAACTATGGGTTTCTTTTAGTTTCTTGCTCAATAAATGTTAACTTAGTTAATAAATGCGATAGGGACGGGGTTTGTCTGTCGTTTAGGGAATAAATATAATCTTTAATTATTGTTATAAAGACGTAAAATCTGGTTGTAAGTTTGCATGTAGGCGGTTATCTCTAAAACTACCAGTTGGAATTGAAAAATTATTTTTTGCGTTTGATAGCCCAATTCTCGAAGAAGATTATAGATATTTAACATCACGCTAAGACCCTTAGGAGTCGTGCAAAATCATAATAAGTCGAATATAACGCTAAGTGAAAAGGTGCGATGCGACCTCGGTTGCCAAAATTTTACGTAATGTATGTTCACTTTTACGTATATTAAGCTAAAGTATAGTTAATGTGTACAAGGCTATTCAAAGCTTTATTAGAATTATTCTTGGAAAAGTAGAATTTTGCCTATCATATTTTTAGTTCATTGAATTTGAAATACAGATAACTAATATTAGCTCAAAGCTCAAAATGATACAAACAGAAACACGGAACGATATAATTTCAACTTTTAATTACTATTGACTAAATCAAATACTGATTTGGAATCGCATCTGTTCATTCACAGGGCTTGAAATCACGTACATTGACTATTAATAATTATATAACTAAGAACGGAAGGCGGTGACATAAAATTAAAATACATATCCAGTCACCGACTTCCGAACTTAGTTATTAAGGTTAAACAAAAAAGGTTTATAATTTTTTACTTTTCAGTTTTTTCGGCGGTTTATTTTTTTTGTTAAAAAAGTTTTTATTTATAAAAAAATTGTGGCTTTAATCTACTAATTACTACATGCTTAATCAGCATTAAAATCTGTGAGTGAAAAATCAATCATTCCCTGTTTTCCTATCCTTAGGGTAGGTTTTTTTTTCCAAATTTATATGGGGCCAACTTCGGGGTATACCCTTTCCAATAAAAAAGAATTATCAAATTCGGACTACTCTGTAAAAAGTTATGCGTGGCCTTACGTTAAAAAAAAATATACGCGTCGACTTGAGAACCTCCTCCGTATTTTCGTCGGTTAAAAATTTATACCCTTTTTAAATTTGCTGTGTTATAGCCATTTCAAACAACTGTCAAGGATTGACAGTTGTGATTTGATTATCATCATCATCATCTGCCCAGCCTTTTCCCAACTGTGTTGGGGTCGGCTTCCAGTCTTAACAGGATGAATACTAGTATTTTACATGGGGCGACTGCCCTATCTGGCCCCCACAACCCAGTTATTGGGTTATACGATACCCCTTGGCAAGTTGTGATTTGGATAAGTGGACACTATAAGCTGGTAGTGAATTTGCTTAGTAACTAATTTCTCTGACTTTACAATTTGTTCATAGTTATTTATGCTACTCCTAGGCGCTTTTTTCTCTCAATGAACAAGTCATTTAATCATTCAGCCTTGTCTTAATTATTCATCGCCGAGAAAGTATATTTTCATTTAACTTTTTTTGCAGAGGCAGGCTCAGACATAATGGAATTAAATTAGTCAGAAAATTAATACTTTAACAGTATGAAAATTAATCTGGAAAAGGGTTTTATTTTTCTCTTTATTTTTGCAAGAGACAGTGCCAGGCATGAATTCATTATGCCTGCCTACGTTTTCTTCCAAGAATTTAAAAGTCTCGCTAAGGCTTCATGCAGAATAATAAAATATCCATTATATTTACGAGTATTTTCAGTGAGTATATAAATCAGAGATGGTAAT
Source organism: Antitype chi (assembly GCA_947359405.1). NCBI lineage: Eukaryota > Metazoa > Arthropoda > Insecta > Lepidoptera > Noctuidae > Antitype > Antitype chi. The sequence goes on from OX375824.1 coordinate 13,713,215, forward strand.
AAGAAATGAAAATCCTATTCCAAACATGGATGAAAGTCGTAAAAAAACGTCATAAAAATCGAATATTAAGTATGCAATAACAGTTAAGAATTAATCTTCAATCAATCAATTATTATTAGAACAGTGGTGGCCTAGTGGTATCGGCTTAAACTTAAAAGTTGGGTTGTGGATTCGAACCCTGGCAAACGATTTACTTTTTGTAAATAATTTCATCACCACAGCTCTCAAAACGGTGAAGGAAAACTTCGTGAGAACATCAGCATGTCCTAGAACCAAAAATTTGAAGACGTGTGACATACCAAACTGCACTGGGCCCGCATGGTGGATTACAGCCTACTCCCTTTTGACGAGAGGAGGTCTATGTCCCAGCAGTGGGAACCTTATAGGCTGATTTTGCTGCTTATCGAAACGTGGTCGCTCACAATGGGCCTTATCAGATGGCTTAATGTCAACGGTCCCAAGGGCAATGGAGAGGGCTATACTCTGAGTTTTCCTACGTGATCGAATCAGGAATGAAGAGATCCGCAGGAGAACCAAGGCAACCGACATAGCCTGAAGAATTGCCAATCTTAAGTGGCAGTGGGCAGGGCACATTGCTCGCAGAACAGATGGCCGATGGAGCCGAAAGGTTCTGGAGTAGCGACCGCGTACCGGAAGACGTAGACTGGTAAGGCCTCCCATAAGGTGGACCGATGACCTTGTGCAGGCCACGGGAATCCGCTGGATGTGGGAAGCATAAGACCGGTCGAAGCGGAGGAGCCTGGGGGAGGCCTATGTCCAGCAGTGGACGTCTTTCGGCTGAAATGATGATGCTGCTTATGCAATCAAGTATTTCACTAAAATAATACTTGGCTTGAAGTAATTTACAGTAGATACCTTCTTTTAACAGCTGGCTTGTTAGAACCCACACTAAAACAAAAGACTGCCTCAATGATCTAGTGGTGGCAAGCGGTACTGCTCAGCATGACGTTTTAGGTTCGATTCCCAGGTCGTGCAAAGTGATGTTAGGTTTTTCTCAGTTGCAGCCCTGAGGATTGATTTGTGCAGTTGATGGCATTCGGATTGTTCTAAGCTATACATTATTATAAAGTGGGTATATCTATTATACGTTCACCTCTGCCTCTAACACTTCGGGGTCTGCCAGGGGTGCGGGTTGTTCGAAAGAGATACTGTGGCCCATGGCACACAGGCAACTGAAGGCACACGGGTGGGTTTTAGTCAGTAAAAGTCTGACACGCCCTCCTGCTCCACCTAGAGCGGGAGAAGTTATTTGAACACTCAAAAAAAAACACTTCGGGGTAGTAACCCCCGACATCATTATGTATCGTTTGTATGTAAAACAAAGGGAAACCAATTAGAATTACAACCAAAGCATCACGGGAAAACACCAAATGAAAAAAATCAACTGAAAAGTTTTATTTAGTTACTAATAAAACTACCAAACAAACGTAAAAAAAACTACGCTCTTCAATAAAATAATTTACAAAGGCAACTTTTCCTCGGCGTCCTACATTAGAACTTATTAAGAAAATGTCCATTCTTTGCTGAATATTTTCCCAACACAACGTCATAAAAGTTACAGCGGGGAAGTAATTTCACGTTATTATGAAACTCTGCAAAGTTTTCATTGTAAAAGACCAGTTAACACAAAATTGATGAGGGAGCATTTTGCTTTGACTTGGTTTCAGCTTTGTACTCTTTTGTTGGATTTTTGACTCAGCTTATCTATCTATACTAATATAAATATAAATGTGAAAGTTTGTGAGTATGGATGTATGTATGGATGTTTGTTACTCTTTCACGCAAAAACGGCTGAACGGATTTGGATGAAATTTGGCCCACAGATAGTTTGTAACGTGGATTAAAACATAGGATAGTTTTTATCCCGGTAATACGTTCGCGGGGCGAAATTTTCACCCTCTACGCGAGCGAAGCCGCTGGCAAAATCTAGTTCTTGAATAAAATCTTACTCTCTTAACTACTATTATAAATGTTTGGATGTTGTTACTCAATCCCACTAAAACGGCTGAAAGGATTTGGATGAAATTTGGCACACAGATAGATTATAGCCGAGATTAACACATAGGATACTTATAATCCCGGTAATACTTTCCTGTGGGACAATATTCGAACACCACGTGGGTGAAGCCGCTGACATAAATTAGCAAATAATAAAATAACGTTGGCTGTTTCACGCTGTTGTACACACGCCTACACATCAAGCTATATATTTTCTAATTTACGCTGATCTCGCACTGTACAGAAATCCTATACAATGCGAGATTAGCTTATACTGGAAATGTATAGCTTGATGTGTAGCCGTCGGTACAACAATGATCAACCAACACAAAAAATATTGAGAGTCACGTGTCTCACGTCAATTGTTGCCTAGTGAATAACACGGTTCCATTTCTCCTATAAATAGGAAGCCATATTTATTTTGTTGATTTACCTGTATCATTGAGGTATAAGACACGTCTATTGTCTATACCGGGTGCTGTTCTGACATAATCCATTAGTCTCCTTTGTCAACATCTAGGAGATGACACGTTTATTAAAGAGTTCTGCTCTATGACTTCCTTTTGTCTTCTACAATTTATTGGATGAGATCGAAACAATGCATGTGCCATCAAAGCCTTTCCCGTCTTGCCTTTTATCATATTGTGATGTGTAATATGACATTACAGAACATCACGCCCGTATTTCTGGAAGGATTAGGCAAAGACGTACCCTTATTACACCCACAGTTCACCAGGGGGCGAACCCAAAGTCCCAATTGTCTAATTATCCTACTAAAATTGTAAATGTTAAAGTTTGTATGTTTGGATGTTTGGATATTTAGATATTTAGATGTTTGTTACCCAATCACACAAAAACGGCTGAACGGATTTGGATGAAAAGCCAATTTCCAATATCCATGTTCCACACAACGCCATAAATATCACTTAAATTCAATTAAATAAACAAACAGATTAATTAAAACATCTCTCATCAATTATCTGCGAGCATAACGAACGTTCCAAACAATGTTAATAGCCGAATGTCCGGTAACATGACTCGTAAACCATCTTGCCCCATTCCGAAAAAGCACAGCTTAAATTACTTTTTAACATCGGAAAATTGCTTCCGAGAGCCACGTAGTGGGCCGATGGGATTTAGCACAATATGTTATTTGAAACTAGCGTCGCGCCCCTGCTTTGCACGGAGTTTACGACATGATAAAACATGAAGATTTCTTATATTGCTCACTACCGTAAACAGTGATTTTCATACCAAAAATATGTCGTTTCCTAAGCAACTATTTTTGCAGTAAATATAGTCTGATGTGCATACGTAGATGACGTCTTCGTTAAAGGTTATTCAACATTCTGTATCTTAGTTAAATATGAATGTATTAATAATACACGTTCAGACACCAGCACATCAAGCTACCCCAATCTGTCAAATTTTCTTTTTCGATTTTCATCTTTTTCACATACGCATAAGGTTCATGTTCAACTGGGAAAATTTGACAGTTTGGGGTAGCTTGATGCGCTGGCGTTTGTACATTAATATAAAACAAAAAAATAGTAGTAAAATTAAAGATTTATATTCTATATAACCTTCCGTAATAAATTACTAAATATTTTTTAAACCCCAACAACCACACAAACTGACACGAAAAGCGACTTCAATTTATGATGCCTACAGAAGTAAAAAAATATGATTTCGTTTACGCACATCCCTAGCGGGTTATTCCGTACATGTGTTTCGGCCATTTGTACTTTTTAATGTCATTCGTAACTGTTTGTCAACCTGTGCTACGCCTGCTACGCGTGCTACGCCGTAGCACCTGAATTTGATTTGTTGTTTTTTTTTGTAGCATAATGTGGATGGTTTATTGTTTTGTATTCTAACTTTGCAACGTTGCTTTCGAGTATTTTTATTTGATTTTGTTTTTTTACAAAAACTTTTCATTGTAAACGTAGTTTATTAAAGACTTGGAAAGTTTTCAATACGAAACGAGAGGTTTTTATTTCCGTTCAGAATAAACTAGATAACAGTACAGACATGTTTTTGTTTCATCTATTCGACTGGGTGGAAAGTCTGGGAGCCGATATTTCTGGTCGAGTTAGAAAACATGAGGGAAAATAAAATGGGCCATTCTAACTTAGTCCTCCTTCTTTGTCTCTCTATAACCTCACCAACCAACAAATTAAACTTCGGACACATAAAAAAGGAATAAATGCGATGCAATATTCTGTGCCGATCCATCCCTTTAATGAAGCAATCCCTTTTACTGGCTATAAAGAGCGCGACGACCCGTCCGAGCGACCTTAAATGTTGTACACCCCTGTCAATGTATCTACTTTTAAATATTTAAAAACTAGCTGTGCCCGTGGCTACGCTCGTATGGATGTCGAATTTAGCTTGATATAGTACACCATTTTAGCAGTGTTATAAAATGTAAAAATACTCGTACATATATTATAAAATACTGTTTAATGTAACATCTATACTTACAAATAAATAAAAAAACTGTCTGTTTGTGATTTCAAAATAACAGCTTGTTACTAAGCGCATATGAAAGTTCAAATGCACGTATTAAAAAAAAAAATTGGCTGTCGGCTTGTTCCTGCAAATCTCCGGCTGGACCGATTTTGACGGGACTTCCATCAAAAAGCTGCAATTACTAGGAGCAACATACTCGTATATACTTTTTGTCGCATCCACACGGGCGAAGCCGCAGGCACAGCTAATAACCCAATAAAATTACTACCCACATTTCAAAACTTCAGTAGCACCCTTTAAAGTTACCGATTTTGACATTCACCCTCAAGGCTTTGCACAAACACGAACTATCTCATTTACGTTGCGTCAACGCGATGTCAACGTACAACGTGTGCCGTGACAGCCCAGGGGCCTTAGTCTGCTATTTTTTTTAATTCGTCATTCCAACACGATCCCATTGTCATTCATTTGTCATTTTGCTAAAAGTTCGTAATCTGCTAAATTCATAGTGGTCGATCATTGGTCGGTCAATGGTGTCGTAATAGAATTGTGTTATGGCATTTTCGTATTGCCATTATTATAAAACTCGTTAGTAGAAATGATTTTCGAAAAACTACTAGGTATTTTTGAACCATTATTCATGCCAGATTTTATTTCTATATATTTTTACATATTATTTATTAGTGTTATACGCATTCTAAAGTAGTAGGAAGTTCGTAAATTAAGTCAGTCATTCATTTGTCATTATGTACGAGATTACCAATAAATGCCATTTCTTTCAATGGAGTGTCAGTGGCTGACCATTGGAAAGTCATAATGACGCCATTTTATTCGTAGACTACCAAACTTGTCAAAATCAACAATTATGAAATCAATGATAGACCATGCTGACACTATTGTAATAGCAGACTTGAGGCCCAGATAGCGTGTTTTGGCAGCGTGCAGGGATCAAAAGAATGATCAAAACATACCTGAGCGTAGTTCCCGTTTGTGGGACGTGTTTATAATGAAAGTGTGCGCTTTTGACGTCGAAACTTTGAAGGACTACGACACGCGGCCATGCGTGTGTAGGCCTTTACTTTGTTTCTGTTTGGTTTCAATTCAGTTTTGTGCTAAGGTTCGGTCTGGTGTTCTTATTTTTTAATTCACAGAGAACACTGTCGTCTGTCTCTATTACCTATATTTAGTAAACAAGATAAAAAATCATATTGAAATTCTAACTTCTACCTCAATACTTTTTCATGAGCCCAAGTTCTGTTTTTACTTTAGTAGGTACTAATATTATGGTAGGATTTTAACAATATACTGAAATTATTTACTCTGATGATTTAACAAAGAGCTAATTTAGATTTATAAATTAGCTCTTTGTTTTAAACGAAGGTTTATTAATTTGGTATCTGAGCATTTTGTTTATTAGGTACCTACAAATTGTCTACTAAATACTTGTTTAACAACAATAACAGAACCTGGTAAGGCTTGTGGCATAGGAATAACAGCCGCACGGGTTGATCGATTATGTTAAGCTATGCTTGCCGCGGTTGGTCCGTGGATGGGTTATCTTTTCACACCAAGACCTCTCTGATCCTGGAAAAGGACGTTAACCAGGTTGTAGTTCGTGGGTCTTTGACAGTCGTTTAGGGTCGTCAGAAGCCTGACAACCAACAACCTTACCAAGGTCGTCTTACCCAGTAACTGGGTGTAGGAGGTCAGATAGGCTGACACCCCCTGTCAAATACTGGTATACAGCTGCGTCCGGTTACCCCAACATAGCTGGGAATAGGCTGGGCAGACGATGATGAATAATAACAGGACGTACCAGGCCATTCAGAAAGTACTGCGAAAATGTTTTTTTATGTATTAGAGACTGGCCAGCTATAATCTATTTTGAAAATATGATTATTTGTAAGTAAAAATAGGTACGTTCCAATTTCAAAATTTCCCTCCACATTGTTTGCGAGCTAATTTAAATGATCGTGTCTCATTAAAAAATGGACCTGCGCCGGGAACATTTTCGCGCTATGATTTTTTACGATTTCAAGTGTCGCCTGAAACCGGACGAATCATACGATAGACTTCAAATGGCATTCATGGATGAAGGCTCTTCTAAGGCAACCGTGTATCGGTTGGTATAACGAATTCAAGCGCGGTCGAATAACTTTGGGGGATGAAGAAAGAAGTGGTCGCCCTTTGACGGCTGATACGGAAGAAAACGTGCTAGCAGTGAAAAATGTAATGCATGACAATAGGCGAGTTACGTATCAAGATATTCAGCACATACTGCAAGTTGGATCGGGAAACCTTCACGAAATTCTACACGTGCATCTTCGCATGAGGAGGATAGTTTCACGCTGGGTGCCACACAACCTCACCGATGCTCAGAAGCAGGCCCGGGTGGAATGGTGCGCGTGATATGATAAACAAATTTTAAGCAGGCTCGTCTCGGCATGTTTACGACATTATTACAGGTGATGATTCTTGAATTTATCAATACGATCCAGTAACGAATCGCCAGTCGACGGTTTGGGAGTTTCAAAACGAATCAACGCCTACCAAAGTGAAGCGATCTAGAAGCAGGGGGAAGATTTTGATCGCGAGCTTTTTCAATTTTACTGGCTACTTGGTGTCAATTCCTATACGAAACCAAAGAAGCATCAACGCTGAATGGTATACTACCAAATGCTTGGCAGAAGTTTTCTCTGTTGTGAGCAACAATCAACCAATCACAGGGCTCCGCGGGCTACTGCTCCACCACGACAACGCACCTTCGCACACCGCGCTCAAAAGGAGGGGCTTCCTAGACAGCATGCCGGTCAAACTCCTGGGTCACCTTCCTTATAGCCCTATCCTAGCACCGCGTGACTTCTTTTTATTCCCGAAAATAAAAAATCAGCTCAAAGGGATACAGTTTTCGCCGCCGGAAGATGCGTTGTCAGCAGGCTGTAAACGAGGTGTCTGCGGCGGACTGGAAAAAGTGTTTGAAAACTGGTTCAACGCATCAAATTATGTATAGAGACTAGTGGAGAGTATTTTGAAAAGATTTAATAACATAGAACATTTTTTTTTATTTCTTTCGTAAAACTTTCCGAGTGTCCCACGTAATTCACAAATTTTCATAATACTACTTCGTAATGCCCTTTTAAGCTCACATAACAAACAAAATTGTATCACATACGTTAATCCCCAAGGTTCCTAAAATATGAGGAATTCCACGTATTCCAATCACATAATCCCGGGGAAATATTTCGTAGAGAGGAAATTACTTCGGCAATTTCGTCTCGTACCATTGAATACCGTACAACAGTTTGTGACGTCAATCTTGTACTTATAAATAGTTATTTACGGATGGCTTTATGACTTTTGCCGTGAAATTAGAAATTACATTACTGTTGCTCATTTTCTGTTTCTTACTGAACGTTATGGGAAGCTAGTACTTATGTACTTATATTGTGTTTTCAGAGCGTAAGTCCACACCAATTTGTATACCACTGCCGTTAGAAAATGTGGGTGTACCCTGATATACTGAATACATCTGCTTAACCCTTTCAAGTGTGCAGGCGTGATGTTATGTTGTTTGATTGCCTAAACAATGCATGTTTATGCGATAATCGCGGTTTATTTGCTGTAATTTTTTGAAGAGTTCCATTGTCTGTCTCGAAAACTCATCATCAGATCTATATGAAATTAAAAGGGGACCATTTCGGAATAAAACCCTTTCGATCAAAAAAAAAAGAATTTTGCAAATCTGTCTATATAATGACGAAGTTATGCCCGAACATACATAAAAAAGTATATATAAACATCCGAATTGATAACCTCCTCCTTTTTGAAGTCGGTTAAAATACATCTAGGCGCGATATTTTTTTTCTCATTAATTAATGCAGGATTTTTTTTTATTTAGTGCGCAAACCCCCAGCGCAGAAATTTTTCGTCGGTTATAAAAAAAAAATACTGTTCCATACATTTTGACCGCGTAGGTATTACACTTTTCTATGAAACAGCAGATTTTTTTTTGTATAACCGACGAAAAATTTCTGCGCTGGGGGGGTCTAGAATGATATGTTGAATTCATGGTTACAGTTTTCGCACTGAATAAAAACTTTTCCTGTATAATATGAAGAAAGAAAGAAGAAAACGTAGACGAAAACGAAACGTGTTTAGAAGTATGTATTTATATTAGTATGTATGTATATTCTCATATTATGTGTGTATGTATATTTTTAAATTAGAGTTTAATTTGTAATTTTATGATTTTCCTTCTGTTGTTATTACACGCGTTGTCTACATCTCTGTTATCTTCTCTCCTATCGCAGGTGTGCTGGAAGAGATTTCTGTAGAAATAAGCATTACCTTTGTACGTATTTTTCTGTTCCTTTCTTCTTGTCTGTTTATATGTGTGTGCATAAATGGTTAAATAAATAAATAAATATGTGCAAAGAAAAATAAATAATGCTTTAGAATTATTTAACACCCTGTTAATAATGCTTACGTATCAAACGGTAGAAGATTACTTACTACCCAGCGCACAAGTCGAGCAGATCTTTACATTCATCTCCGTAACAGGGTGTTTCAAACTACGTCATGCGTCTTAGTGAATATTTAAGCTTTTTTAATTATTCATAAATATGTTGATATTTTTTTTTAAATAAACTATTAGTCATTGAATACATGAAGTGGGCTGCCATTGTAAAGCGAATAAAATGGCACGGCGAATACAGATTGGCAAGGACATCGACATGCATCCTGTTACCATAGATTTAGTACATGATTCAAAACCCTACGTTGAAATGTGTCGACGGTTATTCTATGAACGACTTTTCTATGAAATTGCTATTTTTTTTTTTTATAACTGACGAAGAATTTCTACGCTACGGGGTCATGTGCTGAATCCATGGTTTTTTATTTACTTAGTTTACAATTTATTGCAAAAAGATTTTTTTTGTCTGGCGGATTTTGACGGGACTTTTACTGTCAGATAGTTGACGCTATATGGAGTAACAAAACTATTTGTCTCCGTAGCACTTTCTCGTGGAAAAATCTAAAATCCACCCAGGGCGGGCACAGCCGAATGATTACTAGAAAACCAAGAAAATTTTGTTTAAAAAAAACGCAGCCAACCAACAAACAAAATAACGACGAATAGGAAAATCTCTCACACACCCACACTACTGTAACCAGCGGTAAACAACCTAGTTATCTTCCCTAAAAGATTATCAGAATACACAACAAAAGCCATCAACATTAGAATCTGAAGGGTCAACTTCTATCGAAGTGGTTAACCACTGTGAAATATCTTTGACTGGATTTTTGCTGAGCCCCACCATTTTCGACCCACTGGGCCGGAAAAGCTTCCCACGTCCACTTTGTTTACATTCCTTACACAATTTTTTCTTTAGACAAGTTATAGGTGAAGTGGATTTACTATAATGAAAATGTTTCTATAGTCACGAAGAATGAGTCCTTATAGTGTTTTCCCTGAATGATGGGCAGAGCTGTAGTTCTGCCCATCATTCAGGGAAACAAGCCGTAATGTTATGTAATTTTGTGTTTTTCCCAAACAAAAAAGTTATTACTGAATTGTGGAGTACATTCGATACCTTTTGTGTTGTGCCCTCTTTACCCCGTGCCCCGAATGGGTAATCAATGGAAACGTCGTACCCTTCAAATGCCTACTCCAGACAGCCAAAATGGCTTTTGTTCTGAACACCCTCTTTATCGTGTAAGAAGTCTCTTATATTGTATATCGAATATAATCTGTCTTTTTACTAACAAGCTTTTATATAGAGTACTTGTTATTATGTTAAGATTAAGTTTTTTTAATCTAGTTTGGGGACTTATCAACTTAGGGCTGATTTTTCTAAAGTCAGATATCTTTTATCTAAAGAATAAATATAGCAGTTTGACATATTTTCCATCTAAAAGCTGTTAAACCTTGCCTTTTATTCTTTAGAATATATTAGATAATAAACGTTATCTGACGATTTATGATTGTCATGGAAATCATGTCACATTCATTTTATTTATGTAGATTCTTTTACATATTGTGAATGAGAGAACGTTGTAGGCCTTACAAACTGTAGATTTGTAGACGATTTTCTATTCTTTATTTTCATTCCTCTAGTACCTGGTACTTATTGACAGGCCTGCACTGTCCTCCCAACCCTATTATCACTGTAATTAGAAAACATTATAAAATCCAACTATTTTTAAAAGAGTAACCGTGGAAATTCTTGCCAGCATTTCTCCATAGGAAGCGACAAATTGGAACCGTGCACCTTGCTTCTGATGTTTCATAAGTTTATGTGAAATAAAATATATTTTATCGGCCCTTAGATATTTTTCGTTGATAAATTATTTGTTTGCTAATAATGACCTGCGCCCTAATTGCGTAACGCACTATCAATCAGAATCGAATAATTTTGAAGGATATTACTAATCCATTGCTTCATATGTTGGAAAAAATTGTCAACTTAATAACGTTAATAACGCAATGAATGCTGTTGAACTGTCAAAATGAAAACAATTTCTACAGTTAGTATTTTACGCAATTCCTCCTCTGGTGCAGCCTGGATCGCCTTAGCACCAGAGAACTCTCTAATGATTACTGTTATTATCTAGAAAATCTCCCAGTATTCTAATAAAAACGTCTTTGATGTTTGTTTGTAGTAGGTATTTAGCCTATAGATAGGTAACACAACAAATCCCTTGAACTTTTATAGGTAGAAGCGAAATATAAAATAAACATCTTTAATCTTTTATGAGATGCTCTCACCTTAATTCAAGGCTTTCTTTCTGCGTTTCCTGATTTAAGTAATAACCCCCGCTTTTCAAAACATCAAGGAAAATGCGAAATTTTCTCCATTTTATTTACACGGTTAATAATAAAATGAAGTAAGTTACTTTCGGTACCCAAGGACCTTTTTAATAAAACCGACAGGCGTAAGGCTATAATCCGACAATCAGACAATTTTGAAAGGTTTTTTCATAAGTTTCTGCTCTAATAAACACCACTTGTCGTGAAAATGTGACAACTACCTATGTATTTTTTTTTATCAGAAATTTGCGATTGAAATATAATTTTAATAGAACAAACCGCCGCCTCAGTTCAAAACACAATCAAACTTAAGATTCAGCCTAAAGCTCTGAGCCAGTTGTTGCATTTCCAACTTTATTTCGATATGAGTAACGTTCTTAATACAAAAATGACAACTTAGCAGCAGACTATGTTGTCAGTATTGTAAAAAGAACTGTATTCCGATTTGTGCTAGGTTCTTATTTCAAACACAGGCTTGATGATTTCAACCATACCTAAAAAAAACCTTGTTTTGTAATAAGACCGAAGGAGACTTAAAAAAACAAACTCTTATATGATACTACAAAGTAACTACTTAGTCACCTAACAACAATAGACTAGTAGTATATTCAGCTGTCGATCAAAGCGCCACCCACAACTCTTCAACAATTAGTTACACATGTTTCGTCGTACTAATAAAAAGATTTGCTGTAAAAAACCTCACCCAAAATTATTTTCCGTCGCCATGACAACGTAACGAACCATCCCACGAAGCGCCTTCTACCAAGGATTGACGACAAAATGACGGAATATTTCCAAAAAACACTTTGAAGGACTCGTAAAATTGTAATTCTTATACTAATATTAGCTTCTGACGCTTTCAAATCAAAGATCTTTCTTTATATAAAGTTATGTAATTGGGCTTGTGACAGCCGCAGGAATCCGTTGGATGTGGGAAGCACAGAACCGGTTGACGTGGCGACATTAGGGGGAGGCCTATGTCCAGCAGTGGACGTCTTCCGGCTGAAATCATCATGAATCTCCGCCCATCAGACGACTCACTGACCGACTGATGATGATGATGAAATTGGGCATAAACCCTTGACTGGTTGCCCGAGATAATCTTTATTTTTGCCAAGCTAGCGGAAAACACTACCATATCCAACGAAAGTAGTTCCCAAATGTAAAAAATCCAAACAGCGACACGTATTAATTTTATCGGTATAAAATATTACAACAAAAAATCAACACCTTTTTTAACGCATCAGAACCTAAAACAAGCATAATTACCATGGCAACCAACCTTAAACCACCCAGCTTTCCACGAACATAAAAATTAATGTAGTTGGATTTAAACATTCACATTCACAAAACAAAAGCATTTAACAAAACCAGATCAGACTCCACAATACCAAAACCATCTAAACTCCTAACTATAAAACACAGCTTCGTCTCTTATCAAGATTAATTGTTGTATGCAAATAATTAAGCCAACACAGTTTAATTTATTATGCACGAAGGACAAACGATGTACGTTGAGCCGTGAACACAAATCCTAGCCATTTGTTTTGATAAAGTAAAGGTGACAGTGACGAAAGCTGGGACGATGGCGGCCATTACTGTGGGCGTTATGACGCGGTTGGTTCGGACGATTATACAGACTGGGGAATTTCTTTATTTGAAAAAAGCACAGCTACATATCTAACGGACACAATATGACAATTAAAGGCGAATTTCACAAATTAAACAGAACGTATTCAACACATGTAAACCGCGTTTAAAAGCTGTCAGTGTCAATTTGACATTGACAGCTCTTGAACACGGTTTAAAAGAGGTGATCGTACTTAGTTTTATTGGTGAAACCCGCACTTAGTGTGGTTTTGAAGCTGGGTATAAAACAATTACAAAAAAAGACGTTTTTTTTTTAATTAGTAAGGTTAGTGTGAATTAATTATTTGTCAAATTGACACACTTTGTTTTTAAGGTATTCAGCATCACTTCTTTTCAGTGCTGCATCTAAAACCTGTTGTTCAGCTTTTTACAATATTATCTAGTGAAATGTCCTAGACTGGCTAGGCTAGCTTTCATACTAATTCAAGGCCGTTTTCAATCAAGCCTACAGGCCCCATTGAAGGTCGTCTGTCCCAGGTCCGATTTCGGACGGAATTGTATGGATAGAGACATTGTTCTTAGATAATATTGTTTAGAACTTGCCGCTCAACTATTGAGGATGGTTCGTCTGTCTGAAGGATTGATGAATGGACTCCAGATCTCGAATGGACGTTTATACGCTGAGAAGGATTAGTGTTAATTAATTTATGACCATCCTCTGTACAGCCTTGACACAGTTTGCTTGTGATGTTTGTTTACTTTCTTTTGTGTTGTTTGAGGTAATTATATTTGATTGTTATACGGTTTTTGGCTTTTACGAATCTGTTTTCTTTTCATCTCATTTGATTAGTTTAATAAGACGTCCTTCTTTACGATTCCCTGATTGGATGTAATAGTATTAATAATTTCGCTGTAACAGGGTAACATTATCAACCAATTTGGTCAGTTTATCACGCGTTGTTTCCGGGGAGGGTTAGGCAGAGGTGTTATTATACAACCACATTTGGCCAGTTATGTTTGAGTCCTATGTAATAGGGGGCGAGCCTATTGCCATCAAATGGGCACAAATCGCAGCCCGACCTGGGAATCGAACCCAGGACCGTATGCTCAACAGTAGCATTTGCGACAACCGAAGATGCAGTCTTTATGATATATCATTGTAAAATTAAATTAAAACACAACAAACAAAGAAACCGAGCTCCAAGACTTTTCCTAAATACAAAAACTTTCCATTGGTTTCATTAGGTTCCTCAGATCCTTTCACCGCGTTCGTAAAACTCTTCGTTTCTAAAGCGATATTATTTCCACATGAACTGCTAAAAGCCAAGCGCGTTACTCATTACATAAACATGGCATTTTCGAGTAACCTTTCAAGCGTGAAAACAATATAATATAACCTACCTACCCACTTGATTTGTGACGAAACTGTCACCATCCAAAAAGGAGCGTATTTTTTTTCACGAATGTGAATAAATTATCCGTCGAAATTGGTTCTGGAGATTTAAAAATCTGAGACTTATTTGTACATAAAAGAAAAAGTATTTTCCATATACTTAAATGGTCTGAAAATACTCATACCTACGTTTAGAAGGGTACAAGACTTAGCAGGCTTTTTACAAAATAAGTAGCAATTCCGCAACAAAAAACTAAAAAACACGCTTTAATAGTAAAGCAAACTAAAAAGTAGAACATTCTTCATTAAGTTTAAAATAAGAATAGAGTGATTTAAAAAAAAACATTTTATCGTAAAAAAACATGGTGTGCTTTTACGAAATTTGAATTATGACTATACGTCATTAAAATAGTTATAACAAAATTGACATTATCCCACGCTTTTTTACGATAAAATGAGTTTTTTTTTTAATTATCACTGCTCTTTTTTTAAACAATGTATATTATTGATTTTTTAGTTCGATTAACAGTTAAAGTGTGTGTTTTTGTTAGAATGGCCGGGAGTGTATAGTTTGCGCGCCTGTTGCCTTACATTGGATGTGGTAGCCGTTTCCCAAGCTCTCTCTCCAAAAAATCGCTAATCCTAAAGGTCTTGGTCAGGATAATAGGACACCGTTATTAAATTATTGTATTAACATCGGTCCTTAATAAGTGTGCTAAGTTTCAATTTGTTCTGACGTTTTGAAGTGAATAAAAATCTCGTTCAAAGATTCCGCTTTATCATAGATGGATAGATGTGAAGCTAATATAAGCTTGTTAAAAACTACTTGAGTTGGTACCTACTAAAAATACGGCAAAATAATCACAACTTCCTCAAGCTTTTAAAACTAATTAGTTATTCATTTCAAAAGCAGTGCTTATACGTTCCTAAATAGAGTACCTACGTATAAAGAGCTCCGTTGCGAGCGGAAGTTATTCATTGCAAATCGGAAAACAACTCGAGTTTCATGAAACTACCGACTGCCGACCAACTGTCGAAAGCATTCAGTTAAAATCAGCTAAATGCTGTACCGTCGTACTGAAAGCTACTTTGTAGCAAACTACTCCAATGTTACTTAATATTTTAATAACTGGAAGCGTATTTCAGTAGCGCTGCAGGAGAAATTAAAGTACGAAATTTCTAGGAACGCATTTAGAGCTTATGACTTTAATGATGAGCAATCCAACGTATTAATTTAGAATTATTATTAAGTAATTTAAATAATAGAAAATGTATAAAACGCCAAGATACTTAAACTTAAAAACATGTCTTCTTATAAAAATCTTAATCAATATCAAAAGTAATTTATTCAAACCAGGTTGAAAGTCAGCACTTTTTGAACGTCAAAATTACACAAGACAGCGGCCCAACACGCCCTACCCTTCTCCACTTTCTACGTCAGTTAGCAGAACTCGATAGTAACAATGAAGAAACAAATTGTAAATGTGTGCTACTAAATAAAATCTTCCAATGACCGTTGTAATCATTCAATCAGACCTTTTCACTTTAAAGGTATACAGTGAAAAGTTGTAGAGATTATAGCCATATAACTACACACCACACGCGGTGGCAGACGGATTGATAATCCCGTATGTTATTCATCATCATTTCAGCCGAAAGACGTCCACTGCTGGACATAGGGCTCCCCCAAAAGGGGGGTTTTGCCATAATCGCCACGCTTGGCAGGCGGGTTGGCGATCGCAGTATGGTGGTAAAATGCATAGAAAACGCTGCTGCCCATTCTCTAGTAAGTCCCTTAGTCGCCTTCTACGACACCCACGGGAAGAAATGGGATGGTGCTATTCTTTTACGTCCGGCATCACACGGAACAAAACTGACTACCTATAACTGTGTAACCACCAAATCAATAGAATCCTATTTCTATTGTTAAGGATAATGCTAAGAATTTACGAAATGAAAGAAGTTCTACAATTCCTAATTCATTACCTTTTTTGTTACAGCGCTTACCTGAAGGACGACTTTGCGGTGCTTCCCTACCTCGATGCTGGTTTCAACCGGGTGAGTTTACTTCGATTACTATTCTTTAGTACATACATGCACAAAATCACGCCTTTTCCCATGGGGGTAGGCAGAACTACAAAACGCCATCGGCTACGATCGTTACATACTTCTTTTGCCGGCCAACTGTCGAAAGCATTCAGTTAAAATCTGCTAAATGCTGTACCGTCGTAGTACTGAAAGCTACTTTGCAACGAACTACTCCAATCTTACTTAATATTTTAATAACTGGGAACGATTTTGGATGTTTGGATTCTAATGAGAGCAAACTAATGAGTGGTTTTGTTCGTACATCTGGTCATCGGGTTATGATAGACACATGTTGAAAAATGCGTCAGCGAGAACGAGATGAAGGAATATTGCACATTTTAGTTGGTTTTCAGCGGTCCAATTTTATTGTATTTAATTCTTTACATTATTAAAGGAAGGTTATATGAGTTACATAGGTTCATATAAAATTAACCTATTTGAAAGGATAGTAGGTACCTATTTGAAAAGATAGTAGGTACCATTTAAAACGTTATTATGCTATAGCCGCAGTATCTAAGCCCTTTATTAATGAACTCGTTGTAAAGTATGCATGTTACGCTAAACTTAACCACGAAGAATGTTTACTCCGGGGCTATTAAATAAGGGTGACTGCTTCGTCAAGTGGTCGCAAGAGCTATTGCTGAGAGCCGTCCTGGGTTCAATTCCCAGGTCAGTCAAAGTGTTTTTGGGTTTTTGTTTGGGACTTAAACATCCTTAACTGACGAAATGTGGGTGTACTAGGTATAGATGCAACTCTCTACCTAACCCTTCGTGTTTGTCTAGTGATTGAAGTGATGCCGCATATTGCCGACATCACTTCGGTATTCAGTTTCCAACGACTATCTTGTACACATGTTAATTGCCATCAATGGCTAACACACGGCGTCGTCGCTGTTGACTTTGGCCATGCCTTTTTTTAAACCCTTATCACACGTTCAGGTAGCCACATAGCCGACAAAGTTAAAAATTAGCTAACTATGCGTCGTTAGTAAAACACCTTTACCTACCAAACTAAATTATATAACTTATAAAAGCGCAGTGTTGATTTTCAATTTCCAGCTGAACGCCGAGAGTTGAAAATAAAACAGAGCAATATGTTTTAGGTATTACATTTAGGTGTCGCTTAGTGTTAGTACTATCGTAGACATCCATATCTATACACCTTAAGGACTAGTTTTGCTTGCAGCGCTCGGCAGGGGCGGTAGAGGGCTGTTAACAGATGTGGTCAGCGTGTTCACGGGATTTTGTTTTCAAACTGTATAGATATGGATTTCTTCCATACTTCTCACCGACTTACTACCGACATGACGACTAATAAGTCGTCATGTCGGTAGTAACCCACTTTCCAACCATATCATCATTTACGCAGTCCATCCATCGTATCTGCCAGTTACACTGTACGTAAAAAGCAGTAAAAAATGCAATATGTTTACAATCTTGTGCCCGCATCTGTGGTTTTTTACTACTGCAGGCGTAGGTAATATTGAAAGCAATTTTGTACCAACAGAGTCGGTTTTACGGTACAGCTAACAAGTCTGGTGGATACTGAATAGGCTGTCTTATTTGCGATCCGTTTATATAGACTAAACTACCATATACAGCCAGCATCAAAAATTATCTAAACTACTATGAAAATTAAATATTAACTTAATGACACAAGAAATGTTTCAGAATTAAGCAGTACACGACAACAGTCATTCTGACGTGAACTTTATCCAACTGAGATAAAGTTGAATTTTCGTAGTTGTTGAGATCATTTTGAACAGTCTGTTCGTACCGATATTTTTGACGCTGACTGTACCTACAGTAGGTGAACGTCAGTGGTAACAAAACCAGTATAAGTTGGCCTCTTTTTATATTGAAACTCCCTACTACGCCAGGCCAGCTCAAGGCTAGGCCTGTGGTCGACTGTACGATACAGGAACAGTTTGTGCGTCGTTTACGCTACAATTTTAATGCTGTAAAAAGAACAATCTTGTGTGCCTACAATCTTGCAGGGCTTTGTTACAGTTTTATCGGCGTTGAATGTTTTCAAAATCTAACACAATACAACCAACTTTATATAAAGCTTTATTCTAGGAAAACACTATCCTTTAAGTCTAACTAGCATAGAATTCCCCTGAAAATGAGTTTTAATATTAATCTGAAGACTATTTTCGTCGCACTAAGCTAGCTTTGTAGCTCAAATAATAAAGCTTTTCGTTCTAAACGCTCCTCTTCGCCACTTTGTAATAGTATGATAAATCGTTCCTAGATAATGGATGTTTTTAAGCTTTAATATAGTTATATTAACGCATCTGAAAATAAAATATTCACCTTTATAAAACATGACAATTAAGGATTTCTAGGAATATTTAGAAATAAATCAAGCTTAAAGCTGCGCTTACACGAGCAACTAAAATTGCTCCATCCTGGTCAATTCTCGTCAACTATGACGTCACGACTACATCCAGCAATTTAGGGCAATGGCAACATGTAGCAACCTGTTGCCAGAGATACGGCCACACAATATCATGCAATAGCAATTTAAAAGACGAGATAGAAAGAAAATTTACTAAAAATTTCCAAACCGTTTGGGTATTCGGCAACTCATGAAATAGGTATATGAAGCAATCAGAAGCAATATTCCCGAAACATATTATCTGCAATTTATTGTTTTTGCTCCAGATTGCTCCACTTAATTGATCCATTAGTGTTGCCGAGCAATATATTATGTAGAAATTGTAGCAGGTGGCTGCTGTTTTTTCTGCCTACCACCATGGGAAGAACGGCGTGACTTTATTTATATTTATATGTAAGTTAAGCTTTACCTGTTACTGTAAAAATACCTCCGTTTATTGAAAATGCCTTCTTATAACGCATCACATTTTTAAAACATTAGTTTTTGCGTATAGATACCCTTTTCCTTTTTTTTCTTTTTGCTTCGACTTTGCGTCCATGTGTATATTATAAAGTAGTCATTAAGTGCTTGGATATCACAAAAGTGTATCCACGAGAACACTGCCGACAAACTGTACAGCAGTTTAGCAGAAGATTTATGTAACTTTTCGTGAATAAATGAAATTAAAAAAAAATTGGTAATAAAGAAAATATATTTTAATAGCTAAAAGCTCCGCTAGAACCTTACAATAAAAGTAATAAAATGATGCCTAGTAGACACGAAAATACCATTAGTATAAAAATAACCTATATTTCGATGTCATCCATATTGTTTACAATGAGTCCAGAAACATTGAAAGCTCGGTATAACAAGACAACACAAAACGCGACGTCTGCTGTTTAAAAAGCCCGGCGGAGACTTTTCATTTTCTATTAAAAGGAATCTGTAGAACTGTGCATTGCAAGGAAAACTTTCACGGAATAAAAAGCTGGACGAAGCCTTAAATCAATGTTGAAAATTTTCAATTCTGAAATATACTATTATTAGCACAATAACGGGATATTTTTATCATTTTCTGAAAAGGAATCTGCAAAACTGCAGGAGAATTGCAAAAGAAACTTGCGCAGAATACATTGACGCAGAATTCACGTAGGTAATTGAGCCTGATCTAGAAAATTCTTTGTTAATGAAAATCACATTTGGCATGGCATGATCATCAGCCTGTAACATTCCCCACTGCTGGGACACAGGCCTCCTCTCTGCCCATGGCAGGGCATGTCACATGTCTTCGAATATTTGGTACTTGGATATGTCGGTTTCCTCACGATGCTCTACAGATTGTTTATATTTTCAGCAAAAACATCCATAATTAGGTTTGACAGTGCTTCGATTTAACAAAATTTATATTTACCGCGTTTTTAATTGGCTGCAGGTCTGTAGCTAAAGCTATATTCATGAGTTAATAGCTTAATTCTGCAATTTTAATGAGCAATGCCCTGTTCAAACATTCCTAAGTCTGGCGTCGCATCTATTTACACTTAAGCCGTTGTAAATCAAACAATTATACATATTAAAATCCTTCACTAAATGGACACAATATACACAGCAAATAATGAACTACACTTAACATTCAATGCCTGTGACTTACCCTTGTAAACACAACAATATTATTATCAAAACACTGATATTTAGCTTACCCTGAATCCATATTTTACCTAGTTTCTAGTCAATGAGAGCAGACGAGAGGGCCGAGCTGAACTAACGCGGTTTACAATGACTTCAGTGAATAGCAATGAGTTTATGTAAATGAGAGCCACTTAGCTCGAGCATCGGCTTTATACTGACCTAGTAATACAAGTCATGAGAAACCATTGTCTATGGAGTGGGTGGCCTGCCAGTACTTGCCAGTTGTCGCCTTTAATTTCACCATAGTTCGTTTAAATGGGACTGGGGCATTTCACCTCTTTATTTACGCGAACAGCCTATGCAGTTTAAATAAGCATAATATTTGACAAGCCTGTCATTTGAAAATAACCCTGTAGCATAATCAGTATATAATATTCCCACTGCTGGGATACAGGTCTTTTCTCGACAGGCAGTGGGCCGTAATCCACCACGCAAGCTTAGTGCGGGTTGGTACATGTATTATGTCGAACATTGTTGGTTCTAGGACATGCCGGTTTCCTCACGATATTTTTCTTCACCGAGCAATAATCATGAAATTGCTTAGGTACACAAAGTAATGCGGGTTCTAGTAAAGCGGCACTATCTGGGTAATTTGCGGCCGCCACTGCCTAAATAACCCTGTTACATAGAAATTCTATAGATACTATTTCAGCTGCATACATGCTTGACAACAAAAGAACTAAAATACTACATACTATATAGAATATTAGTTGGCAAAGTTTACAACTTAATTTTAAAACATACGAGACAGACATTCTTCAAGTCAACGTCTCTCTACCAATCACCTAACCAAAATGTCTAGACACATACCCACAAATCTACCTAGATACTAGATAGACTATGGTAACAAAAGATGGTTCTCAACAACGCGGTGGAACAATAGCTTCGTCTGAAGTTGGCTCCCTCATACCTATTCTAGTAATGAGCTCCGAACGAACAACTTTGAGCCACCCGTATCGAAACACACGTATCATGTGGCATCTTGTAATTAAATTTGAGAATGCCAAGCACGATTCCAAATAATATAGCTTTGGATATAAGTTTAAGATAGTGTTAATTACATTTTTTTAAAGGAGGGTAGTCATGAAATATGGTCATTCTAATTTTCTTACGTTTTTTTGTAATTTGCCAGTGAGTGCCAGGTTGTATATTGATGAAAATATAATTCGCGTCAGTTACAGATATGGCTTTACAAAATTATAATCATTAAATCAATACAGCCCTACTTTAGCGCATCCACCTTAAATAGATAATGTTACCTATTAACAGACACTAATTACTATTAGTAATTGTAGCCATTATTTCCTCGAATTAAAAATTGTGTTTTATAAAATTATGGACATCAAACCAAAATTGACCAAATAATAAAAGTAAAAAAACGTTTGATCATAAAGACATTCCAGAAGCATTTATTAACTTTTCAAATAAAACGAATGTTTCATTCAACTTTGTGTTCACAGTTAATAAATGCCAAAACTAGTTCAATTCCTCTTCTAGAGAACGGCGCCAAATAGTCGCATTTGTTTTATAGACTCAAGTCGAGAATAGTTAGACCGATAATCCTGGCGCACTCTATTTCACAATAAAAAAGAAATGTGTATGCAGTGATTTAAAAAATAGACGTTCCATTTTCAAATGTGAGGAATGAAATCCTAGCGAAGTGTTTTCAAAGACCTGAATTTAAAAAAAAATGCCGTCTTCTAGTTACTAAATATGTACTAGGGTTTTGTTTGTTATGACTGAAAAAAAAAGCTTCTGAATGTTCCAATTTTCGGTCTTTAGGTTTAATTTGGGCACGGAAGTAAAATTGCAAAGATATTTTCAGTGTAAAAAAAAAATAGAACTGTCGCCGCAAAATATCGTTATCATTTAGAAATGGAATCGTAATAAACGTCCGGTTTCTGTATAGCCGTTCGTCTATTATTCAATGCATAAATAGTTAGTATGTAATTAGGTCCCTTGAACACAAGTACAGATTAGTAGGCACTGCACTACTGATATTTTTGTTTTAGTGATGATTGTGAACTATCTTCCCTACTTCTAACTAAGGAGCCCACTTTGTTTCAAATTGTTGGGAAGGTTCTCAAGGTTCTTCATAAGAACTCTCCCAAAACACTTATTAATTAAGGTGTTCTGAAATGACATTCACTAGATTGCAGCACTGAGACGTCAGGTTCGGGCACCTGTCAAAAGTGTCAAAGCGCCTACGGACTGAATAGTGAACGAAAGAATGAAACGAATGACATCAAATATTTTAAGTTAATTGTCGAAGTGGAAGACCTCTTGTCAAAGTAGCGCCAACTGGTGGCTTGAATATTCATGAACACACTCATTGTTATCTCATATCCTCAACAGGTGATGGTGGAAACATTGAGCGTCACAGCGTGGTGCGCAGAAGTGCTTCAGTCGCGCGCCGCGGGCGCATCGATGCGCGCGCACGTCGCTGCCGTGGCTGCGCTCGCCGCTGCCGCCGACCGCTGCCGCGACCTGGTCGCCGTCACTGACGACCAGCAGAGGATACTCGTGAGTACATCTTCTAAAGAATTGGAACTTCCTAAACCAATGACGGAAGCTTTTGCGTAGAGCAAATAGGCGTTTATTTTAGACGACCCCCCGAAAAAACCAGCAATATGAAAGCCATTCTCAAAATTAAAGAAGCAGACAGCCTATATATATATGGTTGTGCCTGCAGGTATTCACAACCATTCGACAGGCTTCCGAACTGAAAACGTAACATTATCGATTACCTGATTTGCCTAGTCTAGACAGCCAATAGCGCCCTCGGAAGAATAGCGATCATCTATTTGGTTTACCTGGTAACTGATAAAATTTTCGGGTTTTAGATTTGTGAACAGCTTTTAGCGCCTTCGATAAAATTGATTGCTATTTTGAATAGATATGCTAGTTTGAGTATTAATTCGTATGAAAATGTTATGTATAGGTATGTTATGTATATGTTATGTATAGCTGTTCACGGTGTTCACGATCTATTAACTTAGTGTGAGGCATTTTTTCTACCTGTCTTACCTTGGTTCATGTTAGCTTTAAGGAATCAAAGTGCAGTTGTCATCACAATGAGCAACATACGCTGTACGAGCGACAAGTAGTGCAGTATCGCGGTGCACGCGCACCAGCACACGCGCGCTTTTATTTTGTTCCATAGCGCGACACTTATGTTAATAATTCGTCGATAATAATTAAAATAAAAACGTAGTGAAATTGAACTAACTCTCGTTCAACAGCTGGCCAATAAATCATGGTGCAAGGTACTGGGCTGGCGCGTTGACGAGGGTCCGAAGCTGCTGTCTGAGACAGCGGGGGGCGAAGCGCTGCGCCTGGCTACCACCGGGGCACGAGACTGGGAGGCACCGGTCACTCTGCGTCGCCGCGCCGCTCCCGATCCCATCCTGCTGCCATGCCGAGGAGCTGCCATTGGTCTCACTAAGTACGTTGCCTATTTTACCCATAACAATTCGCAGGTGTTATTGAATAGTTAACCCTTCTGTCAAAGTTTCTTGTAAAAAGTGATTACCTAGGTATAAATTCAACACACCCTAGGAGAAATATTCCTAAATCATTTAGTAGTTAGGTAGTGGCTTCGTACATTCAGATTTTTAACTCGAATAGATATATCCACTTATTTCTAGCTGCTATCTACGACTACGTTACTAAAATTTGGTCTTAAAAATTAAGGAATTATTTAAACGTTTGCATGTGATCATTTGCATACTTTCCTCGTTTTGTTATGTCTAAATATACATTATCAAGATAACAAAACATAGAATATTGCCTACAATATATCCTCATTGTGACGTAGGTTTAACAAACAAAATTTTGATTAGGGATCAATAACACAGTAACATAGTTATCATAGTTGTTAATTATACTTACGTAAACTAAACAAAGACTCGGAAATCTATACCTAAGTCATTCGAGGTCGCCCAAATTCGACCATAATTCATTTAAATAGAAATACATTATAATATAAATAACCTTAGCTTTCTGCATTCCTTCTCCATATAAACATGAACTGTGCTAAATTTCATACAAAGAGGTACAAAATTTTTGCTTCACGTATTTATAGATAACATTTACCAAAGGCTCCGCCCGCTTGGATGTCGGTTATCGCGTAAAAAAGTAGCCTATGTCCTTCTCCATATCCCAGGCTATATCTCTGCCAAATTTCATGACGATCAGTTCGGCGGTTTAGGCGTGAAAGCGTAACAGACAGACAGAGTTACTTTCGCATTTATAATATTAGTAGGGATATTATGCAGTAGCAATATCTACATGCGCAGTTCACATTCCTGTGGTTATCATTGGTGACCACAACTGTCATGATCATAACCCGAGATATGGAGAAACTCGACCAGTCGTTGCAGTATGATCTTCCGGCTATACATTTCAAGATAATATATCAACATTTCTCTTACATATACGAAAAATTTAAAAGCAATATATTCACGTCAAATTATTACAACTTTCAGAAATACAGAAATACTATGTTCGTAACACCATAAAATTTGTATCAATACTTTAGGAGAATACGCTGTGGATTCTTGCGTATGTGTAAGGTATTTATTTATCCCCGTGACTACGGTTTTTCCATTTTCCTTGCTGAAGTTGGGTCCCATTTTTTTGTATCAAAGGTAGTGCATTCAGTCACGTTTGGCCGGTAAATGCATTAGACCCCACGGACTTTAATAACATTTATTGACCTTTAGCTACAGGTACAGCGTTCATTATGCATTATATATTCCTTTTTATAAAAGAAATTTCAACATCCGGGTTGCTTTAAAGAATGTTCATACTAGATACTGCCTGACATGAAATGTCAGTCTGACCTTGGCAAAAAGCCCATTACACAATTTTTTATATTCGCAAAGATTTTCAGATAAACCTATCTCATCTTTTTTCGCCCAAAGAACCTACATATTTATTTTTCTTTCTCTCTCTAACTCTTCTCTCTTCCGCCCAGGAGCACTTCGCACATAGTATTCGTGTGCGAACCGACACACGCGATAGAAAACGAGCGCGGCCGAGGATCCCTGCACTCCATCCGGCGTGGGTCCCTGGATGTCCGCTCAGTCGCGTCCGATGGCTTGCGACGAACTTCTCTTGCGAAGCTACAAGGGTTGCCGCTTGAAGCTCCCATTACTAAGGTAAATCAAGAACACATAGGTAATTATTTTTTTACAAGAACGTGTGTAGGCTCTTGTATTAAAAGTAAAACATTTCAGGTGATAACTAACGACAGACTAGATGTACCACAGCTCTGTCGCGTTCAAAGTCTTGTGGCGCAACTGACATGCTAAATTGCAGGAGCTTCCATATTGATGGATTGGCTGTAATTGTACAGCTCCTGTAATTTGCAACTGCAAAGTCTCACTCGAGCAACGGTTTGCTTAGCTTACTATTTATGTGATGCGCTTGCCCCTTGATAGCACTAATCCTGTTCTTAAACGAGATCAAAACATCATCATTTCAGCCGAAAGACGTCCACTGCTGGACTTAGGCCTCCCTCAATTAGGAGGCGATCGCGGTATGATGGTAAAATGCATAGAGAACGCTGCTGCCCATTCCCTAGTAAGTCCCTTAGTCGCCTTCTACGACACCCACGGGAAAAAATGGGATGGTGCTATTCTATACGTCCGGCACCACACAAAATATCACTTAATATTTAGAACAAAACTAACTAGTGAACCAATAATCCATGAAATCTCTCACCAGTCACTATTGTTATGAGACTATTTACAGTTATTAGGAAGGATAAAACGTTAGACCATGTGCGGTTCCATACAAAAGGAATTATATTTTTATGCGACACACGTGGGCCACTAAATTTTATTACATATTTCATCAAAGAACATTTCGTTCGATATATGAGTCTCTTTATGTCCACGTATTAATATTATAGCCTTTGTTTCATATGTTTAGCTGCAGGTATCTACATTATTACCAGCTTTCCACCTTGATAAAGTTTGAGGGCAATAAATTTTCATATACTCTGATAGTCGTAATGAAAATAGAGTGGTCTCGTACTAAAACTTACTTTCGTAAAATACCTGGAAGTCTCTTTGCCTTTCCTTATTTTACCTTTTTACAACATCTCCTTTCTAGACCTCACCTGTCTGAGTTACACAATCCCTTTGTCATTTCACTGTAAAGTTACTCGAGGTATGATATCATTAAATAAACAAACTTGCAACAGATATTTTGTTGGCTAACAATGATTCAGTTCATATTAAAATATCCTTTATGTGATATAGAAATGTGAATATTGAAGCATCGTCCGATAAAAAGCTGTGAATCAACTGCTTTCACTCCGTAACATTCATCAGTTAATATGAAAAAAAAACACATTGAAGCCTCTTTTGAGGTTATTTTAAAATTTGTGAAAACGACTTGAGCAGAAACTACAAATTATCTGTTCTTAGGTGATATCTCTGTTGTCTGCGGCAACGGAAGGTGCTCCTCCATCCACAGTGGCGTGCATCGACAGGGCAGTGGACATGCTCAGGACCTCCGAGCTGTATTTACCCCAAATGAGGGGAAATGACGACCCCAGAATGCGTGGTGTTGAAGACCCTATCGCCACTGACCTCATCGGAGCCTTACTGTCGGTGAGTGAAAATCAACTTTTGTAAAAGACACAGTGAGAATAAGCTTTCCACCAAATTGCAATAATTATAATATTTCGTATATAATTCACAGTTTGTAATCAATCGTTCTTACCAAGACACGTATAACTACCCTGCACACCGTATAATTATTACAAAATTAATAATAAAATTGATGTTGTCTGCTCACATAACGATAATTATAATTAATTATGATATTACGTCTATGTTATATGAATATTATGATATTTACAAAACCACGATGTTTATGTAATTTTTATTTTTGATATGATTGTAGATATTGGCTATTTAAAGTAACGTTTGCATGTAATGTTGTTTATGTATTACTAACGGTGGTATTTATTTGTTTACGATCCTGTTCGCGTGGGGAAGAGGGAGCAAGTGAACACTAGCCTATTCTTTATGGTAGGAGGTTTGGAATACAAGTCTGTCTATGTCTATACCTTCAAACATATAGACTATTTAGATAGTACATAGATCTTTGTGATTCATGCTTTCGTTTCTTTTACACAGGGCTCATTTTTAAGTAATATAAACTATATTTTTTGGTTAATAATTATGTATTATATGTATTAAGTATTAGTATTTATATTATATTATAAAATCGTTTGGCTTTCTAGAATAGCAACTAACACGTAATGCCGGTAACAATATTCGCACAATTTGACACCCTGAGTATACAAATGTGAATGTATAATATGTTTTAACTTATTATTGCTTTTTTTAGGTATATAAATATAAAATGAACCCTGGGTAACATAATTTCCGTCTTAGTCTAAATTCTATCCAGCCTTTCGGAATGTTTCACAGTAAATTTTGTGTTTACCACAATTTTCAAAAATCTGTGTCTTTTAACAATTCATTTAATCTTCTAAAAATATACAATACTAACTATTTTATTTAACTAGTCATTTTTTATTTCCCACTAACATAATACTATCTTACTAATTTAGTGCATAATATAAACTAACCAAACCATATTTATTGCAAGAAATTTCAACAAAATATAATAAAGAAAAGTTAATTTTAAACTTGCCTAAAGACATGCCCCTTAAAAATACACTCATAATTAATTTATTAAACAGAACTTATAAAAAAAAAGTATGAAATCCTTAAAACTAGATTTTTTAGAGCATGCTTCGAATTTCGTAGAAAACCTAATCTACATGCTATAAAGAATTATGAAATGTACTACTCAATAAGTAGATAATTAATTTTAAAAAAATGGTAATTCAATTACAGCAAGGGCCGACCAACACCTTGTCCTCTCGACGAAGCAGCAACGATTCCACTGTCGTCAGATCGCAGACCAACAGGACCAACATCAAGCACAAGGTAATCTTACTAAGAAGATTTTCGTCTATTTTCCCTTTTTATTATTTTATTAGCATACCTACCTACATTTTGTATCGCGCTGCTGGGCCAAGGCCTCACTTTAGACCTTCCAAACCTCTCTTTTCATTATTCATATCAAAATATTTCTAACTAGCTGACTTGTGCCCACTTCGTTGGGCGGTAAACATTTTTATATCACTCAATAGATTACGACACGGTCGCGGTTCCATACCTATGTCGTATTATCTCTTTAACCATTCGTCCAAATTATATGCAGTATAAGGGAAAAGTCTTTTGTTTTAAACACTTGAGACGATAAATTTACTTATTTTGATAAGAATTCATAATTGTTTATAATATGACCAATAAACATGACCTAACGATTTAATTTTTTTTTTATCTAAAAAGCTACTAAGATAGACATATATTATGCTGTGGCTGACTTTTTGTAGGCATTATCAAGCTCTACAACTTTTCTCTAAAACTCAATCATAGGTATAGTAAGAAACGTTTTCGTTCGACCGCTTTTCTCCGACTTACTTTGCAAATCCGACTACCACGAAAAAGTCTTTTAATTTTTCGGTTTAATATATAGCTTATGACACTCACAAATCGGTTCTGTAGATCCAGAGATTACCCCCTACAACCTCACAAACTCACAAACTTTACCTCTTTATAATAATAGGTCTTTACCTATGAAATTGCCGTTTTGTATGAAAAAATTTAAACGATTTTTTTTCATGTATTTTTTATTTGTATTAATCGAAGTAATCACCCATGCAATCAATGCATCTTTGCCATCGCAGTGGCAGTTTATTGATGCCCTTCTTAAAGAAATCAGCTGGACGGGAGGCAACAAATTCTTCAAAGGCATTTTGTACTGCCTCTCGGGTATTGAATTTATTTCCCGCCAAGAAGTTATCCAAATTCTGGAAAAAGTAGTAGTCTGTAGGCGCAAGGTCTGGTGAGTAGGGCGGATGACGGAGAGCTTCCAACCCCAGTTCTTGCAACTTGGAGACCGTCTGCTGTGCAGTATGAGGTCGCGCGTTGTCGTGCAGGAGCAGCGGAGACGAGCGATTGACCAATGCTGGTTGGAGATGTGCCAGCTTCTCCATCATTGTGTTCAGTTCTTCACAGTACACATCTGCAGTAATGCTCACCCCGTTTGGTAAGAAGCTGTGATGAATCACACCGGCGCTAGACCACCAAACAGTGACCATCACTTTTCTAGGGGTAAGTTTTCGTTTAGGGCATTGTTTAGGTGCTGAACCAGGATCCAACCAACTTGCTGAGCGCTTGCGGTTATCAAACAGAATCCATTTTTCATCGCAGGTAACAATGCGGTTCAAAATTCCTTCATTTGTGTGTCTGTTGAGCAGTGCAAGGCACGTCTCGACGCGTACTTCGCGCTGACGATCATTGAGTTCGTGGGGCACCCATTTGTCAAGCTTTTTTACCTTGCCAATTTGACGCAAATGGACCAATATTGTTTTGACGCTAACGTCGAAAGCTGCTGCTAATTCAGCCGTAGATTGTGTATCATCAGCTTCCACAATCGCCTTTAATTCGTCATTGTCGACCAAAGTCTTCGGACGACCGCGAGGTTCATTTTTCAGGTCGAAATTTCCACAACGGAAGCGAGCAAACCAATAACAGGTGGTGCGTTGGTTTGTAGTGTTAGCTCCGTAAACGTCGTTGATGTTGCGTGCCGCTTGTGCCGCGTTGCTGCCACGACGGTACTCATATTCCATAATTACTCGAATTTTTAACGTATCCATGATGACGAAAAAGATTGAAATGCGATGAAAATGTAACACTAATCAATAAACAAATGACTACTTTTGGAAAAAAAAATCCATGTTTTTAAAATAAAATTAATTTGAAATTAGAATTCTTACCCAAACAAAAATTATTTTGATTTGAAATGGCCAGTACTGCAAAACGGCAATTTCATAGGTAAAGACCTAATATTAGTTTACAGTATAGATTTCTGGATTGTTAACTTTAAATTATGGGTAGATTATCCTGTTTTCGACAGTTTCAAACGACTATAATGGTCGGTACCTAATTCACTATTTTGAGCCTAATTTTGTCGTTAGCATGTATATGATTAGGATAAATACTAATTGTGGCATCATGGGCAACGTGTTACATGACTCGTTTGAGAGCTAACGCATAGTTCAGGTTTTTATTTAAGAGCATTGCGGTTTCGTTTATACTCTCATCAACAGCAACTCCACCCTGAATTAATATCAATAATATCACATTTTTTTAAGAATGGTGTCTGTGTTGGTATTTATAGTCTTTATTTCAATCTTACCTAGCTTACCTACACCTCAAAGGTTAATTTCATCCACGACACCTTCAAGTATTGTTACTCCTTCAGAAAGTTATATTTAGAAAAAAATGAAAGCGTTCTACTTCTTACAAATTCTTTAGGAACTTACTTATTCATCATGCCTTCTCACGGAACATGTCTATCAGCCCACTCAGATTGCGTGGGTTCTAGCATTTCTCGATTTCGGTGAAAAAGCGTCCTAACATTTATATTTAGATCATTTTTATTATGAACTTTCTTGTGTTGCCCTTTTAGCACCTATCCTTGTAATAGTAACATGTTTTGATACCTGTTATATACACGACACGTGTGAAGTTTAGCCAGTTCATTTAATCCTGCATATACTGCACGTCAGCACGATCATCGACTAGACAATACTGATTAATTTGTCTTTCTTGCATTTAGTCATGTAAGTACAGACTAATTACGTCTAATTCTAGTTAGGTACTTAGTATTAAACCTCTTTGTGAAGGACTATCACCCAATCTATTTCTACTGCCGAGCAGCGTTCCTGTGTTCATTTTTCATAAGGTGTAATTAAAGGCACATGATAGTGAAACGCTTTCTTTTTTTTCTCCAGAATGGCAGTGACTGTGCCGTGCTTGTTTGTCACTGAATAACATTAAAAACTCACAGTTCGTTACTCAGCACTATACTATCCACTTTCAGACCACAGGCCAACTCCGCGAGCTCCTAGACACAGCTTTAAGCTGGGACTTCGAGATCTTCAAACTAGAAGACCTGACCCGCGGCCGACCGCTCGCGCACTTAGGTCTCGCCCTCATGGGGGGACGCTTCGATGTGTGCGCTGCCCTTGAGTGCGACGAGAGGACGCTGCTGCACTGGCTGACCATCGTAGAGACCAACTACCACGCTGTCAATACGTATCATAACTCGACACATGCTGCTGATGTACTGCAGGTATGGTTATATGGTTTTTGTAACATGTAGATTTGATTTTGTATTCCTTATTGTCAGGGTGTACACGCTCTATTGATACAATTATATTTTATAATGATCATAGTTTTAATGAAAATCTTAATCCAATTTAGTTTTTTTAAATATTATGTTAATGTTGCTTAAATATTTTACAAGATGATACCTCCATTCCATATCACATGAGTTCGAGACCTAAGTAAAGCCTTTTATTTCGTTGCAAACGATATTCTATTAAATGGGTGAACTATCACAAGGTGTCCCTCAGGGTACTATTCTCAGCCCATATCCAACACAAACTTCTATCTATTTTATTTCATATAATTTTTATTCTTTGCACCTTATTAAACTATTTTATTTCTACTTTCCAGGCCGTAGCATTCTTCCTGGAGAAGGACCGGCTCAAGTCAGTACTAGAGCCTCTCGAAGCCGCTGCAGCTCTGATAGCAGCCGCTGCACACGATGTGGACCACCCGGGAACATCATCTGCGTTCCTGTGCAATGCTCGACATCCTTTGGCCGTACTATATAATGACGTCAGCGTGTTAGAGTCGCATCACGCTGCCTTGACCTTCAAACTGACGCTTAGTAAGTGTATTTTAATTGTTAAATATTCTGCTACAGTGTACATTAATTGAGTTCATGAACTCTTCTATTCTATTCTTCTTACTTAACAGACAGCTGTGCTGCTGGGGAGTTTGTTACGCCTCTTTTTCTTCCCAGTTAAAGCACTAGGAAGTGGTGAAGGGCGGGTGTTTTCGGGGACTGTCTTATGTAATTTTGATGTTTGGAAAGCGCTCAGCCTAGTTTGAATAAATGACTTTTGATTTTGTTTTTGATTAATTTTGGATCTAAATAACCCGTAGACGAGTCGAGGGTCTTTGTGTAGCTGAGAGATGATGCTTGCTGATAGTAACCTTATTCTGTTATCCGGCTTTTGTATGTTCTTTCTAATACTTTAACTATTTTAACTCTTTATAAATTGTCGGTCAAATATATTCAGATAATCATGGCCTACTCTAGAGTTATCGACATGCGTCAACCTAATTTTTGTGTCCCCAAACTAAATAATATAAGTATCTAATCCATTGATCACTGGCTAACCCTGACAAAAAGATGACATTTTTGGAACAAAGTAGGTACCTTAACACGGCCGTAGCCGTAAAACTGGTAGAAATCATCACGAAAGGAAAAAGTGTTATGCCCCCTCCATGCGACTTTCTCTTTCTAAAATATTATAGTGTGTGTAGTACTGGGTGTGTGTGCGAGTATAGCGTAAGGAACTTCGTTACTCGAACGATACATCAATATTCAGTACCTACTGCATACTTTCTGCTCTTATTTAAACTAACATCAACTTCCCACCATCCACAGACGACGACCGAGTGAACATCTTCAAGAACATGGACCGCGACACGTACAAGCAGGTGCGCCACAACGTCATCGACATGATCCTTGCCACGGAGATGACCAAGCACTTCGAGCATCTCGCCAAGTTCGTCAACGTCTTCTACGCCAAGTCTAGTGGCAGTAAGGAGGACAATATGCATACTGATGTGAGTAACAACATAATTGTAGTATTCTACGTGTTTTGGTAAAATGCTTATAAAATGTAATTATTATAGTCTACCCATTGGTCTAGTGGTAGGCCAGGAAATGTGTTGTTGGGTTTTTCTAGTTGGGATTTCTCAGTAACAGTCCCGGAGTCTAGATTTGTGCCGGTTGATGGCAATAGGCTCGCTCCTATTACATAGGTTACTATAGGTACACCTCTGACCAACCTGTCATTGAAAGAAGGCGTGATGTTATGTTATATTAGTTGTTTCCTACAGTTTCACTCACCCTTCATGCTAAGGCGTCAGGTTATTCGCCCATTTGCTTGCCCTCAATCCAGTTTATTTAGGCTCCGCGTAGCTCGTCTATTTCTCCCATCTCTACTTGCCGTCAGGAAGAAGACTCCCGTTACTTGGATGAAAGTATGTGTTATCCGAAATATAGTTTAGCGTTGCATATGATGTACTTATTAAGAATCAGTTTATCAACTGTTTATGCGTAATACAGAGACAAACTTTCCAAACTTAAAAATTCCTAGTAATCTCAATCCAACAAGTGCATATAGCGCAGGTAATATTTGGCACCCAGACTCTTTTCATGTTCTAACTGTGATCTTTACCGTTTCCAGCAAGAACCGCTAGCCCTGGATACGACCGCACTGTCGTCGCCGGACAACGTGGTGTTGGTAAAGAGGATGATGATCAAGTGTGCTGATGTGTCCAATGCGTCGCGACCGCAGAAATTTGCCTTCGAGTGGGCTAGGAGGTGAGTCCAATGACATTTATTATTTTGTCATCCTCTAGTAATAATATTCCCATTTATTTTGGATTTTGTTTGATTTTTTCATCTCTCTCTTCCGTGATCTCAGCATTCACCTCTTTTCATTTTCAAGCCATATTATCACTTTTTTTTCCATTTGATGGAATTCACGTCATGGCCTATTCATATTAATAACTTTTATTGATCTAGCTTAGACTTCCGCTACCTTATGATACGAGTTAATAAGTCCGCTTTTACTGACCTGTTTGTTTTTCCTTGACTGAACATGCCAAGTCAATCCATCTAACCATCAAATCCCTATATCTAAAATCAATAATTGTATTAAAACGAAACTCCACATGTTCCAGGATCGCAGAAGAATACTTCCTTCAAACGGACGAGGAGAAAGCTAAAGAGTTGCCGGTGGTGATGCCCATGTTCGACCGCGCGACCTGCTCCATACCACGCTCGCAGATCGGCTTCATTGACTACATCATCATCGACATGATGGAAGCCTGGGCTGGTGAGTGCTACCAACTAGTATAAGAATGACTGAATGATGACGAATGAACTGAATGAATGATTTTTGTGGTGTTATTTGTTATATTTTTTTGTTTATTTTTGCCACATAGTGACATATTATGTCACTATGTGGCAAAAATAAACTGTGGCCCACAAGATGGTAAATGCTGACTTTGAACTGCATCCGAAACGTTGCAGGCGAGTTACCATCCATGATCTTATAGACACTGCTGAAAAGTGAAATGTCTTGTGCCTGTAATTACACTGACTCCCATACCATTATCTAGCATTTAGCTGAAGGAATTCTCTTACTCAGACGCCTAGGGTGAGCCTCACTAGACTACCCAGGGTATGCAGGATGAACTTGAGCACCATAATCCGGAGAGTCTCTTTTTATTCTCATGTAACGATTGCAACGAGGCGCCTTCCTATGGCATCCCACATAACCATATGACGTTGTGTCCCAGCATTCATCGACATGCCGGAGCTGGTGAACCACGCGCGCATGAACCACGCGCGCTGGCGCGAGCTGGACGAGGCGGGCGTCACGACGCTGGCCGACGTGCGGCGTGCGCAGGCGCGGCCCGGCGCCGCGCCCGAGTAGGCCGCTGACGTCACACGACGCTCGGGCGCGCTCGGGAGTGTTCGTGCGCGCAGGTGGACGGGTACGGATGTCAACGTTATAAGTCTGAAACGGATCATAGGCAGATGCCTGACGGATGTGTCCGATAATACGCTTATTTTATACTTATATATCCGTGTTAGTGTGGATATCACTAATTATAATTGTTGATATCTACTTTTTTAAGTAGTCGTATTTAATAGGTAATATTTGAATGCAAAAAATATTTACTGCATCGATGTATCATTGGATTTTTCATTAACTATCCACAGATGGCATGATTTTGTCTGGCTTTGTGTGTACTTAAATGTTTTAACTTGTGTGATAGAATATAATATGTTTACTAGTGAAGTGCTGAACTATACATATTGGCCTTATCGTAGCCCTGATCTTTATCATATTGAATATGTCGAGTCAGGAATCTTCATGTAAGCTTATATTGTCATATTAATAAAAGCAACTTATGACATGAATAATAAAGATATAAAATATATGGCATACAATATAATACGTTGTGCTTATCAAATATTGTCTCTATTATTGTGTCGTCTGTGGAATCATAGACAATCGGCATAATCCACTAATTGTTGTATTCAAGTTGCCATATACACGGGTAGGTATCGTAGTTACATATTATGTAATGTTATAATGTTTTACAATGTCCGTGATATAAGTGCCATATTAACGATTGGCCATGTTTCATTCATTTAGCGGTGTTACGATCACTTCTCACTGCATCCCATGACAGTACCTTATCACCACACCTTATCATTTAGTTACTGATAGTAGGTATATGATTCGTGTACAGTGAGGGCGTGTGCGCGTGTAGTCGTTTGACTTTTCAACCGAACAAGAATGGATGTAGGAAAACTTGCTTGTAAATGACAGTTTTATCATTGGAGTCTGGAATTCCCCGTCAACCAGCAACCTGCATCTTTAACGCCCTTACTTTGAGAATCGCACCAAAATTTAAAAGTATTTCTCTACTTCTAATATTGTTATACTATTGAACAATTGGTCCATTTATACACTTGAGCTTTCAAAGAATTCCTATTTTTATAAATAAAACTTTTTGTAGTGCACACTTTCGGCCTCAACCATATCAAAATTCCAAATTTTTCGAATGATTTTGATATAAACAACTGTTACAATAAATCTACCTAAACACTTTTGTTTCATTCCTGGGGAATATTTTATAACATTTTATACTTAACAATTATAAATGTTAATGTTATTTATTAATAGATATATTAGAACACTTGAATATTTCTTTAATAAAATAATTTATTGTATTCGAATAAGGTCTAACATATATGTATTAGCGATAATTGAATTATGTATTCGTCTATATGACGCTGGTATTTAAGAGTTGTACTATAGTTGATACTACAATTGTAATGAAATCATAAAAATAAAATACGCTTCCTTGTGCTCAATGTCAATACATAGCGGTCTAATGTTAATGTTATACATACATACTTACTTCAATATTCGTCAACTTTATACATATTATAACGTAGTTCAATTCGCTACTCCAATGTTGTGCTGTATTGATTAGTTCGCGGTGTTCAATCTCATATTATATTATTTAATTAATCAATAATTAATATGAACCTACCAAAACGTACGTTTTTCGCCTACTAACAAGTTCTAATGATCAAATTAGTTAATTTTTGTTATAGTTAGCTCAATTTAATTAGATCTTAATGATTATAAAATCTTGATTTGGGATTGTCCTATATCGTGAAAATGATTTCGTCCTCTCCCAGGGTTTATCTTTGTCTTCTAGGGTTAGTTCAGACCGAACGGAAAAAATCCCGAGCAATTTACTGGCTCCATTGAAAATAGGACTTATTAACAAAACCTAAAGTAAAAAATTGTATGAATATCGACACAGTCGGTTCGCGCATGCTCGCGGTTAGGTTGCTCTCGGTTTGAATTGCTGCTAGAGAAGGCTCGGGCCTGCGCGAGGATTATTCCGATCTGTTGAACTGAGCCCTACAGTGGGCTGTACATGTTTGTGTTATTGTAGAAGATCAAGACCTAATCCAACTGATTTCTATTTATATTGAGTTTAATGTAAGTTGGTCATGTTTGAGAAATTATAACTATTAAGATACCGGGGGCTGGTCCCCATATATGTGAAGAATAGATAAAATTACATTGTTGTGAATTTTATATGCGGAGACGTGTGCTATGCATAACTTGTATAAGTACCAATTAATTAATGTTAATGTAAATGAATAAAGATTCAAAACACTTCACAAAGAAGTGACGAAACATGCTTGTTTTATTTTTCAACTTTATGGTTTCTTAACGTCCACTCGCACCCCACGGCTCTTCCAGTATGAGCGAGAATACTCAAGCATCGTTGCATCCTTGGACACTTGACAACAACCGGACGCTCGAACATGCGCGAGGCTACTTGTCGAGGATACGCGACAATGGTCGAGCGTGCGTGGATGCTAAGCCCACGTTCCATGGATCCGTTTATTATCTTGTTTTGATGCAGCCCACCGTAACTACATTGACTTGAAAAAGCCTGGCAGTTGAGAGTTTGTCATGCTCACTTAAATGTTTCACTGATGGTGGCGCGTGTGTTGAACAATCGGCTCCCTACAAAATGGTTGAGCTGGATGGTGCTGATCCACGCGTCAAGTTCGTGAACGGGCGCCGTCGGTTGAGACTGGTAATCTAACTTCTAGGGCTTATTTTAAATCTTAAATTTAGAATTGGAAATACATTGTTCTCACGTATTTTTATCCAGTGCGCAAACTGTAACCATGAATTCAGCATATTGTTATAGAGACCCCCCAGCGCAGAAATTTTTCGTCGGTTATACAAAAAAAAAAAATTGCTGTACCATACATTTTGACCGCGTAGCACTTTCTACACACTACACGTAGCACTTTCGACTTTTCTTCTTTCTAGATGAGTCTGTAGGCAAATGTTCCTTAGGGGTGTTATACAAGTGGGGATGAAAATTTCATTATTTTTGACCTACGACGTCTAGTTTTCGAGATATTAGCGAAAACCTCAAAAAAGTGATTTAGAGTGAAATTATGCCTGATAAATAAATTATATTTTCCGAACATAAAAAAAAAACACCAGTAGTTTCCATAAAACATTTTATTATAAACAATAATTATTTAAAAAAACATACTTTATATAACTTAATACAATTGCAACATTGCGGTATTATAAATGCAATATCTTTACACTTCCGCTCACGTTTTAACCTTTAGTGACGTAATGGTTACACCGTTGACCTTTTTATTACAAACAACAAAAAAGTTACCAGTTCAACATTACATAACAGCAAATAATATATTACTTTGAGACATAAACGTGAAATTCTGTACAATATTATATATTTGAAGTTCATCCGAGTAACCTTTAGTTATTAAACCTATTTTTTTTTATTGTATACAAAATCAGATATTCGATAAAAACAAAACCTGGAATGGAAGTCTGCTTCATTCAAGTAAAGTAAAATTAATAAAAAACTATAGTTATATGTTTATGTGCACAATAAATAGTTTTGACCAAACAAACGATCTAGAAATATAATTTAAAGCATCTAACATGAAATTATAGAAGAAATAAATAGAATAAAATACAAATCAAAATGTTATTTCTCCGAGCAGGAATCAATTCTATAATTATGTTCTGTCACATTTAAACAAGCCAACTCGTCTAGATTTTATTTGGTCAAAAACCCAAGTAACATAGTTGATATAATATTAAGAACTACATTTATTTAGTCCCACCCTGTACATGAAATGGATTAGAGGTCGTGGACTCGACAAGAGGCCAAGAAACTCATGAAAAGGAATTTCTGCTTACTTTGAACGATTTGTTCGTCTTTGCCTTTTGCCGTGAGCCTCTACCAAGAAGCCTATAGATAAAAATGAAGGCAACACTCTAAATACCCAACTGAAGACGACTGTGGTCGTACGCTCTCTTTCTGAATACATACATATGAGAGAAAACACTGTCTCGTTCTTATGTATGTATTTAGAAAGAGAGCGTCCGACCATAGTCGTTTTCACTTAGGTATTTAGAGTGTTGCCTCCACTTTTATCTATAAGCTTCTTGGCCTCTACCGAGCCTAGACCAGAAAGTGCTAAAGTACGTGTTTTCTTTCGCGAACTTATCTAACTGAACACATCAGACTATCACCATCCTTGAATATTACCCTCTTTCCTTCACAAACAACAAGGCCTTCTATAAAAGATAAGTACTAATTTAATCTTTCCGCTTGCTATACAATTTTTTCAATCATTAGTATAACATTGTTCAGCCATAAAGTTAAATTCGGCGTGACAATCTACGTCAGGTACTTGCACGCGCCTTGGAAAAGAAATTTCGCCATTAAGAGATTCCTCAATTTACACTCATATATTTTAGCGTTCAGTACATAACATTAAAGAGCCACAATATCCACCCAACACTTATTTATTTACAAAAAAGGCATTTTATCGACATGTTTACAGCCGAGTCCCCAGAAGCATCAGTACGTAGGTTCTATAACGGAGACTGGCAGTGTAAATGATAGAAAACTTTTCCCATAGCCTATTTTAACATTGCATGTACACTATCGATACAGCCGAAGTAGATTTCTCTCATATTTTTCACAATAAGCCCACGTTCCGACACACGTAATTAAATCGCGGCGGGAATTTTTCGCGCACTCGATTTTCAACGCACTGCTTAACGCCGAGAGTTGAATATCGAACAGTAAAATACACTGTTCGATTTTCGACGCGCTGAGATGCAGTCTGTTGAATTCTCAATGCTCGGTTTACCACCGAGAGTTGCAAATCCAGTGCACGAAATAACCCGCCACGATTTTGCAACGTCGACTAAAACTTTCTTTTTAATACCTACATACAGTAACATGTTTAGATGAGTGTACAGCCTTACCAATACCGTGTTATGTACAAAACATGAAGGAATTAGAACACATACAATCAAATCATAGTATATGCAGTCAAAAGTGCTTTAGAATATTTACTTCTTCACAACATCGTGTTAAAGAATTGTATCGACTCATTACGAGTATTTTATCATTATTTTATAGAATACCATCGTATAAATTTTTATCATATTGTAACACTCAAAGACATATATTTTATTTTACAGCATCTTCTACAATCCCTTACACATTAAAATACAATTTACAAGGTTTTTTTAGAAATCTGTTGTAAGAAACTGTGATTGACATCAATCATTATTACTGAAGGAGATTGCTTCTATAATGTCGGTTTAAATTATAAAGAAAAAAATAACATTTTTACATTCAGAATAAAAATCAACCAATCCAAATTAAAAATTAAATTAAATATTTTGATCATGGAAAGAATATTTAATTATGACACCGGCTTATCCAGCACGATTATTTTATATTATCAATTTTTACAAACAAGTACAGTTTGATATTTAGCAGAAAACAGGCGGACACGTGACGATCGCTCTCTTTCTAGCGCTAAGTCGACATATAGCGTTATCCCACTCTGTGATCCTGAACATATAGATAGGTTCGTTAAAAAATCTCTAATTCACAACATCAAATAATAACTGTCCACTTAAGCCCGGGTCTATTTTCAAACAAAAATGTTCCAGCAGTTTTGTGTAAAAATCAGACTCGGGCACCGAGATCGCGAAGAAAAACCATTGAACGGAGTAATATGAAACAAGAATCCTTTACTTCACCCTGAATAAAACCTTTAACAGTACATAACACCTATTTAAACGTCTAATACCACTACACTTCGGTTGGGAATTCTCAGTTCACGAAAGATTTTGTCTCTTTCTCACCAACGGAATAAGAAAAAGACAGGTATATTTTTTTAACTTCTGAGAAAAATATTAGAAAATACGAAATGTAGTGCCGGTTCAGGTTGTATAGAATAATTCGACATTATTCTGTTAAGGAGGTGTCTTGTCCTCCGGATGTCGTGTCGCGCCGCTAGATGGCGATAGGTTTGTCGCGACACTGCTCCACGACGTAGTTGGTGAACCGCTTGAGGAACTTGGGGTACTCCCGCTTGTACACCGCGCGCAGCACGCCGGCCGGGGCCCACCCGCCTGGGTTCACTGGAAAAGGGACGCGGGTGTTAATTCGACTTGACCAACCTACTATTCACCGCAGTTTGCTGTATATTTTCTGTAAGCATAATACTTATTGTCTGTTGGCGAGTTCATGACTAGATCCAATGCTGACAAATCTATTTACTAGTAAAGGCCACTAGTTGCCAAGCCGTACAGTTTAAAGCCAATCCTATAGAGAATATCAGTGGTGATTCTCTGTGGAAAAAAAAAACTGACACTATTAATCTATCCAGTTTTCTTTTTCACCAAGTTTTTATGTCTGTCCTTGTAAGGTTTTTCAGTAGACATAAGTATGTTATATTCAGTAGATGTAACTGGGTTACCTGTACTGCAGTAAGCGATGTCTGTGGTGATGTTCCGCCGGCTGGGCCGCTCGCCGGCCGGGTACGTGGTGCGGCACGCCAGGCACACCGTCACGAACAGGCGGATACACGCGCCCGTGTTGGACTGGGACAACGGAACAGATCAACTATTAAAATCTAGCTATGGAAGGATGTAAGCTAAATATACAGGATGGATATATGAGACGGGGCAATAAGGGTAACCTGCACCGTTGTAGTTAGTCGGTCCATAATTAAAGGGTAAGTTGGGAGTCTAATTTTCTACAAAATGTATGGGACAACGATTTCTGTCTTTACTAGTACTCAAAGCTCAATTTATCCAATTTTAAAATTTTATCCTTATCAAGGAACAGGAACGATTGACGTCAAAAAAAGTGGCCCGTCTTTTTTGCTGACTGTACTTTTTTTTTCAAAATCTGTGAATCCAAATACAAATTTTTCAAAAAATAAAGAGTTTCCCAAGATCGTTTTCTTGTAGCCATAACGGTTCAGATGACCTGCCCATATTGCCCCATCTAAAAATCCACCCTGAATAATACCAAAGCGATAACGCATATTGTTGTGAAAAAACAATGAGCAAATATCTAATTGATAATAAAGTTGTTTCTATGAACCCTTACACAATAAGGAACAGCAGTTCAAATATTTAAATAATATCCTTTATGTACCTTGTTTCTGGCAAATAAAGACATTCATTCATCCATTCATGCCGTCGTCCCGCTTTCAGTGTCTCGAACAACAGTTCATTCAGCCCTATGATTATGATGGTCGTTAGCCCCTCGATTGGGGTGCGTCTCGTCTATATCATACACTTCTTCTCGTGAGAAGATCGCTACGTACTGTTCGGACAAATTTTAAGTCATCTAGACTTAAAATTTGTCCGAACAGTACGTAGCGATCTGCATATTACGGAACTGCGTAAAACACCATTAATCTGTTTGAAGGCTACTGCCAATCTATTGCTTCATATGCTCGAAAAATTTGACTGCTCAACAACGCAATGGATTTTGTTGAGCAGTCAAAAAAATATTGAAAGTCATTCATACAATGAGGGTGTTCATGAATATTCAAGCCACCAGTTGGCGCCACTTTGACAAGAGGTCTTCCAGTTCGACAATGAACTTAACCATATTTGATGTCATTAATTTCATTCTTTCGTTCACCATTCAGTCCGTAGGCGCTTTGACACTTTTGACAGGTGCCCGGACCTGACGCCTCAGTGCTGCCACCTAGTGACCGTCATTTCAGAAAACCCTCATTAACCCGTCTACATACTCTCGAAAGAAAGGTCAATATTACAAGTAGTTACTTACCGGGTAATCATTATTGGTGGTGGAATGGTTAGTGACGGCGTAGGTATTGTCGCTGTCCTGCCGCACATGCGACCAGAACAGCGCGTCCCGCTGCGAGGCCGGCCAGATGCGCTTGAACGTCTGGTGGAACACCAGCGCATCCGACGAGATCTCCTCTACTATGGTCATCGTTTCTAGTGTGGCTGGAACATACATAAGGAACATAAGTATGGTATAAAATGGGGTGTGGCTGTGTCATGGACACGGCGCGGCCGTTTGTTGTACGTGAATACCTTTATGTAACGGGTTATATTTTTTAAATAAAATGTTTTTATTTATGTATTTAGGATAAAAGCAAGGAAACAAATAATTATTGTGTTACAATATAAAACTTAAACGAACATCGTAGCTTCTCCGAGTCAAAAGTTATACTAATTGCAAATCTCGATACGCAGAAAAATAACCTCAAAATGGCGGCGCTTTCCCCTCCACCGCGCGCGATGTTTCTCGTGTATCGTAATGAATTCTTTGATCCTTTAGCTATCCAGTGGTTTATTCTCTAGGATAGATTAGAAACTACAACGCCAAACTGTATCCCCCGATTTTGTTATCATTAGGTTTAAAAAAATTGCAAATTTAAAGACGTATTCACGTCAAAAAGAAAGCAATATGACTTGTTTGTATACTTAAACTTATGGGGAAATTAGGAAAAGGAACTCTCTCTTTGGTACTGGTATTCAATGATTCACCTTAAATCAACAAATCAGTACTTTTAACAACAACATAAAAACATAAAAAACAACAAAATCTTAAACGAAGGATAAATCCTAAACGATTAACAGATTCTACAACTCTGAATAAAGTACGTAAGTAACCTGTTGTTTTTTCGTCACAGTTTCGGTTTTGAATCGAACTCCATCAAAAGCTAAATGATCGGTCTGGCCGACTAATTGGACTTTTTGCAACAGACTTGTCAGCTAGTCGGCCAAAGTCATAGTAGGCCCCACATGTCTAGTACTGAACTCAGATAAACAAGTGAAATAAGTCTATTTTGGACAAATTAAATAAGTCTATTTTGGTTTCGTCATCATCATCCGACCAGTCAAATGTAGGCCTCTCCAATCACACGCCATTTATCATTGGCATAATCTCTTAAATTATTAATGATATTCTCCTGAGAAAGAATAACCAAATCTGCAAAGATATGTTGTTATTGAAGGACGATGAATATCATGTATATTACCATAATTCTACCAAATAAAATATTTATTATTTACATATTACAGAAAATATTGACAGTTTACAAGATAATCGCACGCGAAATTCTGCCGATATTTTGTTACTGTAAATCATAAACGTAAAATCTTAAGCATTTTAATAATTCATAAATAACGCGTGCCACACAATATTGCACGAATTTTCGTCGATCACGGCTCGCAGTTTCGTCACTCGACGTAAGTATGACAACTGAGATATTAATTGTTAATTTATTGG
The DNA here is from genome assembly GCA_947359405.1 of Antitype chi. Classification (NCBI taxonomy): domain Eukaryota; kingdom Metazoa; phylum Arthropoda; class Insecta; order Lepidoptera; family Noctuidae; genus Antitype; species Antitype chi. The sequence goes on from OX375824.1 coordinate 13,757,602, forward strand.
TATCTATTATAACGTTCTTGATTTCGGTTGGCAAGTAAAGTGCAGTCTATAACTTTGAGATATCTAATGATACTAAGACATTAGTTTATTACGAAAAGAAAAGTGTATCTCATCAATCTTTTAGTTTTTGTATAAGGCCAAACACAGACCTGGCACTCATCGCTAAGAAAAATAACAACATTTCGCGTTTTCAGACATCTTAAAACAACCATGAGTACCTAAATTACTATATTTTACTAAAGACATACCCCTGCTTCGAACGGTTTTACGACTTGACAAACAACGAGATATTTCATTGTATTTTAGATTGATAAGAATGTATTTTAATATTTTAACCTTCCTGAATAACATTTTGAAATATGTTGAAAACCGGATCAAAACCAGTTGCATAAAAAAATACAATGTGGTCACACAGACTCGACACCAAAGGAGACATTGTTTTATGCTATTTTTTTGCTATTGTTTTATGCTATTTCTTATGTGCCGATCGAATACCAACCAGTATCAGAACCAGTAATATCCTTCCGGAATAAATCTTCAAAATGATGGTGACAGACACGAAAAGCGACTTTAATTTATTATACATAGAGATAGATTTCAATACTCACTTTCCCACTCATACCGGTAGCGCGGGTTGAAGAAGTAGTGACACATCTCGCGCGCAGTCACGCCGCGCACTTTGTGCATCGCCTTCAGGGGATCTGTCACCATACCATCCACTTCCATCTCCCTGGGAAAGTATACAAATTGAGCATCCTGGGATATGTGGCATTAGTGTGACGTGGATAAACCGTGTTATGTGTGCATGCAAAGCTGGCCCAGTGCTATAAGATTGCAAATGGATAAGGAATTTTACGCAGTAAACAAAACAAATTCACACAACAAAAAATTTCACGCAATTTACATTATCTACCAATCCCAAAAAAAATTAACTACATTTTTATTTACAGTATTAACCAATCCAAGCAGTAGTGGCCCAGTGGTAACGGCCGCGACTTAAGAGTTGTAGGTCGTAGGTTCGAACCCCGACAGGCGCTTTACTTTGTGTATATTATTTCATCACCACTGCTCTTGAAACGGTGAAGGAAAACATCGTGAGGAAACCGGCATGTCCTAGACCCTAAAATTCGAAGACAACAACAACCAACTCGCACTGGACCCGCGTGGTGGATTACAGCCCGCTCCCTCTCATCGAGAACAGGCTTGTGTCCCAGCAGTGGGAACATTGTATTCCGAGTTATACAGGATAAGTTTGTAACCAGTGCGCAAACTGTAACCATGAATTCAGCATTAAATTCTAGACCCCCAGCGCAGAAGAAAACTGCTGTTTTGAAACAGCAGTTCTATGAAGAAAAGTGCCAATACCTACGCGGTCAAAATGTATGGAAAAGCTGATTTTTTTTGAATAACCGACGAAAAAATTCTGCGTTGGGGGTCTAGAATGATATGCTGAATTCATGGTTACAGTTTGCGCACTGGTTAAAAACTTATCCTGCATAGCATAAGCATAATCAGCCTATAATATGTTCACTGTCGGGACACAGGCCTCATCTCTTCGAGAGAGAGTGGGCCACCACGCGGGCTCAGTGCGGGTTGGTAGATGTCACGTCTTCGAATTTTAGAGTTTTACCAAACGAAATATTCTACACTACAAATTAGCACAAAACTTTTAAGCAATGCTGTCACTAGAACTACTAGCTTACATTACAAATATTAAAATAAAGCTACATCTTTACCCCCTTATTCATAAAATCATGGCATTGCCAACGCTTTATAAATACTATGCAGATCACGTCATGTAAGTTTTGCCGTTCTGAAGTAAGCTACACATTGATGCCTGCGCAGTAGTCTATATCTAATAATAATTCTAAAGAGTTTGTTTGAGCTCGCAAATCTCTGAAACTACCGGTCGGATTTGAAAAATTTCCCAAATCTTGAGGAACATTATATACAACGTGTAACGGAAAGGGTATTTACATACCAAGGGCACGGCTTCTTTGGATGATATCAAACGATATTGGAAGGGTTTTTTAATCCTATCTCTACATGTTCGGAAGTTAAGAGAGTTTTTAATACATTGATACTAGAAACCGAACTTTTCAAATTGAAATAAACACATCACTCGGCAGAGATTTATCGTGATATTGGCAAGTAACGTGGAAAGTTATTGACCTACGTCGTATGGTGACACGTTTGTTATGATTTGAATTTAAGAAACATATGAAGCCGAAAATTTGGTATCAATTCTTAGAGTATCTTATTTTGAGCTGAAACTATGTATAGAGATTCTATACCAGCTGTTATCTTTAGTGCATAAGGATAGCAATAGTGTTTCTGTTACACCCTGTATAGAATATTTAAGATCACGCAGTCACGCTCTTAGGAGCCGAGCAAAAAGAAAAAAAAGTCAGCAAGAACGCTATGCGAAAATGAAGTAAAAGCGCGGGCAGAAGCTAGTCTATACTAAAATGCGCAATGCCATGCGCATTAAAAAACCTAGTTTCAGAGCGGCAAACTAACATGACGCGATCTATACTTGTCATTTTAAGATTTTTTAGTAAATAGAGAGCAATGTCATTAAAAAAAATCGGTACAACTATGGTCTATCCACACATCAAGATCTTTCGGGCTGCAGACCTCAGTGTTTTACAATATGCTTTAACAACCAACAAAAAACAAGAGTAAACCCGGAAGTAAACGGTGTGGATAGAACTCTTTACCGTTTATGAATAAAGTAGTAAAATATACGTAAGCAAAAGTAGTATAAGAATGGAATCCACATACCCACTTCTACAAACATTTTCCACGTACCTCCTGTACATCCTCATGTCGCCCTCCTCGGCGAACAGTTGCCATCCTATCTCTCCGCCGACACCTTCGAACGCCGCTTGGATCTGCTCTGTCGATATTCTATCGATCTGGAAACATCAAGTGAAATAATCAATATTTGGAAAAAGGTTTTGAGACAGGCAGGCTCGCCCGTCTGGGACGCCCCACATACAGGAAGAATTTTAGCCAGTGCACAGAAATGTAACCATGAATATTCAGGATATGACCCTCCTTCCGTAAATTTTTTTCGTCAATTATCAACAAAAAATATCTGCTGTTTCATTTAAAAGTGCAATAGCTACCTACCTACCTACCTGCCTACGCGGTCAAAATGTATGGAACAGCAAATTTTTTACAACATCATAATCTGAACTCATGGATACAGTTTGCGCACTGGTTAAAAAATTATCCTGTAAAAGTTTTCCTGAATTTTTATTTGAAAGGATACTTTGTAGCTCTAGGGCTTTAAAATTACCATAATATTGGTTTAATTCCTGGGCCTGAATTCACGAAACGATTCCTAACTCGTAACCACATTAATCACACACGAAATCTGTTAATATCATATTAATAATATCGACAAATTGTCTTGGAACAACAGAATATGACATTTCGATTCCTTACCGTTACATTGGTTTTTTTTAAACACGATATTGACGTAGTTTGAACGTAGTAAATTTCCGCGGGGAATCGTTATAAACATACAGTATTGGGGCCCTGCTACAAAACACGTCTCTTGGAGTATTTACACAAAGTATCTACAGGAGCTACAAGCAAGAGCAATGGTAAACAAAACCGTGAGATATTAGTGTTATATATATATAGCATCGTTGATAACGAAGTCTGGATTTTTTCTAACTAAAGCTCTATTATGCAATTTAACTATGCGAATCTTCGGTTAATTCGGACACTTCTGTGAATTTCTTCTAACACAACATTGAACAAATCATGGTTATGGTATGTTTTACAAAAACGCTTACAGAACACGCATTCATAAATGGCTGTTGTCATTAACAGTAAGTATCTCTATGCCAACACCTTTTATGTCAGAGGATCTACTACCATTAACCCAGAATATTAATACCGCGGTATTTCCATCTACTACCTGGCCTGTGGTAATTTGGATGGCATTAAGTTTTTGGGGCAGCGTTGAAGTGGGACAGACTTAGTTAAAAGGCTTGATCCAATTAATCCGCCTACGATAATCCCGATATAAGTACAAGTAAACCAGGGGTTGTTCAGGTATTTCAATAGTTTCTGCGAACAATACAAAATTGAGCTATAAAGACTATCTTTAGACAATAAAATTTTAACAAACGATGGCTAAGATTTTACTGATACAGACTATTGCCACATTCGGTAAGCATGAAATACAGATGATTGCCGCATTAGGTGAAGGATATTATGAGTAATAGGAAAAACTAAATACAATAAAGACAATCTGGGAAGAACAGAATGGAGGTTTTGCCCGGGCGCGGAACCAGTACTTCAATTAATATTAAATGTTTTTCTTTCTTTTAGGAAATCAAATTTTATTAATATCTCAAATACATTGCAAACTATAGTTTTGTATAATTTAGAAGCATTTTGTTTAAATTTTGAAAATGTGAGTACATACCATGCATCCGTTTATTGTGATGTTTTGATGTACGTTGACTTGAAAAAGCATGGCAATTGAGAGTAGGTATGTCATGCTCACTTAAATGTCTCACTGATGGTAGCGCATGTGTTGGATCATTCGGTTGCCTACAAAATGGCTGAGCTGGATGGTGCTGATCCACGCGTCAAGTTCATGAACGGGCGCTGTCGGTTGAGACTGGTAATCTCCTAACTTCAAGGGCTTATTTTTAATCTTATATTTCGAATTGTTTTTTTTTTACATCGTTCTCACATACAGAAGCAACAAAAATAATGTCCCAAAATTTTGTAATATACAACTTGATTTAAAAGTGTGTCCGTGGAGTTTCTTGCCCGTTCTTGTCCATAGAGATTTACGTTTTGGAATGGACAACTAGCTTCAACTTTCCAACTGATCTACTTTTTGACAATTCAAAAGTGCCTGTAAATGGTTTAATTGAAATAAATGCTTTGAGTTTGAGTAGGCTAAGATGTGTCATTTTAGAACACATCATCCAGCGAGCTGTGGTCAATAGTTAGGTTAAACAGTATAAAAAGAAATAAAATCTCTAACCTCATACCACATAGTGTGCATAGGTTGTCAATGACCGGTGGTGAAAAATCGACCTAATCACATGTGTGAACGCTGGGCACCATGCTCTTCCATCGAGTGTACGACTAAACGCCGACAGACACTACGCTGACAGACTCAACACCGACAAGACTTTACTTCGACGGGACTTTTCGCAGACAAGACACTTCACCGACAGGACTCTTCGCCGACAAGGCTCATCCTTGCGCTATTACTAAATAGTCAAGTAACTGCCACTAACACGGAAGTAGCGCTCGCCGGCCGCTGCCGCGGCACCGCTCGCTTCGTTCGCTCGGCTCGCGCGCGGTTGGTCGCAATTCTAACCTAACCTATTACCTACCTGATGCCTGATGAGCCCTGTCGGCGAAGAATCCCGTAGAAGTAATGTCTTGTTGGTGTTCAGTCATTCGGCGTTTAGTCGTACACTGCTTCCATCATACATCATAAGTTCATAAGTGACAGATAGCTCACCTCAGTCCACAAAATGTGTACGGTAAGTCGGTTGTCAATGGCCGGTGGTGGCAACTCGACTTGGTCACGTGTATGCACGCTGGGCGGCACGACACGTGCACACCGCTCCTCCTCCATTTTGTCGAAGCCTGTCTCCACTGCATCGTAGAACTCGTCGTCTGGCAGTGTGGAGTGAGGACCCTCCTGTTGACAAAGGAAAAATAAGTATTATTTTAACTTGCTATATGCGGCACATGACTGATTTTGTGAATTCAATACGAACACCTAAGTCGCGGCCATCTAGAGGCGTAGTTGGGTGCCGAAAAGGATGAATCGGAAGTCGATGGATTAACCATATTGATGGTTGTATTTTTAATTTGAACGTTAGGCAGAAGATCTTGTTCTTAACGGTAATATCTGCTCCGAAAATTCGATTTTTTTACGTTGAAAAGGCTAGAGCAAAATTTCTAAGTATGAACGTTGCAGCATCCACGTTAGCCGACATATTTAAAGGCCTAATTCGTTTCCAGTCGTAACTTTGCAGAATTAAATTAGTCAAACGAACTGTGCTCAGCCAGGCTAATTAATGCATGCAATAAGTAGTGCATTTTCTAATTAATGAGAGTTTAAACTATTTCTGCTTTCAAAAAGCAGAAATAGTTTCAACTCACATAGTTCAACATACATAGTTTTTACTTAATATATTAAATATTAAGTAAAAACTATGTATTTTGGATATTACAAATTACTATTTGTTATTAACGAATTCTCGCCGAAGCAACCAGCAGATATTTTTAGGACAAAGAAAAATTACATTTTGTCAGCCAAACCAAGAATCATTCTCGAGCAGTTTGCGATCAACAGCCGCATTTGCATAAACAGATAAAGTCGTACTTACAAAGGCAACTAACAAAGGTACACAAATATAATAAAATATACAGTATCCGTAGCCTCTAGATAATATTATTCCGCGCCGTTCCGACCTACATACATACACCAGTCGTGAGGACATGCGAGTAAATGAAATTTGGTTGATTGCGCGATCCGCGTGATGGTCTGCCTCGCATAACTATTAGTTATGGCTACGATAGTTCGATTGTCAAGCCCAAGGGTACTGAGTTTACAAAACAGGAAAAAGTATGTATTATTTTATCTGATCTAATGAAGAAAGTGTTGCACGATAAACATGACATAGGTATTGTGACGAAATAAAAGGTAACTTCTATCAATACATTACTGGCAACTTCAATTTTAAAGAAAGAACTAAAGTGGGTCCCTTCCGATCCCATCCGTTTAGGTACCAAGACCTTTGCAATCATGTCAACGGGAACGCGGAAGACTCAATATGAGAAGGCGGGTAGAGCTTTGACTCCTCTTTTAAAGATTGACCCACAATGCAGTAGACCGGTAAAGTCGAAAGGCAGGTCTTTTTCCAGCAGAGACAGCATATAGGCTTAAAATATTGCAAGGTTGAATTCACGCATCCAACAGGCAAGGCAAGCACGCTATCAGGGCTAAGCTAATGTTGAAAAATCGATGCTCCGGATGCTAAGGCCAACGGTTTACGATGTCCATTTAAAAGCAGGCGAACTTAATTACATTATAATTGTTCCAGACATCGTTAATCATAGTTAAAATTACTGCTATTTCGATTACGGCATCACGACTGGATGAAGTAATGGGTCGTAGACTTGTAGATAGAAGGAATCGAGTACCTATAATATCCAATGCCTTACGATTTATATCATCATCATCATCATCAATAACGTCCACTGCTGGAATTAGGCCTACCCCAAGCTCCGCCACTTCAACCGGTTCTGTGCTTCCCGCATCCATAATACTTGACTACTCACAACGCTAGAAGATACAACAAGAACAGCGCAATCCATGCTCTCAAAATAACAAACACAAAACTTTTGAATGATAGTGTCGTTTTTGACACAACTTGTCGTGTTTCTTTACCTTAAATGATTATGCTCTGTGTTCTCTACCTTGAATGACGTAGAAGTAAACAGATAATAAAATCTGTGGAGTGATGGTCACATTTTAATTTAAAAAAAAGTTAATAATCTCCCTGAACCTCCCAAAAGAGTTCGGAACTCCTTCGATGCAGCGCCCTTTTGCAGAACTTTTTCTCTCCACTGCAATGATAAATCGATTACTGGACTAACAAAAACAAACAAAATGGTCTGGACTAACAAAATACGTCACTAACCCTAGGCATCTCTTCCGTGGGCAAACTAATATGGTGTTGAGTTCCTTCACCAACATTTACTCAATTTTGGGAGTGGTCAGTCCATCTATCAGTTTAGTCAATATATCCAGCTAAAAGCGAACACCGATACTAACTCTGTGATTGTTTGTTTAGATAGGGTTTCCCTTGCCAATGTCGCTTTTGGCGATTTGCTACGGTTATTTATGTACACTATGTAGGCATCAACGATTAACTGCGACCAGTAGAGCGACTAAACAATGAACCGAGTGCTCACATCATGAAATGATGCATGAAGGTCATTCGCGACGATCGTTTTGGATATAGCGTATTCAATGGTCATTATAATCAATACTGCAGTTAACAAGATGTCCTCGTCAAGATGTACTAGCCGTTCACCGTGTCCCCCACGCACGTACACAGGAAAGTAACAAACCCAAGAATATAATCGTTAAATTAGGCTCACGCACCCTTCGCGATAATGTCTTAAGTGCCTATCGTTTATCTAAAAATGTTACGTCCGACCTAATCGGTATATCAGGTACCCCCTGTAAAATGTATATTAACGAGCATCTAACTCTGTATAACAAAAACTTATTTCGTACATGTCGTGAGATGGCTAAAAAACATAACGTTAAGTATGTCTGGATTAGAAATGCTACTGTACTTGTTAAAGCTACCGATAGCTCTAAGACATTTGCTGTACGCTGTCAAAATGATGTCAACAAGTTTGCGCAGTGTTATCATCAAAATGAATAGCTTAGTTTTTTGTTATGTTTACATAGTTATCGATTTTAAACTAACGCTTGCACAGATTTACTGTAGAAAAATGTTTAAAACTCATATTGCAAGCCCTCAGTGTGTCCTATTTGTTATAGTCTCGAAAATCGGTTTTATATCATTGTTTTGTAGTGTTTCTCGCCTTTGTTGTTCTTATACGTACGTAAACAATTTTGCCCTAGATTATATGCCGCACACATTAGTATTTTGTCTACAGAACTTTTTACTTAAAACTCGCTTATTAGCCATTGTTATTGCTCATAACCATGTACTCGTTTGTAACTCAACTTTATACCGTTACCCACTACGCACAGAATCCAAGTTTTTAAATATACCCGAATTTAAAAATATTTGCTTCACTTTTTTTTGTTGTTTACTTCTTTTTTACCTAATCACACGCAATGCTTAGTAACAAGGATTTTTCATTTTTATATCAGAACTGTAGAGGGATCCGCACTAAATTGCACACACTTTACACCAACATTCTTTCCTTGTCGTTTGACGTGATCATATTATCTGAGACATGGCTAACACCTAATATAATGGACAAAGAATTCATTGATGACCGCTACTTGGTTTTTAGAGACGATCGAGACCGCATTGCTACAAACAAGCGCGAGGGTGGGGGTGTTCTGATAGCCGTGCTGCGCGGGCTTCGGCCAGTGAGGATATTAACGTGTCCCTCTCCCACTGGCATCGAGCACGTTATGATCCAAATCCCCGCGTCGCGGTCCAACACTCACCACGTCATTAGCGCTGCCTATATACCACCACGCACACAGGACGATGTTTATTTGTCACATCTGTCCATATTAGAAAATATTCTTACGGCTCCCTGTATAGAATCATTTTATATAGCCGGTGATTACAATCTGCCCGAAATTGAGTGGTCAGGCAGTGCTAGTCATGTGAGTACTCAGTCACATAATAATGTAGGTCGATCTTTAATGAGTCTAATGGCTATTATTAATGCTTCTCAATACAACACAATTAAAAATAATTTGGGTCGTGTTTTAGACTTATTCATTAGCAATACTGAATGTCAGATACAATCCGACATTTTACTGCTGCAGCCTGACAGTCACCACCCTCCATTTTCTGTTTTAACTTCTCTGGAGACACCATTTATACCCATGAAACGTCATTCTACAATAAAATACAATTTCTTTAAAGCTAATTATGAAAAAATTAATGTAGAACTGGAGAAGTTGAATTGGGACGAACTGTTTCTTAATCACTCCAGTGAACAGGCCGTTGATGCTTTTTATGACTATATATACGGAATCGTCAGACTACATGCTCCACTGTCACGTCATAAATCTACTACCTTTCCCGTTTGGTTTAGCGCTTCCCTAATTAAAACTTTCAGAAATAAAGAACGTGCGTGGATAAGATGGAAAAAACTGCGCAACTTGTATGATTATGAGAAGTTCTCCGTTCAGCGTAAACGTTTCAAGCTACTTTGTGAACAATGTTACAATAAGTACATGCGAACTGTTGAGGATAGCATACCTATCAATGTCAAGCACTTCTGGACGTACATCTCTAACCGAAAAAAAGGTTCTGGAATCCCAACTAACGTGCAGTACAAAAATAAATCATCTAACTGCCCCGCTGAGATATGTTCACTGTTTTCTGCCTTTTTCAACTCTGTTTACGAGCCTTCAACTTTTGATCCTAACACCTGGATACCCCCAGAAACCATTGATGAGAGTTCTGTATGCATTCCGGATATTTACCTAGAAAAGAGTGCCATACTTAAGGCACTTACCTCATTAAACTTGGCTAAAGGAGCTGGTCCGGATGGCCTGCCCCCTTCTTTCTTTAAGAACACTGCGCAAACCATCTGTGTCCCGTTACACATCATATTTAATAAATGTCTCAGGGAAGGGACTTTCCCTTGTGTTTGGAAGAGGGCTTTCATCACGCCCATTCACAAAAGTGGTGACAAAGGAAACGTTGAGAATTACCGACCCATATCTATCTTGTCCACCTTGTCTAAACTTTTTGAGGGTCTAGTGCACAGCCACTTATATCCACAATTAAATCACCTTATTATACCCGAACAACACGGCTTCGTTAAATCCAAATCCACTACCACAAACTTGATAATTTTTACACAATTTTTGTTTGAACACATGGACATGCGCATGCAGGTTGATGCTGTATACACCGATTTTCAGAAGGCTTTTGACAAGGTGGACCACAAATTGCTCCTCGATAAAATCGCTTTCAATGGCATAAGAGGCAATTTACTCAGATGGTTTGCTTCATATATATTTCATAGGACTCAAAAGGTTGTTATCAATGGATTTGAGTCTGATTATGTGGTCGTCAAATCAGGTGTGCCTCAAGGATCTGTGTTAGGCCCATTGCTTTTCATTTTGTTTATAAACGACATAAAATCCTGCATAGTCAATTCTAAATTCCTTATGTACGCCGATGACATCAAAATCTTTAAGGCTTGTGCGAACTCTCAGGATTGTTTGCTACTACAAGAGGACTTATGCAGGTTGTCACAGTACTGTCTGGTCAATAAACTACATCTTAGTCTTCCAAAATGTCACTTTATTTCTTTTACTAAAAACAAAAATACTATTAACTTCCTATATACCTTGAACGACATACAATTGAATAAAAACGAGTGCACACGTGATCTTGGCGTACTGCTTGATTGCAAATTACATTTGGACACCCACATCGACACCATAATTAACAAAGCCTTTCAGATGTATGGTTTTGTCATGCGGTCTTGTAAAGACTTCAAAAAGCCTTCTACTTTTCTTAGCTTGTATAAAACACTAGTCCGTTCACAGTTGGAATACGCGGTGCCTATCTGGTGCCCGTATTACGATAAATATAAGCAAGCGATAGAAATGGTTCAGAAAAAATTTCTTCGTGCCACTCACTACAAGTGCTTCCGTGCAAGGATTCCCTATGCAGATTTGCTAAGGCATTATAGGACATTGAGCTTGGATTCCAGACGTTCACTGATCATGGTTGTGATGCTGTACGGTATATGCAATAACAAATTTAATTGTACTGAGCTCTCGAATAGATTGTGTTATGTAGTACCTAGAACTGTTACTCGGCGTGAGGTGCGCGCACCTCGACTATTCTACACTGCGCGATGCAGAACGAAGGCTGGGGTGCGAGCCCCTCTCCGCCGACTTTTAGAAACCTATAACACCCAATTCATTGATTTTGATATTTTCGCGCTGTCACAATATAAATTCAAAAGAATGATTTCACAATTTCTTGCAAGTCGCCTATAAGACGGATGATCTTGTCATCCGCATCCTTCGATTCGTGTTTTTCTGATAAATGTGTACTTTTTACTTTTTTATTTTTACTGTTTACTTTTTTTAATTTTTACTTTTTTTACTTTTTATTTTTATTTACATTTTAATTTTAATATTTTCATTTAACATGCGTTCGTTGTCATACCTTGATGTCATTTCGTGGACAATAGTGTGGGTTATACGTTTTTAAGACTGATTTAATAACTTTTTTTTTTGTAAATGCTGTAATGTATAACTGTTTTTTGTCCCAAATAAATAAAATAAAATAAAATAAAATAAACAAAAAGGGTGATGTCAGTTCTTAAAATTGACGATTATCATAAAAACAATAGACTTAAAACAATTATTTTCTTAATAATTATAAAAGCGCATAATTATTGCTTTTATAGTTTCGAGGAGTTCCTGGTTAAATAATTTAAGGTTCGCAGATGGGTGACCATCCATAACATATCGACACTCCTCCGTGCCTCAGAAAGCACGTTAAGCCGTTGGTCCCGGCTGTTATTTGTACGTGTTTGGCAGTCATTACGGGTAAGAGAAATCGGGAAGTCTGACAACCTGTCTTAACAAGGGATATCGTATTACCCAGTAATTGTGTTGTGGAGATCAGTTAGGCATTCGCTCGATGTAAAATACTGGTATTCAGCTGCATCTGGTTAGACTGGAAGCTGGCCCCAACATACTTGAGAAAAGGCTAGGCGATTTGAATGTACGCTTTTATAATTTCTAACGGCACGATATATTATCGTGTACGTCCACGTCCATAATATTAGACCATTTAAAGCACAATAGTGAATGTAGAATTGTAAACCAATAATATCGTTTGATACCAAGCCAACAGATGCGGAAACACTTCAATTTAATAGATACCTGAAGAATGTGTGTTCATCTTATTATTTTTATTACGACATGAAACCGCAAAATGAGGCAACCATGTTGGAGTCAGGGCAGATATAAATACTATGAAGTACGCAGTTTTAACCGGTGAGTGGTTAATACCAGCTCAAGGGCTTAAAATACCATCTCATAAACATACACGTTTACACATATCTGCAACAGTGAAGTCCCTTGATGAATATGAACCATTATTTTGGGATTGTGACGTAGATAGTAATGTAACAAGATCAAAGCTTATATCTACTATCAGAAAAATACGATGATCTGTGAAAAATAATTAAATTTTAACAAAAACATTTAAAAAAAACCGGCAAACTGCGAGTCAGATTCGCACACGAAGTCTTCCGTACCACAAGACAATAAAGGCCGAAATAAACACGTTTCTTGTATTTTTTTGTGTTGTTATATCAGCAATAGAAATACACACTCTGTGAAAATTTTAACCGTCTACCTATATCGGTTCATGAAATAGAACCCGCTGTCAGACGGACGGCGGCCAATGGTGGCTGCCAAAGCCAAAGAGCTTAACAGTCTGTTCCGTACTCATACGGGTACGAAACACCCTCTATAGCAAAATCCGAAGACGTATTAGATTCTAAGACATACTCGTAGATTGTGCATTTCTTTTTACACGCTTTATATTAGCTTCACTTGTATGTTTGTTTGTATGTAACCCACTCCTTAGAGCGCGATTTTGACCCACTTTAAACGGTCAGATTTCATTTAAACTTTGTAAACTTATCGAGGACCGATGATAATTCAATAATTAAAAAAGAAAAAATACAAAAATAAATCACGTTTTTGTAGTTAGCAGAACTAAAAAATATAAAATAAATAATAGTTTAAAAAACACGCTTTAAAAACCAAATTAAAAAAGGAGAAAATAATTTAATTCAATTAAAAAGCGTGGGGTGCTTGACATTAAGTGATTATAAAAATACCTCAAGAAGCACCCCACGCTTTTAAATTGAATTATTATTATTTTCACCTTATACGCAATACTAAAATAATAAGAATCACAAATCTTATTACCTACGAGAAATCCCGGGTATATTATAGGTTACCGTAACATAAACGATAAGATAACTCGCATAGCAGATGCAGTACATTACCCAGTAAACACAAAAATTACCCAGGGTATCCCCCAAATTCTCCGAGGACCGAATAAACACCTGCTTCTCAAGCATACTTTATCTTTACGAGGCAAAGCTTTTAAACAACAATATTCATAAATCGTGAGGTTATTCAGGAGGGAACATTATACCACCTGTTTGTACACGATTCCCCTGACACCGTTATGTAGGTTAGATTTGCTTTACGCCCTAAATAAGAACAATAGCTGTCTGGGGGTACCTTTTGTGACCTCGATTGGTGGTGTCTGGGTTAACGAAGGGTAATTAGCGGGCTAGTGTCTATTCAGCCATTCTTTTGTGTCACGGGGTGGATGGGACGCTCCCTTTTATCTTGGGTCAATCGCTCTCTATAATATTAAACGGTTTGGAAGATTTAAACTTCAAAGCTACGAAGCCCTCCGTTATTATTATAATGTGTATGTTGTTCTACTCATAGTTTAGACTCTAAAACTGTGATTTCCAAAGTGGTCCATTTTGTGGTTTCGTGGGGTGGGAGCAGACTCGAAGGGGATCTACGATGGCGTGAAAAAATAAATGGGGGTTCACAAGTAGTGAGTGGGGGTCCACGAAAATGTATCTGGTTTCGATGGTAAAGAACAAAAACCTATCAATGATAAACTATAAAACTACTCAAAAAAATTAAGGGAGCAAAAAATTACTTTTCGGTGATTTTTGACAGGCTGTGATTTCGGTGACTAAACTATGATTAGATGGAGGAAACTTTAAATGTGAGAGTTTGCAAAATTGCAAAAAGACTATTATTACCTAGATACACATGTTCTTCTCATGTGACGAGGTAAACATCTTATGGCAAATACTACGTATTTTGTGGTTATAATAATGTCTTACAATAAGTACATACTTTACAAACGTTTCAAACATTCTGACGACAGTAATTGTTTTAAAACACAGTAATTTGTAAAGAGTTTATCTTCATTCCTATTTGTTGGAGTAGGTATATTATTATTTATTTACTGAAGAACATAGCTAATGAGATAAATATGTAAATGCCAACATTTACTTTATGGTGTTCAGATAACTGTCGCGATAACACGACGCCATTGACACAGAAACATTCGATGGTAAACCCTATTTCATCCACTTAAGATTCATATTGCAGTACCATATTGAGTAGACATTTCATTACATAGCTTGATTTGAAAGTTAAACGTTTAAGCATCATCAACATTAAAACAAAACATACCTATAAGTAAGAAATTAACCGCCTCACAATAATTCATTCTTTACGAGTTTCACAAACCAATTTATTTGTAACTAACGACGACCTAGGTCAATTAAAAGCAACTAATTTGACTAACGCATTTCATCGCGTGTTTGTTTCAGTAATACAATAAGTTAAATGCCATAGTATTCGAGCATTCGTACAATGTACGGGATGTTTGGAGTTCCCGCTGAAGGGTAGCCGGCACACCCCGTTGTGGCGAGGACTGCGGCCAGTGACGTCACCTCGGCACTCCCTAGTCCCCATAGAAACGACATGCTATACATAAATAGATAGTCCCTTGACGACTCGTAACCGTAATGATGTCTATTTTCGGACACGATTCCGGCAATATGCTTTAATATTTTGGAGGAAATCAAATTTTGTGTAATGTCAATAGTGTGACGAGAAACACGAATGCAAAATTCTAAATCCGAGTGGAAAATTGGAAACAGCATGTTGCTTTATTTTCCTACAACTGTTTGTTTAGTGACAGTCTTAAGAAAGGTCTGTAGGTTAAAAAAACGCTGTGATAGTAAGAAATCACCACTACATATACGATAACCAATCCGCTACCCATATAGTCGAGCATGTCAATATTGTTTCATCGACCTTTCAGTAGAAGGCCCCAAATTCTGCAGTATAAACGATTACTGGCTGAAATAATAACTATACAAATAAATATCAACGGCTACTCCATCTACAATTTCCCAGACAGACAAGTTATAACAATGTTATTTTCGTTGTCATTTCTCATATTTCACGGTAGTATCAAATTTAAATGCTCTGCAGCATTCTCATGGCAATGCCAATCCGTGATTCAGACCATTTATTTTAAAAGCCTAAGGTTTGTTTTATGATGATAGCGCCGTCACGCGAAGCCCGCATCTATTTCGCATATTTCTATATGACCAATGGGAATTCATTGCATTTCTTGTAAAAAGTTTTTTGACTCTAAATTTTCTTTGCTACCTAGCTTACGAAGTTATTCACAACTGTCAGCTCATCTGGTGGTTTACTGAACAGGAGTCTTCTCTAAGAGACCTATTGTCAGAGGAGTCTTGAAAAGCGTATTATTCTTCACCTGCCACCATGAGGTACACCACATTCGTAGCGTAATTTCTTTCATTGTCATACAACAGTGACAACATTGATCAAACAGGGACCATAACTAATTTACTGTCTACTGTTTTTCCTACAAGCAAGCAAACTATACGAGAATAATTTAGCAGCTCTATGCTTTTTAACCCGTCTAAGTCAGCATCTGGTAATTATATTTTTTTCTTTCATCGTGAAAAGATGAATGTTGTGAACTAGAGGACCTTCATCTTCAAAACTGAGAAAAACGTTAAATAAAGACGGATGAAGTTCAATATTATGAATAGATCTCCTAAAAAGAGTTAAAAATATCGAGATCTTATCACTGTATGAGTCACAACCAGTCATCCGAATTATATAGCTACCACATACACTGCCCAAGGTTACTATTATAACATCAACTGTGAGATCGGTACAACTGTACCCACAATAGTTCTTTGTTCTGGGATATAGTGAGGGAATTAGCACATCAAAGGAATCCTGACGAACAATGTGCTTGGTCGTTAGCAGCACACTAAATACTTATTGGTCGATGTTGTGATAACAGAGGGCCAATTCCCGTGTTTTTAAGAACGTACGCAATCTGTCTTACTTTGCAAAAAATACCTCTAATTTCCCAACATTTTTGAAAAGTTTTTAACATTGAATTGTCCCTGAGATGAAACTCCGACTGCATTTTGAACGTTTAAAAATTACGAAAATTAGCATTCTGGTGGTAACTGATGTTTTTGTTAAGGTGATTTGTGGATTGTTTTGTAATTGGTGGTAACTGCAAATAATGCAGATAATTTGCATTCTTATCTCTGAACGTATACAGTTTAAGTTGGTTAAATAGCTAGTTAGAAACGTACCAGACAGAAGTTTCCATAGTTGTAAAATATTCTAGTTAGAAGTCTGCAAACTGAACTAAGCACTTAAAAATGTGAGAGCCACCATCTGCTTATGACATCAGCACTGTCTTCAACGACTATTTAATAACAGTCGTTGAAAATTACAGGACAATGAATTACCTACTCGTTAATAAGCTGTAATATTAATAGGGTATTACACCCATTTTTGAAAAGTGTAGATTCTAAAATGCTTATAAACCACAAAAAGCAACATTTTTATTGAATCGATTAGTGCCATAAAAATGCATTAAAATTTTACATTTTCATATTTCGCGCGTAATTTGACGAAAAGGCTGGACGTAGTGGACGCCATATTGCTGTGGTTATGACGTCACTTTGCTGTGTAAACAAATGCACTGATAATTGTTTATAATTTAGTTTCGTTTTTTTTTTTAGTTTTTTGTTATTATAAACAATTATCAGTTAGTATAACTAGTTATGAAAATAATAAAAGTACAAAGTTGTTCAGTTGATTAGTTTAAACAGCGGTACGACGTAATATCATGGCGGCTACTATTTCATGGTGTTCAAAAACAGATTTCATGGTGAGAAAAAACTGAAATCTTTGAATTGAATTTTGAAATTTATTTTTTATTTCATGAACTAAAACTAACATTTTCCGACTGCTTTTTGCCTAAGCTATCTCAATAAAATATTTTTAAACTTTTTCTCAAATGCAGTAAAATACCCTGGTATTGTTATAATCATTTCCGTTACACTCGAATTACAGTGTTGTAAAAGTGGCGTGGATGAACCACTACATAAGATAGGAATTTATCATTTTTACTCTTTGAATCGCTCTAATATAAAGTCATAAAGTTATCATGTTTGTTTCGTATACAAGCTGCATATCAAAATGTGAATAATGGTAATTTATTGACCCAAGTCCAGTGGCGAATGACAACAGAAAGACTTTCCCACTCGCATAAACACTATTATATACCATAATCTAACAAACAAAACAGCCAATAATCTGGACTAAACATCCACCTCACTCAATGACATCATAACAAACCCCAAGTTGCGACATCAGAACAGCTTGTTACGGGAACATAGGAGAATGACGTCACCACCGCAGACGTCATGATGAGGGGAACTGAATGTTCCTTTTTATAGTTGACGCGGTATTTGAGAGACCTTACTAATGATATCATAGCATTAAGTCTAAGGTCAGCAAATAGATCTTTGAATGGTTCCAACCATATTGTTAAATTAAGGAACTTATAAAATGGGTTTATAGTATTTAGCAGCTGTATTTTATACAGATTTTGTATTAGTCATACGAGGAGTAAATACATGAGCAATAGCTAAACCACATTGACTCTAACAACGATAAGAAAACAATATAAAGAGCGTTTGGTTCAGTTGATTCATCAATCATCACATTATGCCGTCAACAATGAATATTTAATAGAGAATAAACATGTTACACATAATAAAGTTCGTTAGTTTCCCGATAATGTAAGTAAATCAAAACATAAATCTGTTTAGGAAGGAAGGAAACAATAACAAACTAATGGCAGCTCGATTACGGAAGAACGAAAACCAACGTACAGGGGCTGCTATTATAATTTTTTTATTTGATTGTGGACAGAAACAGTTTAAGACCAACCAGGACAAGTATAGACCCACACCCACTGCATATACGTTTGATATTTTTGATTTCATTGAGGGTGTGCGACTCATAACATATTGAAACCCCTCCATGCCTCGGAAAGCACGGTTATTCGTAGATATTTTACAGTCGATACGGGTACTTTGACAATCAGAAGCCCAAAAGCCTGACAACCAGTCTTACCCAATATCGTGTTACCCAGTAACTGGGGCTTGTGGAGGACAGATAGGCAGTCGCTCCATGTAAAATACTGCTATTTAGCTGCATCCGGATAGAATGGTAACCGACACCAAAGGCTAGGCAGACTACAGATTGTTTGATTGAAAAGATCGTTAATGCCCAATGCGTACAATGCCCCCCCTCTGTTCCTAGGAATACGAGCGAGTGACGTACAAAGTTAGTATGATCCACAAAACGGTACAAGAACTTTCCACGGAATCGAAGCCTTTCAAGAGCGTATTGGACGTCAATTAATTATACTTCAGCACAAATGAAAGTGGTCTCATCAATTGTACTCGACTGTGGCAGACATTGATTGGATGTATTTTTTATAATAGTAGAACGCAATGTCTATGACGTCATCCAAAAATTCATAAAGGGTTTGTAATGAATGGGTTAAGAACAGAAGTGAAAGAAAATTTAGTAAAGAAAATGGTAAAAAACATAATTTATCCTTCTGATTTAATTGAGGATGGGAGTGTTGGGACCATAACACGTGCCTCGGAATGCCCACTTCAAGCCGTTGGTCCTGGCTCCTGGTTGTCATTCGTAGAGGTTTGCCAGTCGTTTCGGGAACTTTGTCAGTCAGAAGCCCAATAGTCTGACAACCAGTCTTACCAAGGAGTACCCTTCTTGAAACTAGATACTGCTGTCAACAATAACACTTAAGAAAACGACATTTTTATATTTATTTATTTTATTTTATTTTTATTTCTTTGGGACAACAAACAATTGCGTAATAATGCTTAATACTACTACATAGATTATATAACATTTAGGTAATAACGCAACCAGCACCGTTATCCACAAAATAATATAGAAAAAAATTAATTAGGTAGGTACAAGCAAACTTAAGTAAACAAAAGATTTAACTATCATAATGTGATTTACACAACACTTAGCAAAAAGTGAGACAAACTATTAACAACCGACTTCGAAACCCATCAGATATAAACAAAATTTAAATGCGTCCATTTCGGAGTAAACCTCATTCGAACAGAAAACTTTTGAAGTCGGTTAAAAATAAACAAGCAAATCTGTGCAATATAGACATTATGAGGAAATGTGAACAATTTTTTCACAGATATGTTTCTTGAACTGTGCAAGTGACAAAACAAACAAGTCAACGTCAGCGAAATCATCGTTGTAACTTTTCATAATACGCCGTAAAGGAGCTCGTTCACCTGCGTTAGTCCTGCACGGCTTGGGGGCAAATAGACTATGAGTATAAGTATCTCGAATACGTTGGGAACGACTAGGTATGCGAATGTAAATTTGGTTTATGAGTTTAATGCAATCAAATTCATTTTGACAGACTTTATATAAGAATGATTGATCAAGATACAGTCTCCTTGATTTAAGAGTTGACAATGAGAACTTTTCTAGGAGAGTATGATATGAAGACCGTCTCTTAAAAAATGTGTAGTTTAATGTATAGTTGCAGACACTGAGCTAATAGCGTAAAATATTGTCTTGTAATGTGATGACAACAATTGAATAATATAGAGCGCAATATTTAACTCATTTGACCTTCAAACTTGAACTTTTCATAATGGCGACTGTTGGTTCATTCATGAAGTTTTATTATAATACAATTTCAAAAATTTAACTTTGGTCAACACAACTACATTGTATGATTAGGAAAATATTTTGCTTTCCATGGAAATAATGTTTAAATGCAGAAGAAAATGGCACTCTGTGGGAAATTTAATACATATAACGATAATAGATGAAGTCAGATTGTAGAGAGAATTGGTAATATCAGCAGAGTAGCTAAGGATTTTCTGAGGATAGATGGCATGGAATCCGCTGGATCAGCAGCAACACTCAATAATCAACAGAAACGAGACAGATATAAAAGCGATAAATCCTCCCTCAATTTTGCTGCGGCTGTGGGGATTTACCCAAAAAGATTATATCTGAAATCTTCACATTGCTTCAACGTCAATACAAACTGTCCTGTCCAGATTTGACATTCAAACGTCGCGTGGGACTAGCCGTGGCCTTAAACCACCATTCTACAAACACAAACAAAAAATCTATTGAAAATAAACATAAACTGATCTATTGACGTTGACTTAAATTGCCATCAGTAAATGTGTTGACAGGCAGGGCGTTACAGTTATAAATAAAGTTTACCACGAAATATGGTTACAAAATCGATTGGCATTGTGTTCGTTAACCTTCGACTAATCGGTTTACACTCAATCGGAACCGATTTTAGAGGATAGTCGTGGGTGAAAGAGCTGTGGTGGCATTGGTATCAGTCCCGACTTACTGAATTATAGGTCGTGGCTTCGAAGACATGTCGTATCCACCAACCAGCACATGGCACGCATGGTGGAATTACGGCCCAGTCTCTGTCACAGAGAGGAGGCCTGTGTTACCTGTCCCAGCATTGGGAACATTATATGCTGATTATGGTACGTGGTTGAAACAACGCTGAAAATACATGATATAAACATTGGCAAGGTCATAGTTAGCGATAGGATAAACTCTGTTTTGTTGCAGTCATACATGATTATGTACGCAGAAATGATTTTTTAGTCGAAATAAATGTTATGGTCAATAGGTATATGGTTTTATATAAATGTATAAAGTTTATTGAAGCTGTACAGGTGACAGGGCATGAGGTGCAAGATGGAAGTTGGGCCATTGTCTGTCGCCGCATATACACTTGAGGATCTTTTAACCGAGTCTGCGAACGGTGTTCGCGTGGCTGAATTTTAGGATAAACATACTATTTGAATTTTCGCAACCACTTTCTTAACTAACATCGATAACATAATGTTCCGATGCGAGATTCGATATGTTTCATGAAATTGCACAGAAGTAATTGAAGAAAATTTCAGAGAATTTACTTTCAGCATATTTATGTCTTACACAGTCACGTATACATGGCCACATTTCTTTGAAATCTTCAGCGGAAATCAATCGTGTCAACAGGTAACTTAGTCACCTGTTCGATGTACTTTTCTATGAGTAATTTTGTATAGGATTCATCATATTTATTTTTTAAACACATTGCTATTGTTTATCTACTGTATGACTCACTTGAAGTACTAGCCAATTTTTAATATTGTTTAATGCGATTAGAATGCAGGCCGGTCATTGTCTTATACTAACATAAAAGTATACTGGAAAGACATTGCGTGCTGGAACCATTTTCCTCGCACATGTACAGACGGGAATAGCACAGAAAACACAGTTCTTACTTTATTATTATGTGGTAGCGCAAGTGCTAGTAGTACGTTATTATAAATTAGTGCAAGGCGAGCTAGTTTTCAAACGAGAAATGGCCAGATGGTGTTATGACGTAGCAAGGACCGGCAGACGAGACTGGTTTAAGAAAACACGTTCCACCTTCCGAAACTGTCTAGGAAGTTGTCTAAAATTGGAAGGATAGCATGTGAAGCACCTATCATGAAATAGATATCGAAATTAGGAGATAGGAGAGACCAAAAGCTGATTATACCACCGACAATGATTAGACCAGAATGAGAAAATATTGTTAAAACCTAAACTATAGAAAGTTAATTTAAAGGAAAGTTAAAGTTAATTTAAAATCTATCAGAAAGTTAAAAACGCCTTGTTCCAAACAATACGTTTTTTTAATTTTATGATAGATTTCAAATATGACATCAATCTACTACGAATGCAGATTGAATGCAGACTTCTCAAGCGTGACTGTATGGCCCATCTTTTAATAATGTTGACTATATTCTGACCTGCAGGCTTAGCACGAGCACCGTTTTGTCGACGGAAGAATAGACAAATTGACATTCCGTGTAGACAGTACGACTACGGTAGCAAAGTAGAAAGAGTCAATTTGCAATTTTTACGAAATACACTCTTTTACATAGGTAATTCGACTCGACATACTTTATTTTGTCATATGAACTTTTTTCTGTTTTACGTCACGTATAAAGAGACAATTACAACAATTTTTCTCAAAGTATCGAAGTACCGTATCTTGGAACAAAAAAATATTACAGTAATATTAGCCTTAACCATTTCTATTAACTAAATGATGTAAAATAGGAGAAGATAGCTTTGTTCTTCTATTAATTATCACAGTTACCTATGCGTTCAAAACTAACTAATCATGATTTTGTAGAATTTGTAGATAACCGTGTATACTTACTTTGTGGCCGTCTAGTACAAAGTTTGTTGTCAATGTGATTTTGACAGTTTGGGAAGAAAACATTCTTCTGAAATAGTCTACATATAAAAGGACCTAGACAAAGATCGTTAAAAACGAAAGACAAATGACAGATTGTAGAAGGATTTCGACGGTGCGATGTTAAAAATAGAGAAACGAAATGTCACTTTGTATGGAAAGACCTGTGTCTATTCTTCGTAGAAATAGAAAGCGTCATGCTAAGCCTGCTGTTAAGACTAACTTGTCCTCTTTTATTTAATTAGTACCTACGCTGCAAAATTTATTTCGATCAGAATTATAATACTTTTTTATGTATCTTTCACCCTTTGTCATCCAATATTTTGTAACAATCAATACTTCTTTTATTTTTAAATCTTTTTCAACTACGCCTAATTTACTGACCTTTACCGAGTATGGTATTTCAAGTATTCGAAGCCATACATATTTAATTACTAGGCTATATTAAAGGGCAACATATTTCTTTACAATTTACGATCGCATGCAGTGATTGAGGTTAAACGTGTCTATCAACTAGAGTGCGTATGGCTTTAAATCAAAGAAACCTTTTATGATTGATTGGGTGAATGGTGAGAATACGAGCAAGCAGAGAAGACTAAGGGCGAATTTCACCAATGAAACTAACCGAAATTCGCACATCTAGGGGCCTACTCCCTAAGCACGAAGTCCGTCGTTTCGGTCGAAGTAACGGGCATTTCCAACTCCGTATCACTTACGGACAGAATATTAGTTTAGAGCCCGAACTAAGAATAGATGACAACACGATTTGACAACTGTCCCTACTCCAGCACCCTAATTGCGTAACACGCGATTAATCATAATCGGTTTCATTTTGACAGTTCAACAATATTCATTGCGTTATTTACGTTGCTGAGCAGACACATTTTTCGAACATATGATATGAGCAATGGTTTAGCCATCTGTTTCAAAACGAAACATATTATTATTAATCGTGAGTTACGCAATTAGGGTGCAGATATGTTTTTTCCCGTCCAAAAAAGTACATTTATTGGCTGTAGGATTCACTAAGAAGTTTCGAACTACTTTCGGACGGGCCCGTATCTTCGTTGACGGAGTTAGAGAGTAGGCCCCCTAAACCGCGTTCAAGAGCTGTCAGTGTCATCATTGTGGCATTAACAGCTGCTCTTGAACACCGCTTAGGTGCGCAGATTTCGTTCAGGCCCATTGGTGTAATTCGCCCTCAGACCGAGATCTACAGTGTGTAACATAATTAACGCAAGACCTCATAAAATCCAATTAGAGTATTGGTTAAAAGCATACTACAATGACCAAAACGAGAGAAAAGAGCAAAGCACAAGCTAAGTTACGTTAATAGATCTCGGTTTAAGTATGGCAACCAGCTCTCAACTTTGCCCTTAACGAGATATCCCATTAAGGGCTAAGTTAAAGACGTCAAGTTAGGTTAACGAAGTCAGACGGCAGTCACGCCGTGTTACAGTTCGAAATTACACCAATTATGGTTGCTCGGATTGACTCGAGTCTGCCGTCACACCATCAGTAGAGATCTGCCAGGGGTGCGGGTTGTTCGAAAGAGATACCGCGGCCCCTGACACACAGGCAACTGAGGGAACACGGATGGGTTTTAGTCAGTATAAGTCTGACACGCCCTCCTGCTCCACCCAGAGCGGGAGAAGTTATTTGATGACTTCCCAACAAAAAAAAAAAAGTGGAGATCAACTAATTTAAAAATGGAAGCCCCTCCGCTGCTTGTTGCATACACATTTCAAATGTTTGTATATAAATGTTATTGGAGGGGCGTGCAGTTTTATTTTAGTTGATCTCTACCTACATGTTGATAGCAACAAGGTAGACGCTTCATCATCTGAGGTATCTGCCTAGCCATTTCCCAACTATGTTGGAGTCGGGTGCCGGTCTAACCGTATGTTAACTGAATTCTAGTATTTTATATGAAGCTACTGCCTGTCTAACCACCACAACCAAATTACTGGATAACATGATACTCCTTGGTAGACTGGTTGTCAGGCTCTTGGGCTTCCGACTGTGAAAGATCTACGTTTGACAGCCAGGACTAACGGCTTAACGTGCTTTCCGAGGCTCGAAAGAGATTTCGATATATTGGGCTGCCTCAATGAAATCAAAAATTTCGAACGTAGATGCAGTCAGTATGAGGGTATTTAGTTGTCTTCATTGGTCTTAAATTGTTTCTGTCCACAATCAAATAAAAAAGTTAGTAATAGCACCCCACGCGAGCGACTGCCTACCTGACCGCCACCACCCAGTTACTGGGTAACCAATTAATGAGAGATGCCTCTGAAACATACGTAAATCGTTTCCAAAATATACGTGATTCGGAAGTCCTAGTTTTATCAAATAACCTAGCTAATTTTTACAAGCACTTTTAAATTAAATACCTCGTCGTACTTAGCGTAATTTACAGTCTAGCTGCCGACTTCCTTTAAGACCCTCGGTTCGACACCGACTGTTGAAAATCCTCGGTTCGACACCGACAGTTGAAAATCCTCGGTTCGACACCGACAGTTGAAAATCCTCGGTTCGACACCGACAGTTGAAAATCCTCGTTTCGACACCGACAGTTGAAAATCCTCGGTTCGACACCGACAGTTGAAAATCCTCGGTTCGTCACCGACAGTTGAAAATCCTCGGTTCGACACCGACAGTTGAAAATTCCACTGCGCGAAAAAATTCCGCCGCGATTTTATTATACGTCCGAATGAATTTCTACTAACGATCATCGTCCGATCAATGACAAGGGAGCAGGTTAATGAACCACACCCCCCAGTTCATATATCGAACTTAATAACCTTCATTCAACGTAAACTAATAAATGTTATATTGATATTGGTCGATAGTACACGCAAAGCACAAATACTAAGATAAATTACGCGTAGTAATATGCAGAAATAAATAAAGAAACGTTGTATTTTCATTATCTTTCAAGTAAATAATGTGTGTTACAGTGTTGACATTGTTATATTTACTTAGTAAGCATATATAATAAGATATTACATACTATTTATTATCACGCTACTACGTGTCAAAGATGGCAAAACTATTCGCGAATTTTCGCAGAATTAATCAAAGTTATGTTTTTTACTGAATGCTTGCTGGATTAGTCAGCCATGCTTCTTTCTTTTGCAGACAGTTCATTTGATTTTAAAACCAAGCATACCACCGAATCGGGCACAACAGATTTAAAAATCCACCAGGTTTATTTGGTGCTCTATCTCTAAAAACATGTAAAAAGTAACAGACAGATTTACTTTCGCATTAATAATATTAGTATGAATTTGCTAGATTTAATCAGTAATGCTCCTTTTTACTTTGATGTTGATACCAAGCGTACCCACCATGCAAACTAAGATACGACACGAAAGCTGCAGAATTTTAAATTCAGTATTTTTGGTGATATCACCAAAATGTTTAAAACAGCATACTCAAATCGAACAATGCGACGAAAGCAATAAAAATGCGCACTCTCCAAGTAGCATTTTAAGCTGATAAAGTTGATGTGCAATCCAACCGAACCGTTCAATGAATGAAATAAAATTACACAGTCCAACCTACATCGTTAATTCCACTTGCATATAAAACGGATGAGATATAAGTGCATTTGGCACATTGTCAATGATCCATTGTCCTATAACAAGTTACTGGAGCCATGCGGCATGTTGACCTAGGCGCTGTGCCAGGTGGCCGGTTACTAGGGCTAGCACTCTCAAGTTAACCTGCCTAAAACATAAGTATATAACATAACATCGCCTGCTTTACCCGAAGGGAAGCGGTGTACCAGTGGAACACCCAAATCTCGCCGATAACGTTTAAATCCCATGCAAATGAGAGCGAGGTTATTGCCTTAAGGTGAATCTAGTCGGCATTTTTTCCATACAAACTTCTGGAGTGTATTACTCCACTGTTCGACAATGCACAACAAAAATTTAAAATGGTATGGTTTTGTCTCATTATTAATATTTTCTGTACGTAAACAGAATACTAAAATAAAATGTCATTAAAAAGTTATGACTGTTATGAGCCAACAAAGATTAGTTTTTTTGCTAATTTAACCTAACTTTGGGCGTGTTTAAGTAATTAAAGAAGTGTAAAATCTCCAAAACCAAGTCGGTACCGACAGCTTCAACTATCGAAAAGTTCAATAAACTTTATTAGTCGTTGATTTATTCAGTGGTTTTTTCATAAAACCCGATCTTCCGAAGGACTTTTCTTAATTTTTTACGCGCAGTTTTACTATAAATGATCCTGCATCTCACTCAATAACCTTGTGCATGTAGACTTGCGTCTAACTGCTTATCACTGATACTACCTCTGTCGGAAACGATGCCTGGTGAGACAGCATGCTTTTTAGCCAGGCCTACCAGTGAGTTCAAGCCCGCGACTAGATTCCCCTTAAACCGGGCACAAATGACTCTGGGCTGCTACGAAATTCTTGACGGAAAACCTAATAACACTTGGCTTGACATGGGAATCGAACCTAAGACCTCATGCTCAGCCAATCGTGCTTACGACTATTAGACCAACGAGGCAGTCAACATTGGTACATAATCGCAGTTGCGCGATGTGAATACCGTAACGATACATAAACAGCAAACAAACAGTCACTGCAGCTGCACAGGAAAAAAGATTTAAAAAAAATCTAACAAAAAAGTTGCGTCACGCATCAAGAAAAACAATTTAATTTTCCTCTTTCTTTTGCGCCTCAAATACTTATTAAGTACCTCAGATTATAAAACAGTTTTATAATTTGAGCATAATACCTTCTAAATTTATAGAATTAGTAACTTTGAAACACTACATTTTAAGTTACATAAAACACGATCTATTGTACGCTATTATATTTTCTAACGTGACGATATTACCGTGGACGTCTACGCCCACTAATATATGGTAATACGTGCACGTTTATAACGTTATTGTGGAACGAAACACTAACAAATAAGTAACCTTTTTTCGAGTGTAAGTTGTGGTAACCCTAGCAAAATCTAGAAGTATTATGGGCTAGGCCAACTTAAGATTTAAGCACACATGAGCTCTCGAGATTGGCAGGCGGATTAGACTGGTTGCAGCCGCCATTACCTGGAATGTGGCATGCCAGCACTAATCTGACGACATTCCCGGCTGGCTAGGTTAACTTAATGACGAATGATACAGAATTACACATAATTCATCATCTGCCTAGCCTTTTCCAAACTTTGTTGGGGTCGGCTTCTAGTCTAACCGGATGAAGTTGCATTTTACATGGAGCGACTGCCTAACTGATTTCCATAACCCAGTTACTGGGTAACACGATACCCCTTGGTAAAGACTGGTTGTCAGACTTTCGGGCTTCGGACGACCCGTAAACGACTGTCAAAGATCCACGAATAACAGCCGGGACCAACGACTTATCGTGCTTAATTAGAATTACACATAATTAGTATATTTTTATGTAAAAATCATAATTCTCCTGCCCTTTTCGTTTTCTAGTATTACTCGTCATCTCGGTAGTCACCCTCTTTCTAACCATATCATCTTTCACACAGTCCATCCACGTTTCTTTGGTCTTGCCCTATTCTTATAGCCATCCACATTCATACTCAAAACTTTCCTCACGACATTTTCCTCATTCCTCCGCATCACATGCTCATACCATGACAATCGATTCCCACACAATATATCAGTCACCGGTGCTACTTTCAAACTTCCTCGTATACACTAAATCCTTATTCTATCTATTTCATAACACCACACACAAAATAATGTCATATGAAAAGAGGCTTCGCGGTGCAGGAAGAGTGCCGGGAAGACTTCAGGGAGGTCTTTGCCCACAAGTTAACAAAAAAAAAAATACCAAAGCAACCCTTAAAACCCAAAACCAAACCTTAAAAAGGTTTAAGAACACTTTCCGTTTCATACTGAAGAGTGGGCCAGTTTTGCTAACCATAAACAAAGCCAACACGATACAAGACCAACCCACTTTTAGAAACATTTCGATCTTTATCTCCATAGTTTTACATATAATTTCCTTATCACATTATGATTACAGAAATTCTGAGACGACATCACATGTTCGTAGGCAAACACCTGAAGAGAATACGTAGACGAGTCTTATCTACATTTAGCGAACTATGAAGCTGACAAGCTGAATTTTGATATCAGCCATCAGCAATCACGATATTAGCCAAGCCCTTTTTGTACCGTGCATGTGGGCAGACCTGGGGGGCTACTGTCTAACTCCGTCAACGAAAATAAGGACCCGACCTAAAATAGTTCGAAATTTCGAAGTGACTCCTACAGTTGATTAATTAACTTTTTTGGACGGGTAAAACCATATACAGACATATTTGACAGTTGTCCCTACTCCCCGTAGGGACCACTGTGAAATCGTGTAAAAAATAATTATTTGTATGGGCCCCAAACTAATCATAGGTCCGTAAGTGATACGGAGTAGGAAACGCCCGTAACTTCGACCGAGATTACGGATTTCGTGCTTAGAGAGTAGGCCCCCTGAAGTCAACGTCCGCACAGACGTAATAAAATCGCGGCGGGATTTTATCGCGCACTGAATTTCCAACTCTCGGTGTTGAACCGAGCATCGACAATTCAACAGAGTGCAGCGCGAGTGAGTTTCAGCGCGTCGAAAAAACACAGTGTTCGATTTTCAGCTTTCGGCGTTTGGCAGTGCGTTGAAGATCCAGTGCGAAAAAAAAGATTGTATTACGTCTGTGGGAACCTGGGCTTAGAGAAACATACCCGGCTATGTGCCGCGACCGCAGTCAAATCACGTTTTACGTAAGGATAGTCTCTGCGATAATGTCGTGTGTCTTATACTTATTTAGCCATCAATGGCGTCGCCCTACAATGTGTTTGTCAAAGAAAAGTCAAATTACTTTGCAGCTTGTAGAATCGTTTTATTGCAGATAATATTTGCTTTTCACGTTTACACGATAATAAATCTGTAATTGCTGCTATTTGAAAACATGTTATGCACGAGAATTGCAGTGAAGAGTACAAAATAATGTTTGTTTTTTATATTTTTCGAAGAAAACTTTATGCAGTGCTGCATTTATTCATGGGACATAGCAATTTGTAACTAATATTACAAAAATAAGACGAAAAAGAATCTACTCAAGTTACGGGCCCATTCCAATCCAGGGTTTGCAACCTCGACGGGGCAATTAACAGCTGATACATGTCTCTCCCTTTGTCATCCAATATAACAAATCAATCACGACGACAAAGGAAACTATACTATTGTTTATGAACACGTCTCACTGTAAACAGTTCTACAATTGCTCTTGCTACAGCCTCCAGAATACTTCGGATATAAGTTACATGATTAAAACTTTCCAAAGTGATTATATTTTTCCTCCTCCAATTATATTTTTTACCGAAGAAAGAAATTCATGTCAACATCACAGCGGCAGCGCCTTAAAAAAATCCAAAAAAGACCTTTAAACACAAATATTTAAACTTACGCAAGACTTGAACCAAATCGTCAAATTGGGGCTCAGTGCACTCTTTTTGGCGTCAAATTGTTGTTAAATTACATAATTGTTACTATCAGCTGTATTATTAACCTAGTTTAACCAACCACAGAGAGTTAGGTTTGCAACAAATTATAGCAAAGAGCATTCTTGATACAACATGAGCGATGATAGACGATTCGCAAAACGGGTTACATAACATCGACGTAAGTGGTAATGAGCGAAAAATATAATACGCACTCGTAGGAAGTAAACGCAATAAAACTGTGCATAATCCTTTCACTTTCTTTTTATTATTTCTTTACGTTTTTTAGTTTATATTTCCTTTCTGAATTAGCAAGCGTGGAGTGATTAGTAATCCATATGGCCAGAGTTTTGCTGCTCAACTGCCAAATGTGTGTTATGGTCTTAGTTTCAACAACCGTCGCTATTAGCCATTGAAGTAGCAACTATGTTCTTCCTATCTATCTATGCGTCGGGTTAGACTGGTAGCTGACCCAGCTTCAATACCCGCAACAGACATGACATACATTGATAGTGCTTATCATTAACATAATATGACTATTTCTAACTATCAGGAATCCTTATTGGAACCTTTAACCCACAGACAGTTTAGGTTGACACACCACAGGTTATCAATGCACAAATATTATGCAATTGGGCTTAAAAGGGCATATGTATCTATCCAAGTTGATAAGTAAGTTAAATTTCCATTAACAAATCAGTTAAATTGATGTCATCAACTCATCACACTTTTTGTCATAAATATGTGTCTCCAAGTTTGGTGATATTAATTAAGTTACTAATCAACATATTGGAAGAGATACCAGTATTGTTTGTAGGTCACTGTACAAACTAGATGCGACGGTTCTGAAACCGGCTGCTGGCTGTACCTTCCACGCCCATGCCTTTACGTACAATCGCAATATGCTGGCTATACAACGATTGAATATTTTTGCAGCCGATACTAAGGAATTTTGAAGAAAGAATTATGTTGAGTTAGGTGCTTTACTTTGGCGTGGTCCATGAGACATCGGAGATGTATGCTTTATCTATATGAATGGTAGGCATTCTGTTCTACTTATACGCTTTTATTAAAATAAATAGCTGTCCAATGCTTACTCAAGGATGCATAACCGGTAGGCTCGCAATACTTTCCTATCCTAAGGGCACGTCTCCCGACCATTACCGCGCCCCCTGGTCTATTTCTTGATATGCAATGGCCTCTGTAACACCATGAAGCATGAGGCTCTAGTGGCTAGTGCAAATCTTGGGGTTCATTCGATTAATCGAGTCTGGCCAAGCCATGCTGTGATCGGTGCATTTCATTCATTCTGTCCGCGACTAGGTTCGCGTGAAATTTATTCTCCTATTGCATCGCATCGCCCGCCCGCAGTATTACTTAGTTTTTTCTTTGCGTTATTTGTGACTTTTTTCTTTTTACTCGTCTCCTTAGTATTATAGCCCAATGTTAACTAGACTATAACTTTCCTCAAGAATTCGGCTATAGTAATCATTTCTTATATCCGAATTGTATCCAGAGAATTAACCCCAACATACGAACTTGCAAAAAAACAAAGTTTTAACTCTTCATAATACTAGCTAGACGATTAGGATCTACGCAAATAATAAGATGGTTGTAATAAGTGACAAAATTACACATAATATGTTATCTTTTATAGTTAACTGATATAATCAATCTGTTGCAAAAAGACAAAATAATAAAACTTGACAAGCAAGGCTACAAAGAAAGAAATGAGTTTCGAATTGCTTTCTTTTACTGAAAAAAGTATTATTACAAGAAAGCCTGCCCTTGGATTGTTCATGTCGTTAATTTGGTAATAACATTTCGCCTTGCACCAAATACCACAATGAGCATACCACCATACAAACATACATTTGTCAGGAGAGGTCAACACAACTAGGGTTGCGGCAAATAATTTTGGGTCGGCCTTTAACGAAACTTAGGATGAGTTTGATTAGGTGAAGAAGTGGTAGCTTTTTCAAGTGCAAAACTAAAAAAAAACTAAAACTAGAAGTGTATTAATTCCACCAAAACCGATAACAACGTTCTAAGAAATAATAATGAAACACTTGATCAAACAATCCACGTAATCTTACAAAAATTACACAGTTAACAGCCAAAGTGACCTAATATGGAACAGCTATTTATACCTAATGAACCATGCAATCTATCATGTAAACATTCAGCTAATCGAACTGTAACATCGCTTACAACGCTGACTCAACATACCTGACGCAGAATCTTCTTGAAAATCTTAAACTTCATATCGGCAAAATGAACTCACTTCAACACAATACAAACATCACAGAACTTAATGGTAACTAATTTTATATCAAGGCTAGAGATTAAAGCACAGAAATAGCGGCAAAGTCAACGGAACACGAAAGTAAATAAATAAAAACAAAATACGAACGAACGCACGTCCGTTCTGTTTGGCGTCCGCGCCCGAAGTGACGCTCGGGTAGAAAATAATTCTGTACACGATACGCCAATAAAACATTGTATAGTATGCAGCAGCGTGGATATATAGCTAAGTAATTTTCACTTCCATAAAAAAAACTTGGAAAGTTGTCTTGTAGACTGTTAACATAGATTGCTATCACTGATATCGATACTGCAATCAAAACTCTATTAGATCTTATTTTGCTGGATTATAAGGTACGCTGCATCTGCATATCGAATGCATAATGTGCAGTTTA
The DNA here is from genome assembly GCA_947359405.1 of Antitype chi. NCBI lineage: Eukaryota > Metazoa > Arthropoda > Insecta > Lepidoptera > Noctuidae > Antitype > Antitype chi. The sequence goes on from OX375824.1 coordinate 13,790,843, forward strand.
TCATTCTGATCTTGCTTGTGTATTTCTGGTAGTGTTTTTATATTCAATGCTGGTAAGAGCATGAAAGGCAAATAGGGTTTAGTATACATGAAAGGATTTTGCGCTAAAAATAACGTCACGACTTCACGAAGGACAGATCTGTCAAAATTTTGTGTTCGCAACTTCAGAGTTCTGACCGATGCAATTCATTAGAATTATTTTCTAGATTTACAAAAATCAAAATTAAATTTTGGGACAGAAGCTTCAGTAGCTTTCGAAAAACTTACTACAACTATAGAGACATGACATCTTCATTAAATACACAATAAACTGAAGAGTGAACAGGCATTTTCAGGGCACGCTCGTGTTATCGCTTTCCATCAGGCGTAATCGAGGTCAAAAGTAAGGTCAGCAATAAATAAAATAAATAAAACTGCACATCCTTATCAAAACAAATGAGAACAAAATTGTAATTAACAATGCTATAAGATCTAATTGATGAGTAATTAATACTCATCTAACAGACATGAGGCGATGTAAATCTAGATTTGATTAGTGAAACCATTATGTAACATGTATTTGTTTGGTATTTATTCAAACTCAAAGCATTTATATCAATCATACCATTTACAACCAATTTTGAACTGTCAAGGAATTGTTCAATCAGAAAGATGAAGCTAGGTGCCCATTTCGAATTGAATGAATGAATGGAATGCACCGATCCCAGCGTGGCTTGAGCAGACTCGATTAATCGAATGATCCCCAAGATTTGCACTAGCCCCTAGAGATGCTTCATGGTGTTACAGAGGCCATTGCATATCAAGAAGTAGACCGGGGTCGCTGTAATGGTCGGGAGACGTGCCCTTAGGATAGGAAAGGATTGCGACCCTACCGGATATGCATCCTAATAATGAAGCTAGTTGCCCATTCCAAAGCGTAATATGGACACTTATCAAATCAAAATATTGGTTTCATAACAAAAGTAAACAAAAGAAATATGTATAAAAAATAAACAAAGTCTTGTAAATAAAATAAACCGTGGCAGCCGTGACCTGTCCCAACTGACGTTCACGAGCATGACTATTCTAACAGTACCTATCCTATGGTAACATCATCACCAACACAACATAATATGGCATAATAATGAAACATTTTATCAAAATTGGGTATCCGAATGTCTAACGCAGCTAATCTTGAGGAATACTTTTGCCTGTCTATATAATTCTGACTCACTGTAATGATTGACGATAAATTATATGGAAAGGGATGATGCCAAGGTGACTCATAACGAGTAATAGACATTCGGAAGAAAAACCATCATGCTGCCCCGACCGTAAATTTATTAATACTTTATGACACATCAATAACCCACAATCCTTGTCGCACTTACCATAAGATCTGGCATGTTTCTAAATTAAAGAAATGCAAGGGAATTTTAATTAGCGCACTTGTGCGTTAACCAAAAAAACGGATCTAAATACCTATACAATTTTAAAATGGCATGCAGAATAGATTTAAAAAATAACTAATAATAAATTAAAAAAGGTTACATGATATGATACGATATGATGGCGATGATGGCTGGTAGATGATAATGGGATGACTGACGAAACTAATCGATGAGTATCACGGAAAGCTGAGGGGAAAGTCCCGTAATTTCAGTCGCAATCTGTCAAAAATACCTCCTTTTTCCCTACATTTTTGACAAATTTTTGATGAGATTGCCACCACATTTAGCACGTTGCACAGGTATTGGTCTCCAAGTATCCAGTATCCAAATTTCAAATATTCTGGAACCCGACTCTCGAAAAACTTGTCCAATGCGTGTTCATATTATACATGGTGCACCTTAGTCGCTACTTCAAATACCATTGACATCCGAATACGGGAAACGATCAAGTGTAATTGCCCCATTATACAAATTGACATAAAAAGTTCAAGATTACATCTGTAACATAATGTTTTTCGATAAATCTTGGAAATAACCTACATGATGTATATATATTTAAGATTTTTTCAACAGACATTTTAACAGTTTTTAGAACAGAGTTTTTAATACCAGACCAGCGTTCGGACAGTAAAAAATACTGAGTCTAAAAAAGATTACAACAATATTATCAGTAATTTAATGGTTAAGTTCTGAAACCGTGGTTGTATCATATTTCCTGGCATAGGATGACTCATGATGTTATCGGGAGACGACTATGATTATGTCAGTGGGATGGCACCTATCGCTTATCCGTCTTTCAAACAAATGTATCTTTTTTTTTTTCATTTTACGTCGTAGTGGTCGTGCCTGCTAACTATTTTCGAGATAACTACCTAGTTATCTCGAAAATAGTTAGAATAACTTTAGATATTATAATACGTAACCGCAGGTAGTTGGCGTAACTTATGTTTGGCATCCTAGTCATTTGCGTTGTTTTTTTTTTTAAATTACCTAACTAGAAAGAAAAAAATAAGAGAGAAGAAAAATATTACGAGAGATTAAAATATATTAAGATATTTTTTTTTGTTTTCATAAAACAACAAAATTGTGAGTTTTTATTTAATACGGGAGAACACTGGTTAATGCAACACAGTTATAACTAACACAGCACCCTACTTACGTAACACACTACCAATCAGAATCTGAATCAATTTGAAGGATATTGCTTCATATGGTCGAAAAATTTGTCTGCTCAACAACGTAAATAACGCAATGAATGTTGATGAACTGTCAAAATGAAAACCATTCCTACTGTTAGGTTGTTACGCAATCACCCCGCAGGACTCAGAGAATTCCATGATTTTTGTACATCTTGTGTAATGTCAATAAATAATTTAATTTGATTATTTATTGTTGAATTTCTTTAATGTCCAGTTCAAATTAACATAAATATGTGCCGCCTGTAATACCCCCCCCCCCCGTATACCCACCGTTCCCAAATGATGTGAACGTCTAATGTCAAAAGCCCTCTCTTACATGGGACTTATACATCATTTCTTTAATAAGTTCAAAATAGTACGCAGAGAATAGCTATGGTCAATCATAAGACTTGCCATTTAATGTGTTCAAACATCATTATTCCTAAGGCGTACATACGTTGTACGAAATGATACAAGTAGACTAGAAGGCAGCAGGTGTGCAATCTTTTTTTAGTTCAATGTGTAACAAAAATAAATAAATCAATCATTTTGTAATTTCCGGTAACTATGCAACAGCTGTTTGATATTATGATTAATTCGTTATTTGGTTAGTACTTACAACTTCAGTATACATTATAACAGTACATGACATAAATTACAAAAAAAAAATAGAATGGCAAGACAGGCCATACTCTCTCATATAATGATATAAGTCTCGAGATTTTGTCAAGTTGTAAAAACCGTGCGATGCATGGGCGGGTCGCTAGTACTAATATAATTTGGTTGACATCGAGCCTCGTTCTAGTGATCTCTAACTAGTCCGGTATGCAATTTGCATGCCAGTGATTAAGTTTTTCCGCTATGAAATATGCCTGTCTGGGTCTAATTTGGGTGTGGAATTTCTAGCTCTTATCTTTCCTTGGAGTTACGGTTACGCCCGAATTACTTTTTCATACGAAAATGGTATTTTAATAGGTTTAGGAACAATTTTTCAACGGTTAAATAACTTTAATCAGAAGTTTTAACATATTTTCTATACAAATTCTAACAGTCTTATTTAGTCCATAGATAAAAATTATCTGACTTGTTAAATATCTGCCCAAAATAAATACTCTGAGTTAAGCGAGCCTACAATAAGTTATAATAAAAAAATACAATATAACAGACTAGCTTCCGCCCGCGGCTTCGCCCGCGTGGAGGTCGGAAATTATCCCGCGGGAACGTACTACCGGGATAAAAAGTATCCTATGTGTTAATCTAGGTTATAATCTATCTGTGTGCCAAATTTCATCCAAATCCGTTCAGCCGCTTTTGCGTGAAAGAGTAACAAACATCCATCCATCCATACTTACAAACTTTCGCGTTTATAATATTAGTAAGGATGTTATTTTGAATACACATACTTACACATAAATATAATATAGAAAACAAACACAACAGAAAGAAAGAATTTTCGTCAAACAGGATAACTTTAAATATACCAAAATGACCAAAAGCGCGGGAGCCGAGCGAGCGCAGCGAGCGGTGCCGCGGCAGCAGCCGGCGAGCGTTACTTCCAAAGGCTAGTTGGCTGCGACATATCACGCGTAGGATTAAGTCTGTTTGGCCTAGGACAAACTAGTTCGGCCTGAAATTGGGTTTGGCCGGTAACACTCGGCTCGCGCCCTTTTGGTCACAGTTCTAACCTAACCTAACCCATTTAATCGGGGTGCCCCGGCTTAATAAACCAGTTTGGCCTAGGAAAAACTAGTTTGGCCTGAAATCGGGTATGGCCGGTAACATATATAAATAAAATACTTACACATAAATTTAGTTCACAATAAATGATATTTATTATGCGAATCGCGAGACCAATGACGTCACCAAAACCAATAGAATTTCATCAACATCAGTGTATTATTTTATAGATTTTATAACCCGATCATGCGAAACATACTAACACAATATAACTAAACACAACTACCATTGTCTTGACATGATAACTAATATTATACAAAAATATGTACTGTCATAGTTTATTTTTCTTGAAGACATATAAATAATTCTGCTATCGAAGTTTCGCGGCGACCGTCTGTTTGAACATCGCAGCTAGGCTGGTTGTAACAGGATACTTCTTGGCTTATCAAGTTTTAGACCCAGTTATGTTGTGTAGCATAGGTTTTTTTTTTTGGTGGGAAATCATCAAATAACTTCTCCCGCTTTAGGTGGCGCAGGAGGGCGTGTCAGACTTTTACTGACTAAAACCCACCCGTGTTCCCTCAGTTGCCTGTGTGCCAGGGGCCGCGGTATCTCTTTCGAACAACCCGCACCCCTGGCAGGATAAAAACTTTGTACCTCTTTTTACGAAAATTTGGCGGACAGACGAGTATGAAGTTTGGAACAGTTTAAGTTTATATGGAGAAAGAGTGTAGAAGCATATATTTTTAAATAAAAAATACTTCGCAACAAAAAACTTTGAAACACAAAAATTTATGTGGCGCCATCTATACGTACAATGCCACATGCGAACTACGCGTCTGGACGTCATAGAAATCCTACATCGCGCAGTCAAAGTTTACCACGAAACTGACATCAACATCAACTGACAACATCCCGACATCAAACGTCGGGCAGTTGCCCACCAGACACAACTCCCGTCTGGTGGGAGGATCCTCCCTTTACCAATAGAGTATAAGCGAACTTTACACCCTGTTCCTCATACCTCTATACTGGTGACCCCGAAATGGACGTCAGCGCAGCCTTCAAGCAACGTGACGTCCACTTCCTCAAGCTTTCGAACATTGGGACATATAGCCAGCCAGCTTCAAATGGGTATCCCTGACCACCAGCATGCAGCGGAAGCACATTCCTGGTCAGCACCCTCAGACTCAACAAGCAACCATGGCACTACTGCTCTTCGACCGGTCGAGAGCTCCTCATACCTCTATAAGGCGACCACTAGTAAATTATAAACCTGCTAAGTCCTATTTATAGGTCATAAAGAAACGGGACATAATAATAATCGCGTTTAGTAGAGGGATCGGCAATCCCGATACCTTAATGTATTAAGATTATACATTATAATTCTATAATCTTCAGTCAGTTAGTTGTCTTTAGCAAGCTTTTAAGAGTGGTTGGAATAGAAATAGATAATTAATTCTTAATCAATTCAACCTGGAATAAAACAATGCCAACTGACGTGTTTTTAACTTCGAAACCTCTTAATGCACAAGCACATTATAAATTAATAAATATAAAACTGTAAAAGTTTCCGCACTAATAGGTACAACCGCGGTGATTATCACTTTTCACCCTTATGCCGTAGGTAATATGGTTGAAAGTGGTCGACCGCTAGTGTCCGTAATGGTACAATGATTAAAACAATTGAGAACTAACCTCATGGTCTGGTCCCGGCTTCGATGCCAACCTTGCTTCTGTCAGCTGGTTCTTCAAAGCCCTAAAAAAGAATAATAATAAATAAATCTGTCAATCACACATAATTTTGATATTAATATAATCATTTGGGTTTTACGATGTCAGTAACGCCATCTAGTGACTACGTCGTGAACCATTTGACATTTCAAACTTATTCAATGTGCTTGTCAACTTTTATACAACAACAACAACAAAAACACCACAAAAATACTGTTACTACTCAGGCGGCTGTTCTATTGATTCTTGGATGATCATAGAACCAACTGAAGTACTCAAAAGCACACAGCTTACAGTATACAGCTCCCTTTATCAGATGTAACAGAACAAACGTAGGTCCTGAAAGTAGTTTGTTCAGAATTGACTACAGAATCGATTTCAGTTACTTTAACATCGGTATTTTTTTTGGTTTTGTGTTTTGCCATTTTGACCGCCGATTGAGGAAAAGAACATTACATCTTATGTAATGGCAATAATACTCAATTTTAAATGCATAGTGCTAGGTTCAACACGTTTTTCTTAATATAATACTACTTACATATAAAGTTCTTCAGCCTTGCTGGCTTGCTTCTCCCGGCGCCGCAACAGCTCAGCACAGTGCTGTAGAGTGGCGATGGTAGCGCCACACGTCGCTCGGAAAGATGCACTAGTTGCCCGAACTTCACCCACGTGCAAGCTCAGGTCGTTACCTGGTGGAAAATAATAATAATTAGACCTTTTACCAGAACAAACTAAACATTTAATGAGTTGCCTTATTGTGCAGAATTTATCACTTCTCTGATTGCCTTGTCCAGACCGTGATTTTTCATAATGATGTACCTGCCACGTCCTATGTTTCTTGGGGTTGGCGCAACATAATATTCTTCTTCTAATCTCCCCTGTCAACCGTCATGCTATCATTCACTCTCTTCTCTTACATATCATTCCTCAGACAATCCATCCATCCTTCATCCATCATCATTTATATTCATAAAATTAAAAATGAAATGCTGTTCTTTGGTAAGCTAAGCACATCACATGAGAATGGCTGCTACAGCCAGCGTCAATAACATCGGGAAGAACCGACTGTTCAAAATGTTCAACTATGAAAATTTAAAATTAACTCAATGACACAAGGGATGTTTCAGAATGAAGACAGTACACGACAACTGTCATTCTGACAAGAACTTTATCCAATTGAGATAAAGTTAAATTTTCTTAGTTGTTGCGATCATTTTGAACAGTCTGTTCGTCCCGATATTTTTGACGCTGGCTGTACACACGGCTACACATCAAGCTATACATTTCCAGTATTAGCTGATCTCGCATTGTATAGGACTTCCCTACAGTGCGAGATCAGTGCAAACTGGAATTGTATAGCTTACTGTGTAGCCGTGTGTACGATATGTTTTTTTTTATATGCTTAATAGTGCGAATAAGGTTTATAAATAAAAAAAAAGTTGCCCGACAAACTGGATATTTCGGGAAAACAGAATGTGTTAGTCTTTTTTATATGGAATGTTTGTTTCGTTGTCGGGTCAGCTAGAGGATATTAAAAGAGTATAAATAGGGCTTACTGCTAATCGGTACCGGTATGCTTTGATTCTGTTCCCCTTGTTTTACTCATAATGCTTCAAAACAATATGTAATTAATAATTTGCGCAAGTATTTCGCAAGCATAAAAACGTGCAGTAAAGGTTCTAACCTTTTAGGTGGGAAATTTAACATAAATGATCGATTACTTGGTAGTACACCGATAGATCTCGGGGTCCTAGGAATTCCCGATAGATCTTACAATCCCGGGATATCCCGGGTGACCTAGTTACAATGTGCCAATTAGGGACATGAGGCTGACATAAGGCAGTTCAACCTGATTGGTCATCAAACCGCAAGCTCTCATTATTGCTGTATAGAATTTAAATGATTACTCACTAATATGACAAAGGAACATCCCCTCATCATTAATCAGGCACATTATAAATTTTAGATTTTGGCCATTTGACCATTCCGCTTTACATGGTCAGTAGAATTATTTTTTTATTGCAAGACATGAAACCAGTCATTACTCATTGTTTAAATTATGTTATACGCAAATGTAATGTGATTCAAAGTTAAAAAAGTAACTATGTACGGTGGGCTGCATCAATTGGGTACCCCAGTTGTATTAAAATTTTAATACAACTGGTGTACCTAATTGATGCAGCCCACTGTACATAAATATATAACTAAATAGTAAGGTTCATTCAATTTAGCTCATTCTTTTTTCCACCTCACTACCCGTTTTTTGTCAGAAACTGATATCCCTCTAACTATTAATATGCTTAAAATGTATAGTAAATCTTTGCACGTTTCGGCTCATTTGAACAGACAGCCTTAGACACTAGCCAATCTAGCGTCCACTACCCTGACAACCAATTAACCCACAGACATTATAATCTAATTTCAAAGCAATTCATTCAATCTTAAAAATTACCCGCCTTGGGCAAAGCAATTGAATATGATGTCATAGAGTGAAGCTGTTCATGTATTTGACCAACTAAAAAATGTGTGAAAAGTGATAACAATAAACAGGCAGGAAATATTTTACATTTTATAACTCCCATATCAGCTGTAGGTACGGTTTGTCGGATCGATTACGGAAATATGGTTTTTAGGGTTTGCGATAATGATGTAAACGCCGAAATATTAAAATGTCGGATGTTGGCTTCAAGTTAAAAAAGGATGCAAAAAAAACTATACTCCATTATTTCAGCTACTTAATAATTCTAGCGTGTAACAAGTGGGGCTGCCTAGTGTCTACAGATTTTCTACAACGAAAGTATTAATCCCGAATTGGCTCTGATCTGCGTTTGACACTGGATGCAACAAGGAAGGAAATTTGTCAAAAATTTACTTAGGTAATATAATTCCTTGGCGTTTTGGATTTTTCAAGCAGGCTCTTAGTTTACACACATGACCGAGTATTAGTCAGTCAAAGTATAAAACCCAATAAAACAGAAAAAAACAAACATCATTATCTTCCTGCCTTTAAACCATTTTACTTAGGGTATTTGCAACAAGTTTTTATTGCTATCTCCCCTGTCCGCTGTCACTCTATCATTCAGTCCTTTTACTTCCATAAAATCCTTCACACAACCCATCCATCTTTTCTTCAACCTTTTGCTCCATCTTGGGAAAAATAATAAATGAAAAAACAACAAACCATCAGCAAGTTTAACAGCATCGATGGCTTCAGAAGCATCATCATTGATCTGAGGGTAGGCAGCGACGCACATGTCAAAGTATTGTTGCAACTGTACGGCCTGCTTTGAAAGTAGTTCGTTGTATGTGTCCAGCTCTGCGATCTTCTCTGCCAAGCGGCGGGCTGTGCGACCTAGGGGAAAAAATATATTTTATAATAGATACATTACTCTTTATTTACACATAATATATTATCACGCCTGTAATCCACGACGGATTGGGCAGATGTGTACGTATAGAACATAAACATTTCGCCAAATGTTTAAGTCCCATGTAAACATAAACAGAGGGCGAGCCTATTGCCATCAACCGGGCACAATCCAGACACCAGGTTGCTGCTGAGAAATTCCTGATGGAAAACCCCAATAACACTGCCCGACCTGGGAATCAAACTCAGGACCTGTTTTTCATTCGTAGCGCTTGCAACCACTTAACCAGAGAGGCAGAATTGTACAATAATTTAGAATTTGTCTCTGTAATGTAGTAGGTACAGACGCCAGCACATCAAGCTATCCCAAACTGTCAAATTATCGCAATTGAACATGAACCTTATGCGTTTGTCGTAAAGTTGAAAATCTATCAAAGAAATTTGACAGATTCGAGTAGCTTGATATGCTGGCGTCTGTACCTTTTAACATTCCCATTGCTTGGACACAAGGTCCTCCCTGTGAGAGAGATTGGGCCGTAATCCACCACGTGGGCCCAGTGTGGTCACCGTTTTGGGAACAGTGGTGATGAAATGAAATTACATAATGTGAAGTCCCTGTCTGGGTTTATTACTACTGGGTCAACACTGCTTGTCGAGCTAATTTAACCTACATTTTCTAATGAGGAAGGATAACATGCATTCTACCTACTTTCCACAAACTGCGAAATTTGCAATTTATGCAGTGACTGACATTTTTACTCAATTTCGTGTTCTATTGTTCTGCCCTGACGACTGTTACCAAAGTTGCCAACGTCCAGCTCACTGTTCACAATAACAGTCACTGGCTGTGCCAGTCAGCAAGGCCACTAGACCTTGCCGACTGGATAATATTCTCAAATCGAGCTAGTAACTATACTAGCTTATTTGTGAACTATATTATTTGAGAATATTAGCCAGACACGATTATTTAGCTACTTAGCAAAGTAAGCTTAGTATATCTTGTGGCCGAAACTATAGATGCTCCCATCTTTAGTGTCGGCATCAAATAATAGTATAACTAGCGATTTATTTGCTGCAGATTTACGAGCTTCAAATTGCCAAGAGCTGAAGCTACCTAGAACATTGCTGAAAATGGCGGTCAATCTTAGTGATCCACCGCTATTGTCCGCGTTTGTACCTACATTTTAAATTCAGTTCTACTATTGGTAAATGTAAAAAATATTGATTTTATTATCTCTCCGGGAGTCGTGTTTGGCGTGCAAGCCAACACGCATAGATGTAATTTAACTAATGGCTAACTCCTATAAACAGGAATTTACGTAAATACAGACTGATATAAATAATTGTTTAATATGTAAAGTTCAGACGGAAATATTCGAATGTTTTCCGCATATTGTTTTAAGACTATAGGTACTACAGGCACAGGCACTATAGGGGAGGCATCTCTAGGGAGATCTCTAGGGAAGCGTAGAAGGGAACTAAAAATATGTATTAGTTATAAGTTTTAATTTTCGCAACTCTAAAGAGGAAAATAAAAGTAGAACGTACAAAATTCACCAAATATGTAAAATACAGGTAAAGATAAGAAATATCCTGATAATTTTGCCGATTGCAGTAAAACCCGACCAAAACAGATGCTAATAATACCAAGGCCAAGGTGCAACCACATTTTCTTCGCATTATAACTTATAACTATCTCTCAATGCTAGATAAATTACAAGATACTTTACAGACACGCAACTCGACAAGGTACATTCATAATTATACACAAAGTTAACCTTATCATGATAATGTGGATAAAAAGAAATGCTCATCCATCCATATAATGCCGTAGGCAGATAGATAAGTTTACTGCAGTAAATACTGTTAAAATCTGCATTCCAGCAAGGAAGGCAGTCAGTTACATAAACCATATAATTATACAAACATACATAAACGCACGCCTTGTCCATAGGACTAGGCAGAAAACACGGAACGCCACCTGCTACGACCCTTACATACTCCTTTCTACTTACTTTTTCCATATACCCTATAAAGTACATACTAATTCCATGCATTGAAGAGAGAGTGTTTGTTACCATTTCCAGAGTCGAACTTAAAACTGTAAAACCGAATAACGCTGTCTGACATTAACCTGTCTGGAGCAAATTACAAGGGGTAGGCCCTTCTGACAAGGTCACGGGTTTGTTCGAAAGAGTTACCGTGGCCCTGGCACAGGCAACTGAAGGAACACGGGTGGGTTCGGGTGGAGTCAGTAAAAGTCTGACACCCCGTCCAGCTCCGCCCAGAGCCCGAGCGGTAAAGTCATTTGATGACTAGGTGCTTGTAATTTTCTCTTTACTATAACATTTTTAATTTTTACACTCTCATCAACCCCTGAATTTTGAGGCAACCCTTTAATGACGTAATGGTGGATACGCCAAGATAGCCTAGTTATTTTTTTTACGTTTTTTGTTGTCATGACCTTATAAGGTTGTATTCATATTTTTTATTATTATAATTCGGTACACACATACGTGTTACGGACGTGAATCATATTTTGTTCAACACACAGTCTGATACTGACCAGCAAATTGCAAAAAACTTAACAAAATTTGAATTTCGCGGGTTACCCTGGCGGTTACCCCTTAACGTATTTCTGTTTCTAGAATACATGTATAGCAGTGAGACTTAATGGAATCAAATTAAATCAAAATATCACCTACATGGGCACTTATGAAACATCAGAAACGTGCACGGTTCCAAATCGTCGCTTCTTATGGAGAAGAGCCGGCAAGAAACTCTAAGGTTACTCTTTTAAAAATAATTGGATTTTACAATGTTTTCAAATTACAGTGATAATAGGTATGGGAGGACAGTGCAGGCCCGTCAATAAGTACCAGGTACTTATTAAGAGGAATAAAAATGAAAAGTAGAAAATCGTCTACAAATCTACAGTCTGCAATTGAACTTGAGATATCTGCCTTAAAACGCGTCAGTCACCGCGTCGTCCTCGCGCATAAGCCTTAATTATATTTTATTCCTATTACCATACCGTGCCATTACGGTGACGGCTATCTTAAGGTCATTCATTGTTTTATCATTAGAGTACGTTCACAGTCGTTAGTTTTTTTTTTTGGGTGGGACATCATCAAATAACTTCTCCCGCTCTGGGTGGAGCAGGAGGGCGTGTCAGACTTTTACTGACTAAAACCCACCCGTGTTCCCTTAGTTGCCTGTGTGCCAGGGGCCGCGGTATCTCTTTCGAACAACCCGCACCCCTGGCAGGCATCGGCTCTTGCGGACCCCACCAGTTGGTACTGACATCTCTTTGAGGCGCGCGTGGAACACAACGCGCCGTCGACCCAGGCCTACGGTGGCCGGGAAAACAGTCGATAGGTTAGAGCAGACATTTTGTTTCAGTCTCACGTGATTTTATAGTGGTAGAGTATTCTGCCGTTACGTAATAGGAGGCCACTTTAAATGATATGATCGTATGATAAACGTTAATGAAAGACAAATAAAAGATGTATTGCGACAAGTATCAAGTATCTTCATATTATTTCCTGTTATCTGTGGTGTTTGGTATATATACATCAGTACAAAAGTCTTATTTTACACTTTGAGCAATTGAAACTTTAAATAATGCTACTAATCGAAATATGTAGTTACGTTTTTTGATCAAATTATTACATGTACTCTATAGCAGCAGGAGACTTACAAAAATAGATTAAACGAAAGTAAAAAAAAAATCAGTATGGGTGATGTAAAAACAGAATAAACGTTTATCAAAATGTCGAATTCGGTTGTTTTTTATTAAGTTTTTTTTTTCACTTTTTAGTCATACTACACACCAATTTGAAATTTTATCATCCTTGGGGTCAAAACAATGCATATTTATGCGATGGCAGCAATCACGGTTGATTTGCTGTAATTTTTTTAATAGTTCCGTTGTCTGTCTCCGAAACTCATCATCAGATCTATAAATATGAAATTTATATGGGATCATTTCGGAATAAACCCCTTATATATATAAACATGACGAATTGATAACCACCTTCTTTTTGAAGTCGGTTAAAAATGACCAATTTTGGTCTTATCATGTATACAGGGTAGAAGGGACATCGACGCGCAAACATGGATTCAGTAAGTACATGATTCTGAAACCCTCTGAGTTGCAAATTTTCGTCGTTTTTCAAAATAAACAGGTGTTTCATACAAAAGTACAATAACTACGCAGTAAAATGTATGGAACAGCTATACTCCCCAGTAGTAAATGGAAGCGAGTACAGATTCAAGTTCAAATTAATTACCCAGCAAAACTTCACAAACGTGGGGTGTTGTTGATAAAAGCTAATAAAAAAAACTGTAAAAAAATAAAATACCATGAGATCCAGTTGACTGCAATGAAGTAGCTGAGCCATGTCTCCGAAGACCACCGCCATTGGAACTGCTGTCTGAACTGGTCCCATACCCTGACTCCACCTGAGAATTAAATTTACATAGGTATAAATTTCTTAGACATTCAAAATTGGTCAATAAAACTACTTAATAAGTCATTAACAAAATGACTAGACAATAGTAGGATAATTAAAACTATATTAAAAATGTACGCAATAATAGCATACAAGGAAAAAAGTTGTATTTTGTCTTGGTTCTTTTATTCATAATTATTTTCATAGCAACTACAAGTGCTGTGACTGAAACTACGTATGCAAGCGCCATTTTGTAATGCTGCAACAAAACAGAACCCTTCTGCATTCTGTTATCTATATGAGAACTTCAAACAAACTTAATGTAGGACAGATAAAAGTGACTCAGTTTTCCAATTTTATACATTCCAGGTAACTTATTGATGGAATGATTCATTACTAGGAAATAAAAAGTACCCAACTTGACCAATACACCTAATCTAATCATAAAATCTGTCAATTCCTATTTTTAGAACAAGTGAATCGTCATAAAGAGTACAACAATAGTATCAGTTCTTATCAGTGGCATTACTCACTAAGCTGATAATGTGTAGTATTATAATATAGCCAGAACACAGTTGTAGGTCACATAGCCTAGTGATGACTAATAAAAGAAGCAATAGATTAAATAATTACTGAAGTAAATAAAAATATGAGTCATGAACAAAAACAAAATATGAGCTTTGTTTTACTAAGAGTGTTTGCTTCTAATGGTTAGTAATGTCAACCTCTTGAATGTCCACCTTCTTTTTGTCAGACATTTATGTATAGCTACCAAACCCATTCGCTGTCTTACTGCGGTAACATTGGCAGTGTTTTTAATTTATTTTCAAACCCTGATACAAACAGTGTTGAAAGTTTTTAAAGCAAAACACAGTAATTAATTTAAGTTATAAGCTAAAAATGTACATACACAGTGATTTTAAGTAGAAGTTGCGGAATTAGGAAAAAAAATACTAATCAAAATTTGCTTCAAGGTCATAAATACACATCATTACTTTTAACAATTATTCGGAAATATAAAAACATGAACATACAAACAAGAACAGTGTAATTACAATCTGCTTTATAATAATTATTGGATGTTCATGAGCAATATGATGCTTCAATATTTGATAACAAGACATCCACACATATACGATAAGTACTCTGAATGTTATTGACTGAATCATAATTATACATGGACTTGATATAAGTATAAATATCATATAACACGATAATATTTAATGCAAAAAAAAGTAACTTCATATAACTTGATTGTGAACATCATCTGAATTTATTTTAAATGGTGCTCAAGGTGATCGCCTTAATTTAGATAATGGTAATTGATGTCACTGGAATAATTTGATCTGAATTGTTCAAATGTTGTTGTATAGGCAGTGAACACGAAAATTCTAACATATTTTGTATGTACTAACAAAAAGTGGATGTTTTGAAATAGGGTAAACAAACACTTTCAGGATAACAAATCATTGTAAACACTCTAAACAAGTGGTGGCTGTTGACATACACGACTTTTATATATGTAGAAGAGTGTAGGATACACACTGAGTGGACATAGATAATGATAGCTATCCGGTTACAGCCCACAAAGTATACAAATGTTAATTTTTACTTGAAATTTTAATTAATTATATCATACTCACTTTGAATGACTCTAGAACATCAATCCATTGCTGCTTCTCCTCAGGGCTTGTCGCTCTCAAGTACCAAACACAGTCATTTACTGACACATCAAATCTGCAGTCATCAAATTCATGAGGCTGAAATAATAAACATTCAAGGTCGAATATCTGAATATTAGATCACACGCTAAGTCTGTTTGTTCTCAAGCAGAAACCGTTGCGACAAAAAAAGTCGAGACGCAACAAGGACAAATTAATCTTTTTATTGGACTTCGCCGATAAAACAACTATGCATAGTCACCTTGACTTTGGCTTTTTTCAGACATAAGGCACCTCGGCATCCAAGATTACTCTCCAGTTCACTCTTGTAGTACGATAAAGTAGAATCCTTCAAAACAATAAACCTGTCCTGCCAACCGTGAATGTAATTTGTCCATTTACTCAAGTATCCGCGAAGTTCAGGATTTCCGCCATCCTCTAAGTCCGAGTTATCGCTCACTGTTATATTTTCTTCAATCATGTTGCAAATGTTAAGAATTAATATTTACATTAAATTCTACACAAAACAAACAAAACGAAAAATAATAATGATCAAAAACTCGTTACATGGGAAGATACACAACGAAAATTGTTGCTGTTTTTTGACGTTTGACTTCAGAACACAGACTATTTTTTTTTTTTTTTTTCGGTTGTGGCTTCGCACGGTTTGTGCATTTAGCCAGTGTCAAGTAATTTTTCTTTTCGATCAAGTAAATGGCCCGACACCGGGCACGAATTTACAAAACAGTCATAGTCGTCTTTAGTCAGTCAAGTCAAAGTTATTGTAAAGCGGTAGTAACTTTACAACAACCTAATATGAGTTTTTGGGGGGAACACGAAAAGTCCACGTTAGTCACTTATTTTCACCTTCACTACACTTGTGCACTCACATGTAACTAAATTGAATAATTCACTACCAAAATTATACAATTTAATTCGCTATTTCACTAAAAATGAAAATTCGTGCGACATGTTCCAACCGTATCCCGCCAAAAACTCAGAACACAGACTACAAATAATAATGAGCACAGATTAAAATTTCTAATCACAGTTAATCAAAAGTAGTCGTCATGCTTTATCATGTGACAAACGGAAACGACAAATATGGCAAGAATTCAAATTTCTTACATATTTAAAATTCTACTGATTACTGAAAAGAGTGATTAGTGTTTTTTACCGAAGTTTTTGCAAGTGAACTTAGAACTTTCAACTGACAGCATAAACCTTTGTTTTGGGGAAACTGGTGTATTGTATTCTGTAGTAAGTCCATGAATTTCGAAAATTCTCCCTTATAACAATTTTGAAACATTATAGTTGTCAAAGATTTCAATCGGCGGTGGTTGTGACAAAATCACAAGAAAGCAAAGTAAAAGTGAAATCATTGATATTTTTTATTCGGTATTTGAACGTTTCTAGTTTGACATTTCAACGAGTGCCACTATTTCCGGAAACAATGTTCTTTTGCGTATTGATTTTGGCCGTCTTGTAGTCTCATTGGTGGATATACATTAACCGCCAAAACTACACGATACCGGCCAATAGCACAACGCCATTCTACAAATAACTCACCATATCCGTTCAAGATGGCCGACGAAACTATGCCTATTTTTGTTCCATCAGAAAAACCTTTGAAAGTAGTAAAGTGGAAAGTAAAACAAGGTGTTTTTGTGTCGCAAGGTCAAATATTATTTTTATACAATGATTCATCAGGCACTGGCACCGAATTAAAGAAATATAAGGCGGTACGCGCTGGCACTATCTCATCGATCAAGGTGAAGGAAGGAGACATTGCAGAGCCTGGGTAAGTGACGTCACACTATAAATGCGCTTTAGAACAACATTTAACTTGTATGATGCAAAATATCTTTCACAAACTAAAATAATTCGCTTATACTTGTATCGTTCAGGTAACTCTATTTAAGATGCAGTTGCATTGTTTGCGCGGCAAATACAAGTGCAACAAAAGCTTCCCGCCTAAAATGTAACCTAAAACAAACACTGTGTAGAATTGCAGATGTTTTGATTATTCTCTTCCATGCAACATTTAATTTTATCAAGAAGGCATCTTTATTTATCGTTTTGTAAAACTGCCTGACGTAAGTTTAATTCTTTTCATCGAAATATTTGTAAACATAAACAACAGAAGGCGACATGTTTGTGTCGAAGACTGCCGGTATGAACAATTCGTTCCTCAATCAATATTATTGTAACTAGGTATATCGCATCGTATATCGCGCTCGCGAGAAAGATATCTCCAAATATAATTACATTCATAGAACCATTAAAATTTGACTTTTCAGTGCACCTATAGCAGAGCTTGAAGAATGTCGTCATCCTACAGTGATGAAGGAGATGTGTGCCGAGTGTGGCGCAGACTTGCGCACAGACGAGGTGACGAACAGAGATGTCGCCGTCGTACCCATGGTACACTCTGTACCTGAATTGAAGGTGAGACCAAGAACATTATGACCTAGTTTAAACATATGAAAGTGCCTGTTCCTACTCCGGCAAATTGGCGCAATTTTTCAAATAAAATTGTCAAATCTAACATAATCTGAAAATTACCTAATTTCTTAATGACAATGCCTCTAGCTAGTATCCTTATTTGTAAGTTTTTGTTGAAAAACTGGATTAGATACAAGTTCTAACTTTTAGTATTGGTTATAACTTCACTTACAATCCAGACAGCAAAATATACAAAGTCCTTCTGAAGACTTTCTTTTGTTGAGCTTTGAAAGAAAGACAGATATGAGGACGACATCTATTATTATTATTTCAATTTAATATCGTAAAAACTTAAATTATTTGCTTTTAAAAGTCAGCACACAGCAGCAGCAGTTTTTTTTGTATTTTTTGCTTCGTTGCATAGTTATCAAACTACCTATACAAGTGCTACGAAATATGAAGCATTTGATAATGCTTATTAAATGCAATTTAATTAAGTTTCATTGAAATTTGATTCATACCTCCATTAAAGACTCAAATACTGCATAACTTCAAACTGTTTACTGTTTAATTTTCAGGTGTCAGAAGAGCTGGCACAAAAACTGGGTCGTGAAGATGCCGACCGTCTTCTAAAGGATAGAAAGCTAGTATTACTTGTGGATCTTGATCAAACATTGGTTCATACCACTAATGATAATGTACCACCTAACTTGAAGGTAAATATGGAAACATACATATTGAAAATCTTATACAAATGCAGTGATAGACATAGAAGCTGCATCTCTTTCACCAATCAATGTAAAAGTTACTTTTTTGTGTAATGAGTAGTCTTTTAAAACCATAAAAAATATGGCCTAAAAATACTTATATGTACTGAAGTACTAAAATCAAAACTTATTCTCTTTACAGGGAGTTCTTCACTTCTTTCTGCGTGGTCCAGGATGTCCCGGTCGCTGGTGCCACACGCGCCTACGACCAAGAACCAAGGAGTTTCTCGAATCTGCCTCCAAAAACTATGAACTTCATGTCTGCACATTTGGAGCTCGCCAGTATGCCCATGCTGTCGCTGACTTACTTGATCCAGAGAAAAAATATTTTTCTCATAGAATCTTGTCCAGGGATGAGTGCTTTGATGCTAGAACCAAAGCAGCTAACTTGAAGTAAGTTACCTAGGAGTAATACTGATATTTGCATTGCATTGCGTTTACATTAAAATCTTTGATAGTATCTGTAGTTTCAACAAAACTTAATGACTTTATATCAGGTTCTCTCTTCCTTATCACGTCTGTATACCTTTTCAGAGCATTATTCCCTTGCGGCGACAACATGGTGTGTATAATAGACGACCGTGAAGACGTATGGCGACACGCGACCAATCTGATTCACGTTAGGCCTTACTCGTTCTTTCAGTCCACAGGAGATATAAATGCACCTCCTCTGCCTGGTAAGACACTTTTATAGATATATTATTACGTAAAACAGATTTCTGTATGCACCATATAGTGATGAGTGCTCTAAAACTCAACCTTGTCGTGTTACAGAAAACGAAAAACCTAAAGAAAAACTAGCAAGTGGCAAAAATGGCGCCCAAGTTAATCAAATGCCTACCCTAGACGCCGAGCCAGAACAAAAAGACGCATTAAAAAACAAAGAGAACAAGGAAGAAGGTAGTAATGGTAAAATAGTTGCTAAAGATAAAGAGGTAAAGAGTTCTAATACAGAGAAAGAAAGTGAGGAAGCTGACCAGGAGGGTGATGAGAGGATAGCGCAGGACCCAGCTGAGCCACGGTGGGTAGAGACC
Organism: Antitype chi; assembly: GCA_947359405.1. Lineage (NCBI taxonomy): Eukaryota > Metazoa > Arthropoda > Insecta > Lepidoptera > Noctuidae > Antitype > Antitype chi. The sequence goes on from OX375824.1 coordinate 13,810,589, forward strand.
TCAGATGGGCAGATAGAAGTAGAGGACCCTGATGACTACTTAATTTACTTGGACGATATACTTAAAAGAATACATAAGTAAGTAGCAACATAAGTATTGTCTTTATTGTTCGCAGTATGACACTGTGTTCTATTCTAAATAAATTTTAAGTCAGAGTTGTCACTTTCCAATGAAAGTGAAATAAAAGATTGTGCAAATAGCAGCAGTACAAAAACGCACATACATAGATGGGCACCTTAGTTTTTTTTATTTTATGTTATTGTATATGTAGATCAGTTTCTATATTTTTCTTACTTTCCAGGCACTTCTACGATAACTACGACAAAATGGGCAAGAATCCAATTCCGGACTTGAAGTCTATTATCCCAGAGGTGAAATGCGAAGTATTAGCGGGTACTAGTCTAGTCTTTAGTGGTTTAGTGCCGACGCACCAGCGGTTAGAGACCTCAAGGGCGTATCAAGTAGCGAGAAGTCTTGGGGCCGAAATTACGCAGGATTATTCTGATAAGACTACTCATTTGGTGGCAGTGAGAGCAGGTACGCATTACACACAATATATAATTATATTGCATTATAACAGTTGTTAATAGTAGTACCAGCTAAGTACAAAATATGAATGCCTGTTTTCTTTGCCTTTACAGGAACAGCAAAAGTGAACGCAAGTAGGCGAATAGGCGAGGGTAAAACGAACAAATTACATGTAGTGACACCAGAATGGTTGTGGACGTGCGCAGAGAGGTGGGAGCGAGTCGACGAGAGGCTGTACCCTTTACAAAGAGGGGGACAGGTACAGTAACAAAACAACCTTGTTTGAAAGGCCTTAAAAATGGTGTATGTGTTTAAACCTTGGCCCTGGCTTTGTATTGGGACCGGAAATAAAAAACAGCCTTGTGAAGGGTTTTAGGTACAGTGGGCTGTATCAATTGGGTACCCCAGTTGTATTAAAGTTTTAATACAACTGGGGTACCCAATTGATACAGCCCACCATACACCAAAAAAAATATAAAAACTGTGTTCTGGCTTCGACTGTTAGTGATATTTTATAATTCCCCGCTTTTTGCGAAACTTGCTGCTTCTGGAACTAATATGAAGCCATAATAGACACTCAATAGAAAATATCTTTAGCATTAAATCAGATGAGTGCATGACCAAGCAAGTTCCGTATCCACAGAGCAGTTCTCGCCGGCCGCCGGCACACTGCAGCAGTCCGCCGCCGGCTCCGGTTCCCGTGGCCGCGCTGCGCAAACGGACGCCCTCCGGAAGGTTCATGGACACTATCAACCCGCTGCTGTCGTTCTCGAGCGATGATATAGCTGACATGGACAGAGAAGTAAGTCACTTATTCTTTATAAATAATGTACATACCTTTAAGGCTATGGGGCTCACAAAAAATTAATACTGCAATCCTCTAAATTTTGTAAGGTGCCTTCTGAATAAGAGGTTTTTGCAGATTCTATGTATGTGGCTTTTGAAATAATTACTTTCGCAAGTCTATTGTGTTGTTTGTGTGTGTATTGTAATAGATTATCTTTACACTAGGTGGAAGACATTTTCAATGAATCGGACGAAAGTTCTTCAGATGAGGAGAAACCAGGTGATGATGACCTGGATGATGAGGAGAATCCTCCCGAGGATAGGCTGATTTCAGTCAGCGCGGATAATAGCATGCAGGACACCTTACAAGACAGGTAAAGAAAATATTCAGTAATTATTTTCTGTAAGATATCAAAATTAGTATGCAACAATGAGATGGAGAAAATTGTCTAGGGCTAGTAGCCATTAGACAGCTTTCTGTACAACCTTTAATAAAACCTATTTGTCAAAACGAGATGAGCTGCTCTGTCATCTTCATGGCACTAACACAACTCTATGTCAGATCTTGTTGGCCCAAAACTTCGCCACTTCCACGGCATGTTCGGTGATAGCGCAGAGGTCACTTTGACTAAGTGTATTGGGATACAGAAGGCAGGATGGGAGGTGGAGCATAGTTTGCGACACAGCTCCTCATCCACCCCCTACCGCCGTTACGTCGAGTTAGCCCTACTTTACCCAGTTGGAGCTAAGTCTTCCCACTATTGTTCGGAGACTGTTCAGGGTCTTTCAAGTGGATTACGAAATATTACACCCTGTACGGAGATACTTCTTTGGTAGTAGTTATTAAGTAGGAAGGGGAAGAGTATCCTGCCACAGGTTACAACGGGTGTCGGCCAGGTTTCCTGGTAGTCACTGTCGATTTCAAGGTGTGCCTGCTTTGTAGCCAATGCATTATAGTTGCACACCAGATAGTGAATCTCATACCAGACACCCACTATGTAGCTGCTCTGTAAAAATGTAAATCTAAATTCTAAATATTTCTTTTCCAGGTTACAAGATTCACAAGATGCAACAAATGATTCTGAAATGAGTAAGTATTCCACAAAGTTATCTCCAGTCACACGAGAATTAAATTAAACCTGCCACTATTTTTTTTTTCTTTGAAGTTTTTTGGAAAATCAGATTTAGAGTACCTCCTCACAACTTTTTGATTTTAGATGATGAATCCCGACCTCGCAAGAGACCACGAAGATCATCACCGCCTTCAGATGAAGAGCCACCTGATGACGATGACAGCTCCTGGAACCTCATGGGCGCGGCGTTAGAAAAAGAACTCCTGGCACAGGACTGATGCCACCAATACAAGCAATCTTTACAAATTATGAGCCCTATGGCTAAGAATAAAATAAATGCTCTTTTCATTAGAATCTTGTGTATTATTTATTTTAAAAAGCCCAGGCATATCAGCATAAAATAGTGCAATAGACAAGATTAAATTTACAGTAAAAGAACAGCACCCTAATTGCGTAACTCACGATTAATTATTTCTTTATTAATCTGTTTCGTTTTGAAACGGATGGCTAAACCATTGCTTCATATGTTCGAAAAATGTGTCTGCTCAACAACGTAAATAACGCAATGAATTTTGTTGGAACTGTCAAAATGAAACCGATTATGATTAAGGGTCAATTCTCACCGAGACGCGGCGCGACGCGCACTTTTTAAGATAGCAACAGAATATCTAACTTATTTACAACACGAAAAGGTATAATTTCACTACGAGCGCGAAAGCGTGTCGAAGAACGCTAAGGTGCACCGCGTTGTGCAGCCCGTATACCTTATTGTGAAGTAAATAAGATCTATTTTGTATCGTGATCTTAAAAAGTGCGCGTCGCGCCGCGTCTCGGTGAGAATTGACCCTAATCGCGTGTTATGCATTTAGGGTGCAGGAATCCCAACAATAAATACCATAAAAAGAGGTGAATATAGACAAAACGGATTTTACCATTTAAATTATAGTTTGTTGGCAAAAAAGACGTGTTTAAACTGTATTACACTCGGCGTCACAAAAATCGCACCTCTTCGAAAATAAGTTTAAAACATGTCCCGCCAGTAACGAATACATTAAACCCAATTAATATTGGTATCAATTGAAAGTATGTTTAACGACCTTTAAACTAACAACAGTTAGAATTCCTAAACACAACAGATCTCATTAGTACGTAACGTTAAAAAAAATGTTGTCGGCTACAGCAAGAAAAATACCCCAGAAGATGGATACCACTGCAGATGAAGCCGCTCAAGTCATTGCACTACTGCAATCAGGGATGCGGCAATGTGATGTTGCTCGGCAACTGAACTTGAGTCGTTTTGCCGTTCGACGAGTGTTCCAACGCTTCCAAGAGACTGGTGGCTATATTCGAAGACGTGGATCTGGAAGACAACGGTGCACATCCGAAAGAGACGATCGCTTCATTGTTTCGACGTCTTTACGTAATCGGTTCTCCAATGCTGTTGAGCTGCAACAACAACTGCGATCAGCTCGCAGAACTCCTGTAAGCGTCTCCACGATTAGAAGAAGAATGCGGGAGAAGAAAATTGCAGCTCATAGGGCTGCTACAGGGCCAAAATTGACTGCACAGCATAGGAGAGACCGGTTGCAATTTGCCCGTGACCATGTGGATTGAACAATAGACCAATGGAGGGCTGTGCTCTTCTCGGATGAGACGAGGGTGTGTCTTTTCTGCAACGACAGGCGTCGAAGAGTGTATAGGAGGCAAGGGGAACGATTCGCACAAGCCTGTATTTAAGAGACAGCGGAATACGGGGGTGGCTCGTGCATGTTCTGGGGCGGCATTTCATTCGACGGTAAAACGAACCTTGTGTGTGTTTCTCGGACTGGAAGTGCTCGCGGGCAAGGGTCACTGACTGCTGCTCGGTACATAGCAGAGATCTTAGAGGAGCAGGTTGTCCCTTATGCGGGTTTTGTTGGCAGTGGGTTCACGTTAATGCACGATAACGCCCGCTGTCACACCGCTTTAATTGTAAGAGACTACCTGCAAGAAGTTGGAATCCCTGTTATGCGCTGGCCGGCGCGAAGTCCAGGCCTGAACCCTATTGAGCACCTTTGGGATGAACTGAAACGGCGAGTACGGGCACGTGATCCTGCCCCTACCACTCTCCAAGACCTCCAAGATGCCGTCGTTGCAGAATGGGACAACATTCCTCAAGAGACTGTTGTCACATTAATTAGGTCTATGAGAGAACGCATGGAAGCAGTCATCAGGGCTAGGGGGGGTAACACTAGGTTTTAAGTTGTTTTTAAGGACTTTGTTGTAATTTTTGCTGATAAAATAAAATTTAACTTTTTGATCATTTGCATTAGCTTGCTTTTTTTATTCCCTGGTAAACAAAAAACCAAATCCATTGATCTATTCTGAAATTTAAATAAATTGCCTTTCCAATGATACCTTATAGTCATATGTCTACCATTGATTAATAGGGTTAAAATGACTTTGAAGGGAATTCTTAAAGAGGTGCGATTTTTGTGACGTGTTGGCAACAACCTAAATTATTTTAATGTTAAAATTCATTCTAGTTTCATTCCAATTCACCCCATTTTTTCTATTACTGCTGCAGATAATATGGTACCCTAATACTGAAAAGGGGGATACACAACCTTTCTTAAACACTATGCCTATCCTGGTTGTACAATCGAATATGAGTTCCATTAATCAAATATTTTTCATAGCAGGAGTACATAATTAACCAGCCATTTCTGTGTAAAATTTGCAAAATATTAAGCCTCCTGATTAGGACCCATCCTTCCTAATCAGGAGGCTTAAGAACACCCCTGTTAATTAATTTAGTTCAACTCCAAACATGATAGAAATAAGTGGTCACAGAATTAAAGTTAGATTAACAGTAACTAATTACTTTATTGCTAATTTATTACACTATACAACTCAAACTAACTTAAATGGCATAAGGATCATTTTCATCAAACACATGAAACTTTGTGTATGTAGGTTTTGATGTGAAGTCTTTTTTTCCATCTTGCCAGCCTCGTTCCGGTGCCTTATCATAATCAAAAGTAGAATCTAATTTTCCATACAGCTCTGCTTGCTTGTCCATGTCCTCTCTGTACCATTCTTTGGCAACCTTCTTGCCTGTGATAGGGTCAGTAATATCACCAAAGGGATATACAACCTCTTTGACTTCATGAGTAATTAACTTTGTCAGTTTTTGTGGTAAAGACTGTATGAGGACGATATCACCAGTCTTGCAAACCTTTTTGGGATCATGGCAGTAGTAAAATTCATCCTTTCTGAAGTACTGAAATAGAAAGAAGAAACATGTTCGTGATAAAATTTCATATTACTAATCATTTGTGTCATAAACATTGAAAAATTAAACAAACCATCAGTAAATTCTCGTCCAATTCTAACCTCTTCACTCTGATTTTGGCAGCATTTTGTTTAATTGTAGGAACACATTGGCCTAAAAGTAAGAATTTCCTAGCCGTCTCGGCTACATTACGAGCCATTTTTTATAAAAATTCTGCTTGTTTCACGAAGGAAAGGATAACTTGAAAGACACAATACTCATCAACAAATTAGTGCCTATTCGTGTTTGGCCCAGTTCGACTTCATTCTTCGTTCAATTCTATGACAGTTTGATTGACACCTGACCGGACACTCCTGACAAACAATACTGACAATTGACATTTGACAGTCTTGTTGACAAATAATAGGCGGTATTGCCACATAAAGTAATAGGCAATTTTTTTTTTGTTATGGAAATCAAATAACTTCTCCCGCTCTAGGGTGGAACAGGAGGGCGTGTCAGACTTTTATTGACTAAAACCCACCCGTGTTCCTTCAGTTGCCTGTGTGCCAGGGGCCACGGTATCTCTTTCGAACAACCCGCACCCCTGGCAGGCAGCGGCCCTTGCGAACCGCACCAGTTGATGCTGACATCTCTTTGAAGCACGCGTGGAACACAACGTGCCGTTGACCCTAACTGGCGCCATACTTTATGTAAATTATTTCATCACCACTGCTCTCAAAACGACGACTTCGTGAGAAGACCGACATGTCCTAGAACCAAAAAATTCGAAGACATGCTACATCTACCAACCCGCACTGGTGCAAGCGTTGGATTACGGCCCACTCTTTCTCATAGCTAGGAACATTATAGGCTGCTTAACCTATTGACCGCTTAGTTTTATATCGATTGGCGTGCCCCCAGCGCTCAGCTCCTAAATCAAGAAGTTAATATACCCATAAGGATTAGGGTCATGCATTGAAATAAAACTAAGAACGAACATAGGTTCTCAGTCGTATAAATATGACTGAGGCGACACGGGCACGAAGAGTCCCGACCGACCCTTGCTCGTTGAAGCGCCAGCCCGCGCCGCAGCTGATCCTGTTGAGTCAAATTCCCCTACTAATATTAATGCCAATATTTTGATCCAGCCTGTCCCCACTTCATGTCCCCCTAACAGTGACCCCCTGAGCCGAGGCCCGTAGCCCACAGGGGGCGCCCTCAGCGCGCAGTCGCCTAGTATATTTAAGTAGTTAAAAAAAAAAACGGGCACGAAGACGTTTGTCGTTAATCCGACTAGAACTGCGACGGATATAAGACTATAGGGTAAGTAAGTAAGATGAAAATTGGAAAGAAGGTGTATTCTGTGTATGTACCGCTAAACAATAACGAAATTCATTTATGAAAAAATATGATTACTTACTAACAATCATCTTATTCACCCCAACGTCGTAGGTATCTCTAAGTTGACGTCGTGGTGGTGCTTGCGTTGCGCGGCTTACTCTTTGTGTGGGCCGATAGAGACTACTTAGCCGAAACAGGTCTTGGATGAGCAGCCAGACCAAAAGAGATACATAAACCCGCAGGCAAACTTTGGCGAGCTCTTGGGCAATAGTGATCCCACAGAACTTATCTTCCGGGAGAAGTCTTGTTCCTCATCTTTGGCTTGCCTTTATTGACCAACCAGAGGGAATACTGACGAAAAAAACAGCTCCGACCTCTTTCTTGCCTTTATTGGCCGGCTTGATTGGAGATTCGCAAGAGCAAACGTGCTCGGAAGAAGGAAGGAGTAAGATGCTGGAAGGATCTTACAACGGGCCTTATAGTTCGCCTTCCGCACCCAGTCTGTTATTATTTATGTAGTAGTTTTATACAAGCTAAGGGGCTTTTGCAATGTCCAGATAGGTCAGGAAAGGGCTCAGTACTCAATTATTATTCTAAATAGAGACAGCTGTGCTGCTGGTGAGTTTATTACGCCGCTTCTTCTTCCCAGCTAAAGCACTAGGAACTGCACCATAATTGCGTAGGTAATCAGAAATTGAATCAGTTTGAAGGTTATTGCCTTAGATTATAAAACAAAGGCAAATAGACCGCGCGGAACACTAAGAGTGAAGCCAAAAAACCAAATACTAAACCATCGCATTGTATTTAACATACAATGGGACGCTTCGTGGCGTACTAACTCGAGTTTTGAATCAGTATTTGGTTTTTTGGCTGCACTCTTGGTGTTCCACTCAGTCTATCTGCCTTTGTTTTATAATCTGACGTTATTGCTAATCCATTGTTTCATATTTTCGAAAAAATTGTAGGTATGCTTAGCAACATAAGGGCTTATTCCACTTTTCCCCGTTGGATGATCCCCATTGATGGGGATTAGTGAACTTTTTGTTCACTATTCCCCGTTGACCCAAAATTTTTATTTAATGGGGATAAGTGAACTAAAAAGTTCAATAATCCCCATTAGGTAGGTACGTTAAAAAAATAAAATATATGAATCATGTTACGGGTAATTCCACTTTGCCCCACCAAGCCCGCCACCCTGGTGTGGCAAAGTGGACTGCCTAAAATTTTGCAGTGGAATATGCCCCACTATTCTGATTTGATGGGGCGGATAACATTAGCATAAACACTTTGTGGATTCTGCCCCACTAGGGTTGGCAGCTCAGGATTTGTGTATGAAGGTTAACATGTATTTTTGAATCATTTGGGTTAGGTTAGGTTAGAACAGTGACCCTTAACGCGCGACGGCGAGCGAGCGAAGCGAGCGGTGCCGCGGCAGCGGCCGCCGAGCGCCATATCCCCTCTATTTTTGGTGAATCATTTGGGTTAGATGAGGCGGTGAATGTCTCGTAAATCCTGAGCTGCCAACCCTAGTGGGGCAGAATCCACAAAGTGTTTATGCTAGTGTTATCCGCCCCATCAAATCAGAATAGTGGGGCATATTCCACTGCAAAATTTTAGGCAGTCCACTTTGCCGAGAGACATTCACCGCCTCATCTAACCCAAATGATTCACCAAAAATAGAGGGGATATGGCGCTCGGCGGCCGCTGCCGCGGCACCGCTCGCTTCGCTCGCTCGCCGTCGCGCGTTAAGGGTCACTGTTCTAACCTAACCTAACCCAAATGATTCAAAAATACATGTTAACCTTCATACACAAATCCTGAGCTGCCAACCCTAGTGGGGCAGAATCCACAAAGTGTTTATGCTAGTGTTATCCGCCCCATCAAATCAGAATAGTGGGGCATATTCCACTGCAAAATTTTAGGCAGTCCACTTTGCCACACCAGGGTGGCGGGCTTGGTGGGGCAAAGTGGAATTACCCGTAACATGATTCATATATTTTATTTTTTTAACGTACCTACCTAATGGGGATTATTGAACTTTTTAGTTCACTTATCCCCATTAAATAAAAATTTTGGGTCAACGGGGAATAGTGAACAAAAAGTTCACTAATCCCCATCAATGGGGATCATCCAACGGGGAAAAGTGGAATAAGCCAACATAAGCAACGCCAATGGCCATGTATGTTTGGAACTGTTGAAATGAAAGCGATTCCTACTGATACTGTATTACGCAATTACCCCTCTGGTGAAGGGTGGGCGTTTTGTGGGACTGTAATTTTGACATTAAAAAGTGCTGACTCTTAGCCACGCCACTTGCTATAATCTTTACATACTTCTTTGTTGTTCTAAACTAACAAATTGTGGGTGACTTGTCACCTTCGGGAAATACAGACGCACAGACTACAATATAGTATAGGGTATAGACAGGCAACTCTCGTCTTTTTCTGTTGACAGCACGAGCCGCCATCTAGTTGTCAGCTAACCAAAACTATTACCTATAGATAAGGATATATATATAGGTAGCTATAGCTTTAGTAGAATTGAATTTTTACATTGTCGTATAAATTATTGTTTACTATTAACGCATTCTTAACAGAATTGTTAAAAAAGCATGAATAGTAAACAATAATTTATATGACAATGAAATCATTCCAGATTTTTACCTGCACAGGAAGGAGTATGAATGAAAACTCGGAATTAAAGATAAATCAGTTTATTCATTTAAAAAAAACTATACGTCTATTATACATTTACTAGAATATTATTTTGTGTTATTCTTTTTCTCCCTTTATTTTTGGAGTAGTGCCTATGAGCTTTTTCCTTCATGGGGTCATTTTTATCCCAAAAGGTAATTTTGCCAGTAAGGACACTGTTGATCTCTTTGCACCAATTATTAATAAAAAACTTGGTTGTTTTAAGTATTAGAAATTTTGATAAATCATTTTTATGCATTGTGCAGGATAAAAACTTTAAATTTAAGTTTATAGTAATAACTAATTCAATGTATCTACATAAATTATTCTTATTACAATGATCTTTTAATATTTCCATACAAATGTGTTCTACTTGGGCAAAGAAATCAAACAGCGCCCTAGTAGGATAGCACAACCACTTCTTATTTTCATATTCTTTCATTTTTATATATTTATGAAAATCTAATAAGTCTTTTTCTTCTAAATCATGCCTGCAAGTGGCACAGTTTTTGTATACATTTTTTTTTGCAAGTTGTGCTATCCAGCCACTGCAATAACCAATTGCTGCGCTTTTTTCCATATCCACTGGAGTTTTACTAATTAATAACGCATCTGTATTTATGAGTTCTATACACATATGAGCACAGTCTATTTCATTTTCACATTCAATTGTTATATTGTTGTCTCCAGGACTCGTTAAAAAAGATTTTAGCGATTGGAGACAAATACTGTCATCTTTTTCACAGTTTGATCCAACTGAATGTGAAGATGTCATATTGTTGATAAGAAGTGTCTTATAAGCTCCTTCAAATGCAGACGATGTAGGCATTATATTGCCATGGCCATGAGCTCGAATTGCTCCAAAAAAGTTCTCCAATGGATCCTGGTTGAAATTTCGCAACAATAAGGAATTGATCCCCTTTGAATTTAACAAATGTACAATCTTTTTAAAACTTTCTATAGTTTTAATCCAACTCGACAATGAAGGCACTACTCCTTGATTGTTACCACTAACAAATTTCATTGTTTTTAGAATAGGGATACTATAATTCCACAAATTGTGATGTGGTGAAGTTGGGGTAACTGCAGCACGATACTTTTTCCCTTTTATTATTTCATTGAAACTGCCATTGACACTGTCAAAAAGGTCGTCGAAGAATATCAGGAGGTCAGCTGTCTCATGACTGTCTTTTTCTAGAACTCCCATATCTGCAATGATAAATAAATACTTCCATGAACATGTGAGCTGCATTAATAGTACAAACAGCCGTTTTGTACAAAATAATAGATGCCCTGCGAATATAATGTATGAGTCAGCTGTTATTTTTTAAACTTCAGGGCTGGTTCTATAGTAAAAAGCTCTTTAAAATAGTTCAAAAAAAGGTCTTTAAAATAGTTCAAAAGTACCTTTTATGTGCCTATTTGAAATAAAAGATTTGACTTTGAGAGTACATAGGTTTGTATTTATATTATTATCCTGGCGAGAGCACCTGTTTACTTCACATTGTTTTCATGAAAATAATAATCAAGAACGGACTAGGGGATGGCCAGAATATCTACTAAAATAATACTATACTATAATAAAATATGACAAGGCAAGAGATAAGTGTACAGCACTGAATATGTACAAAATAATGAAAATTATGAGGAAGTGCATAATATGTTTCAATTACATATTTATAAAAACAACAGATATTGTAGCAAATGTCTGCATACCTGCTAAACACCCAAGTCCCACTCCAACTGACTGACTAAACACTTGTGTACAGTGTTTCACCCTCATCTTTGGGATTAGATTTGGTAATACATGAAGTGCAGTCAGTCTCGGCACTAGCTTGACGCCTCTGTATGATGGGCACCTATTATATAAGGCCAAAATGTGCGACCATTTAGCGACGCATTCTTTTTCTTTCATCACATATTTTAAATTTTTTGTAATAAGGTTATTCCTTATCCCTTTGATGAGGTGAGGTGGATCATATAGGGGAAAAATGTTGTCTTTCCCCACCTTGTAAAATCCTCCCCGATATTCTTTACCTTTTCTAACAAACATTTCTCTTGTCTCTTTCATTAATAAGTTAATGGCTGCCACATTGGAGGTGCCTTGGTCACAAATGGTTGCAACAACTTTCAGTCCAGTTTCTTGCACTTTTAAAACAATATTTTTAATTTGAGCTTTTAGCTCAATAGTCTTCGTGCTTCCATGGCAATAATAATAGGCTATCGGCTGTTTGTACTTCTTTACTATGCCTCTGATCATAAAAACTAGGACGTGATCACAAAATTCTCTTTCAGTTTTCTCTCCATTGTCGACAAATCCAATAACTTTATCATGCTTTTTGTCGTATGTAATTGAAGGTCCAATTGCCATCTCATCAAACAAAATTGAGCAATATTTGTATTTGTCAGGCAGTTTCGCTACTCTATGTTTTAAGTTTTCAAATATTAATTTGTTCACTCCAGCTTTTAAATCTAATATATGTAGTAAATTTTGTAATGTTCTTCTACTCGGCAAAACGCACATTTGACTTAATAAGCGATAAGCCTTAGGCGAGGGCTTATACAACGATAATGCCAAAATTTTTTGGTCCAGTGTGAATCGTCTACCAGGTTTTTTCTTGCCACTCTGAGAAACTTGCATATGGCAGAATATCTTTGCGGTAGCTGACATTTTCGATGACATAATGTTGAATGCTGTGGTTCTTGTCATTTTCTTTGCAAGATAATATTTTTTTTTAAAAGCAACCTTAGCGCTTTCAGATTTCTCCAGCTGCTTTAGAAGAGATTTATACTCTCGATGTTTTGTTACTGGTACGTACAGACCTGAAAAAAAATGGCCTGAGTAAACAGATAAAAATAGTCAATTTTTATTAGAAATTTTGCATGAGGTTGAGATCAAATAATAATATAAGGTAGTAAAAAATCTACCTTTAGATGTACTTGATTTATTGTTATGGTGTTTCTTGTGTCCTTTCCACTTCATATACTGTCCATGTCCTGTAAATTAGATATTTACTATGACAAAAATATTCACACACAGTTTATTGACATTGTAATTGTAAGTAAACTATGGTACCTCAAAATTAGAAAACTTTATAGGATATTTGACTCAATCATAAGTCTCCAAATAACTGTAAATTACATGTTTGTTTCGTTGCAATGAATGCTATGATTTTCTTATGTTATTATAAAAGTAAAAATAAAAACAAACTTTTTATACTATAACTAAACAAATCAATTCTTATGTCAACTTTATTAGGCTCCGGCCCTGAAATTCCGCCCTCATCAAGTTCTTTGGTATTTTGTTACCTGGCACCTAATTAATATGTGTCTTGCATTGGAAATGAAATATACTACCCATGAACTCTGAAGTAACTTTTTGCTTTTAGCTCATTTTATATACATAAGATATGATACAAACCTCTCATCTGAACATGTGATGGAGTCACTTGAACACCAGAAATTGAACATAGGGCAGGCACAGTAACGGGTTCAGTAGACAGTTGATCTGAAAGGGTTAAGTAGTTAAATTATATAAGTGAAAAGAAAACCTAATTGTTAGATATTCTTCAAATAAAATGATTTTCTGAAAGCTTCGTTTACAACTCCGAAGTAAATATAATTTAAAATTTTCTGCTTTTAGCTCACTATGTTATGAATAAGGTACAAACCTCTCATATGAATATCAGATTGAGTTTTTCGAACGCCAGATGTGGAAGGTAGGGCAGACAGGGTTACAGATTCAGTATGCAGGTGTTCTGAAAATATTTTTTATAAATTAATTATTATTGATAATAAATACTGTGTATGTTATACATTAATTTTGATAAAAGCATTTCACATAAGTAGGTACTGTTAATAGCAAAATTTAGGTTTAAATGTTACAAGTACATACTGTACATTAACATAATTTTAACTGTTCTATATTTTAGCTTACTTTATGAATAAAGCACAAACCTCTCATCTGAAAATCTGGTTGAGTCTCTTGAACATCAGATTTTGAACATACAGCAGCCATAAACAGTTGATCTGAAAGTTAAAAATTTACATTACTTAAGTAAAAAGATACTTAATCTTTTGATATTATTTATGTGAAATGCTTTTCTGAATGTTTAAATTTAGGTTATGACTCCAAAGTAAAAATTTTTTTTTGCTTTTAGCTTAGGTATTTTATAAAAATAAGGTACAAACCTTTCATGTGAATATCAGATTCAATCTTTTGAATGCCAGATGTTGAAGGTATGGGCAAGGTAGCTGATTCAGTATGTAGTTGTTCTGAAAATAAAACATTTTTATTACCTATGTAAAAAGATATCTTATCTTTTGATATTCTGTGAATTCAAATTTGATTAAGAAAGGCATATAAAACTGCTAGATATTTCACAATTAACGTGATAATGATATTAAAATATTACCTGGCAAATACAGTACAGGAATTGCTAATTTGCACAGCCTATTTCTTGGATATTTATCAATTTCTTGAAAATGTTTATGACAGACACGTCTGTTGCTATAAACAACTAAACTATCCATTGTTGTTATTTCACCACCAATTTTTGCAATCCAAGTATTGAATTTCTCTGCATTCAGATCTGGATTCGGAAAGCGGTGGAGAGGTATACCTGAGAAACAAAATAGTATGTTATTATTTATATCCCAGTTCAATTTAATAAAGAAAGTAGGTAGGAGGAAGTTTTTAGTAATTGTACCTTGATGGACAAAGCTTTGACTCATTTTATATAGCCTTTAAGTTTCGTCTTTATTTATTTGCTTCTCATGCACATCCTACATTTTACAATACGCAAAACATAAATGTCGGTTTGCTGTTGAGTTTGTGAAATTAACATAAATTAAGTCAAAGCTTATAAAATTGCAATATAATAAAATTTTGAAAACTTATATGTCTACATGTGGTTATGTTGTCCAATTAACAAGAAATAAACACTATACAAAAACACAGATACAGTAATTTTAAGTCATTGTTGTTGTCATATAAGTACATTATAAATATTATACAGGGTGATTGGAAGATGGGTGCAAAGCTTTAAGGCGAAGATAGTACAGACAATTTAGAACCATTTAAGCCATGGTTGTCTTAGACGAAGTCTTACCAAATATTTTTAACCAAATTTTTAAGTTTTTTTTTCAGAAATTCTCAAAATTTAATGTAAACTGCATAATTATGGCCAAATTAAATGATAAATGAATTCATTTTTTATTTATTTAATTAAAGTAATGTGTAAGCAATCAAGCAAAACATGTTTTAGGCTTCTGTGTCATTAGACATTTTTTTTACAGACATTTAAAGCTCAGAAAAAATAAAAAAATTGTACAATACGTCTTTACCTTACCTTATTAAAAAAAAAAAAATTGTTAAGACTTCGTCTAAGACAACCATGGCTTAAATGGTTCTAAATTGGTGCCGATTCTGTTGTCACAAAATTCTGTAAACTAAACTAAATATCACCAAAATTTTGTTTAATCCTGTCAAACGACGATTTCCTATTCTGAGATTGACTAAAGTGACACAACTTAACTATATTTTAGTTTGACAGCACTAAGATTGCACTGAATTATTAGTTTAGTGAAGATGGTAATTTTGCTATTCTGAATTTGCCGTTTTTCACCAAAAATGTTGACTATATTAATTTTTCTGACCAATTTTAATCGCGATTAAAAAAGTGTGGAATAAAACTAGTGGTCATGAACTAAAATTCTCACCAACACTTCGACTTCAGGTGCAAAAACACGGTATCTTTTTTTTTCTTTTCGTTTGCTTATATCTCGAAAATGGTGTGTCCTATCGCAAAAATGATGATAATTTCGACCCCCTTTATTAAACCCGTAAGCCCTATAATCTCAACATGTAGGTAATATTTTTAATTTTTTTCCATACTATTGTGAAAAAATAATTGTGTGAGAACCGTTTTGTCGACGGAAGACTAGACAAAAATGACTTATCCGTGTAGACAGTTGGCAGTTTTTCACCGAGAAATGTAGACAAGCGTCATGCTAAGCCTGCAAGAATCGCGATCTGTCAAATTCGATTTTAGTTGTGTCAAAATAATTTTTAAGTTTAGAGATATTTTTTTGCAGAATAGCTTTAAGATTCTCATAGCCAAAAGTAAGGAATTTTAGTGATAGTTTAGTTAGTTTAGTTCGGTGTACAACAGAATCGGCACCATTGTCTATACTATCTTCACCTTAAAGCTTTGCACCCATCTTCCAATCACCCTGTATACCTGTTGGGGTATAAAATATACCACCACGCCACGCCACAAGGTAGTGTGTTGACACTACCTTATGGAATGGCGTGGTTAATGGTCTTTGTACAGATGCCAGCACATCAAGCTACTCTAAACTGTCAAATTTTTTGATAGATTGGGGTAGCTTGATGTGCTGGCATCTGTACATGATTTTACAATTTGTATTTCTTTTTGCTTCCTTATATAGTACTCTATTTCAACATATTGTTTTCTATTTTTTGAGTAAGATTTTAGACATTTATAGGCAGTCTAATCCCTATACAATATAATTTTTGTAATAAAATGGCATGTGAACCCTTGTCAATTGTGCTTCAGTCATGTTTAGGAACAAACCTATGTAGTTATATATTTCTTGTACATAATTATATACCATGAGCGTGGTCAATTTTTCTTGTCTAAAACCCAACATGATTTATGTCCAAGAGATTGAATTTGTCCATAAAGTTTTTAATTCTAGTGGACATTGTTTTATCAAATATTTTGGATTTTTCTGGCAGAAGGTTCTGTAGGAACATGGATCTTGTGAATTTATAAATATTGATTGTATTTTAGCTTCTAATTTATCTGGAATGCTACCATCATCAAAAGATTTATTTATTTGTTTGGATATAGGTGGTGTCAATTCATTAACCCGTCGCTTGTCTAATTAGCAGACACAATGGAAATTCTTTTGTTATCAGAACACATGGTGTGCACTTGACGTGCGAGAGGGTAATACATTCTTTAATTAGGAATTATGGTATTTCGTCAACTCTGGCACTATGCTTGTTCTTCATTTTGTGTATTATATCATACATTTCACGCTCAGTGGCAGGTTGAACGCATAGGAAATTTGCTGATGGTGTCAGAACTGGGAATGTATTCAAAGCATTGTTGTTCTTAATTATGTTCCACATGGTTTTCGATTTATTACGTGACTGCTTCATTTCGGTAATATGATTAAATTTCTTTGATATTGTGTTGTTTTATAGTGTTTATTTTCTGGTCTTTTCTACAAAAATGATTGGTAATTGAATATACAGGAATCGATGGCAATGGGGGAAGGTAGAATATGTGAATCGTCGTGAAGAACCAAGTTTTATAAAGACGGAACAAGGTACAACAGTAACTACAGTAAACAAAAAGTACATACCATCTTTCTTAGTCACTAGACATCCAGGTACACAACACGAGTTTTGTGACATGATGGAAGAATGTTCAATGTTCAGTTCACTATTCACAATTATGGGTCCAAACTCTAAAGAGTGCCTATGCTCAGTAGTTCACAGAACAAAAACTTCACAACTTTATTCCGAAATGCCGACACGGAGGAGCAGGCTCAACTCAACGTGGACGTACGAAACAAAGGATGATTATAAAGCGGCACAGCGACACGGAGCAACAGAGGTTCAACTCAACGTAGTTAGCAGATGCACTTGCGAAACAACCAGAATTTAATTACAAAATCAAAATCCACACGTGAAACGGCGAAACCAGCACTCCAGCGCAGACATTTGCAATTAAAATGTTACCATTGCAACGATTATAACTTCGCATTATTTAAATGAAAAAAAAACAGCTTCCAGAACCGTTTAACGAATACTAATACTTGGTTTAGGCGTCATTTATATTCTTTGTCATTTATTGTCCAATATTTTGAGACAATTAATTTATATGTGAGTTTGTGTGGTACACCATTTCCCGGTATCATCATTATATATTTTAATATTGCAACACAGTATTTTTCGTTTGGCTATCTGTTACAGAGATGGCGCTCTGCTCAATAAAACAACCGAGATTACTGTATGTTCCTAGCTGCCATAGCATG